>JAVGWX010000011.1:1041675-1369175 GCA_036924085.1 Ariolimax columbianus | reverse complement strand
GGACGCAGCAGATTAGACTTCGGAAATTCGATTTCGAGAGTAAATCTAGAAGGCTGGCTCACTATACTCCAGGGACATTACTTATGTGTCTTTTGAAGTGAAATGGTGATTCTTTTATGATTGAGGAGAGGTCATAGCTGTAATTGCTATGAAATGTGGAGACGAAAGATAAGAAAGAATGCGCGCATACAATGGTAAAAGAGAACGTATGTGTCTTAGACAAGAGTCAATGTCTTAGATCAGGGTCACTGTGTCTTAGATCAGGACCACTGTGCCTTAGATCAGGACTACTGTGTCTTAGATCCGGACCACTGTGTCTTAGATCAGCACTACTATGTCTTAGATCAGGGTCATTGTCTCTTAGATCAGGACCACTATGTCTCAGACCAGGGTCACTGTGTCTTAGATCAGGGTCACTGTCTCTTAGATCAGGACCACTATGTCTCAGACCAGGGTCACTGTGTCTTAGATCAGGGTCACTGTGTCTTAGATCAGGACCAGCGAAGATTGAATCTTAGATGACGCTAACGGGATGTTAAATGGCGCTAATTGGATGTTAGATGACGCAGACGGGATGTTAGATGACGCAGACGGGATGTTATTTGACCCAAACGGGATCAAGACGCTGAGCAGCGCATGAGCTGCAGTGGTCAGCAACCCATAGCTGACTGCTAGCGTCAGGGCCAGCGAACAAGAGCTGCCAAGACCCCTCTACACCTCCACGCGGTGATCCTGGATAACAGGCTGCAGCAGGGCAGACTGGCTAAGGAGAAGGGATCGAAGAGGGAATGCTAACCCGGTACTAAAAAAATGTTTGCTGAAGTCGGATGTGTTGGACCGAAAGGTGCAAATATCGCAGTCAAGCTGTAAACTACGACACAACGCATTCCATTCTCTGGACTACATTCTGCTACTTAAGCCCTTTCATGGTTTGGTAGTGGGAGATTGAGAACGAACGCAGAAGAAGAAGAAAAAGAAGAAGAAGAAGAAGAAGAAGATGACCCAAACGGGATGGCAGATGACCTAAACGGGATGTTAGATGACGCAGACGCGATGTTAGATGACGCAGACGAGATGTTAGACGACCCAAACGGGATGTTAGATGACCCAAACGGGATGTTAGATGAGAAGAAGTCAAAGGTGGAGGTTATGTTTATAATTCCTTCACTTTGTTTTCTCCAGTCGGTGTCAGATACACTAAGTTTTTCTCTTAAAGATTATGTACACCCGATTTCAGGGCGAATTTTAAATGTCGTTTACCTCTTACATTGGTGGAGCCTCCTGTGTCAACAATCCGAAACAAGTACGATTGAGTTGAGAGCCAAACTACTAATCGTTTTGCCTGACTCCCCCACTCCCACCCCACCCCCGCTGCTACGTCCAATCAAATCGATTATCCCATCAATTACCGCCGACCACCATTTCCAATAATCAAGTTTGTAACTATACGGATTCAGCGTTTTTCATATCATGTGGTATATCGGTTGACCGTACACGTTTGTCACAGCTTAGAACGTTACATCTCGAGGCCACACGTTTAAACTTCCACAAGCCTTCAATCATGCGTCTCTGGTGATCAATTATGACCTTTTGTGACAACAAAGCTCTCTCTCTGCCGACGCACAAATAAGAGACCATGTCTGTTGTTCGAGCCAGAGCCTTGGTTGGTACCAATATCACTACACACACCGCACGTGCTTACACATACCCGACAGTGGGTTGAAGTGAGAAGGATATTGACTGAAACCTGCTTATCCAAATTAGCAGGTCGATACAGCAATCAGGTAACGTTAGCTCAACATTAGACACATCTCTCGGGGATCACATTTCTGTGAGGGATCACACTCCTGTGAGGGAATCAAATCTCTGTCTTAGATCAAGTGTCTGTCTTAGATCAAGTGTATGTCACGGATCAATTGTCTGTCTTAGATCAAGTGTCTGTCCAGGATCAATTGTCTGTCTTAGATCAAGTGTCTGTCTTAGATCAAGTGTCTGTCGAGGATCAAGTGTCTGTCTTAGATCAAGTGTCTGTCTTAGATCAAGTGTCAGTCGTAGATCAAGTGTCTGTCTTAGATCAAGTGTCTGTCTTAGATCAAGTGTCTGTCTTAGATCAAGTGTCTGTCTTAGATCAAGTGTCTGTCGTAGATGGAGTGTCTGTATTAGATCAAGTGTCTGTCTTAGATCTAGTGTCTGTCGTAGATCAAGTGTCTGTCTTAGATCAAGTGTCCGTCGAGGATCAAGTGTCTGTTTTAGATCAAGTGTCTGTCTTAGACCAAGTGTCTGTCGTAGAGCAAGTGTCTGTCTTAGACCAAGTTCTCTGTCTTAGATCAAGTGTCTGTCGTATATCAAGTCTCTGTCTTAGATCACGTGTTAGTCGTAGATCAAGTGTCTGTCTCAGATCAAGTGTCTGTCTTAGATCAAGTGTCTGTCGATGATCAAGTGTCTGTCGATGATCAAGTGTCTGTCTTAGATCAAGTGTCTGTCTTAGATCAAATGTCTGTTTTAGATCAAGTGTCTGTCTTAGATCAAGTGTCTGTCATAGATCAAGTGTCTGTCTTAGATCAAATGTCTGTCTTAGATCAAGTGTCTGTCTTAGATCAAGTGTCTGTCTTAGATCAAATGTCTGTCTTAGATCAAATGTCTGTCTTAGATCAAGTGTCTGTCTTAGATCAAGTGTCTGTCTTAGATCAAGTGTCTGTCTTAGATTAAGTGTCTGTCATAGATCAAGTGTCTGTCTTAGATGAAATGTCTGTCGAGGATCAAATGTGTGTCGAGGATCAAGTGTTAGCCAAGTCCTTGTACACAACTTTTTAAGAAGTGAAAATGCCAATGCCTTTCATCGCTTCATTTTCATCCCTAACAAAAATCCAGGGATCAAACCCCTGTTCTTTTGCAATGAGATGCAAACGCTCTACCCGGATCGATACAGAACACATAGAACTCGGATTACCGAGCAGCCTGGCTGTGAGCCTCCCCCGAGTCTTGTTGTTGCGAGTGTCCCGCTGATCCGTCCAGCTGGGTCGCGTGGCGATATTAGTTCCATCAAAATCATCTGAGTTGTGCATCGATGGGGAACGGGACGTGTCGTCAGCGAGCCTCTTTCATTAGTGTGAACACCGAGTTAGTTCACAGATCACACATAGACGGAGTTAGTTCATATCACACATAGACAGAGTTAGTTCATAGATCACACATCGACAGAGTTAGTTCATAGATCACACATAGACAGAGTTAGTTCATAGATCACACATCGACAGAGTTAGTTCATAGATCACACATAGACAGAGTTAGTTCATAGATCACACATCGACAGAGTTAGTTCATAGATCACACATCGACAGAGTTAGTTCATAGATCACACATCGACAGAGTTAGTTCATAGATCACACATAGACAGAGTTAGTTCATAGATCACACATAGACAGAGTTAGTTCATAGATCACACATAGACAGAGTTAGTTCATAGATAACACATAGACAGAGTTAGTTCATAGATCACACATAGACAGAGTTAGTTCATATAACACACATAGACGGAGTTAGTTATCACATAGACAAAGTTAGTTCATAGATCACACATAGACGGAATTAGTTCATAGATCACACATTGACAGATCTAGGTCATAGATCACACATAGACAGATCTAGTTCATAGATCACACATAGACAGTTAGTTCATAGATCACACATAGGCAGATCTAGTTCATAGATCACACATAGACAGAGTTAGTTCATAGTTCACACATAGACAGAGTTAGTTCACACATAGACAGAGTTAGTTCACACATAGACGGAGTTAGTTCACACATAGAAGGAGTTAGTTCACACATAGACAGAGATAGTTCATAGATCACACATGGACAGAGTTAGTTCATAGATCACACATAGACAGAGTTAGTTCATAGATCACACATAGACAGACTTAGTTCATATTACACACATAGACGGAGTTAGTTCACACATAGACAAAGTTAGTTCATAGATCACACATAGACGGAATTAGTTCATAGATCACACATAGACAGTTAGTTCATAGATCACACATAGGCAGATCTAGTTCATAGATCACACATAGACAGAGTTAGTTCATAGTTCACACATAGACGGAGTTAGTTCACACATAGACAGAGTTAGTTCACACATAGACGGAGTTAGTTCACACATAGACAGAGATAGTTCATAGATCACACATGGACAGAGTTATTTCATAGATCACACATCGACAGAGTTAGTTCATAGATTACACATAGACAGCGTTAGTTCATAGATTACACATCGACAGAGTTAGTTCACACATAGACAAAGTTAGTTCATAGATCACACATAGACGGAATTAGTTCATAGATCACACATTGACAGATCTAGGTCATAGATCACACATAGACAGATTCTAGTTCATAGATCACACATAGACAGTTAGTTCATAGATCACACATAGGCAGATCTAGTTCATAGTTCACACATAAACAGAGTTAGTTCACACATAAACAGAGTTAGTTAACACATAGACGGAGTTAGTTCACACATAGACAGAGTTAGTTCACACATAGACAGAGATAGTTTATAGATCACACATGGACAGAGTTATTTCATAGATCACACATCGACAGAGTTAGTTCATAGATTACACATAGACAGCGTTGGTTCATAGATTACACATCGACAGAGTTAGTTCATAGATTACACATAGACGGAGTTAGTTCATAGATCACACATCGACATAGTTAGTTCGTAGATTACACACATACAGATCTAGTTCATAGATTACACATAGACAGAGTTAGTTCACACGTAGACGGAGTTAGTTCACACATAGACAGAGTTAGTTCATAGATCACACATCGACAGAGTTAGTTCATAGATTACACATATTCAGATCTAATTCATAGATCAAACATAGTCGGAGTTAGTTCATAGATCCCACATAGACAGTTAGTTCATAGATCACACATCGACAGAGTTAGTTCATAGATCACACATAGACAGATTCTAGTTTATAGATCACACATAGACAGTTAGTTCATAATTCACATATAGACAGATCTAATTCATAGATCACACATAGATAGAGTTAGTTCATAGTTCACACATAGACAGAGTTAGTTCATAGATCACACATAGACAGATGTAGTTCATAGATCACACATAGACAGAGTTACTTCATAGATCACACATAGACGGAGTTAGTTCACACATAGACAGAGTTAGTTCACACATAGACAGAGTTAGTTCATACATAGACGGAGTTAGTTCACACATAGACAGAGTTAGTTCATAGATCACACATCGACAGAATTAGTTCATATATTACACATAGACAGAAATAGTTCATAGATCACACATCGACAGAGTTAGTTCATAGATTACACATAGACACAGTTAGTTCATAGATTACACATAGATAGAGTTAGTTCAAAGATCACACATCGACAGAGTTAGTTCATAGATTACACATAGACACAGTTAGTTCATAGATTACACATAGATAGAGTTAGTTCATAGATCACACATCGACATAGTTAGTTCATAGATTACACACACAGATCTAGTTCATAGATCACACATAGACAGAGTTAGTTCACACATAGACGGAGTTAGTTCACACATAGACAGAGTTAGTTCATAGATCACACATCGACAGAGTTAGTTCATAGATTACACATATACAGATCTAGTTTATAGATCACACATCGACAGAGTTAATTCATAGATCCCACATAGACAGAGTTAGTTCATAGATCACACATAGACAGAGTTAGTTCATAGATCACACATAGACAGAGTTAGTTCATAGATCACACATAGACAGAGTTAGTTCATATAACACACATAGACGGAGTTAGTTCACACATAGACAAAGTTAGTTCATAGATCAAACATAGACGGAGTTAGTTCATAGATCACACATAGACAGTTAGTTCATAGATCACATATAGACAGATCTAGGTCATAGATCACACATAGACAGATTCTAGTTTATAGATCACACATAGACAGTTAGTTCATAGATCACACATAGACAGATCTAGTTCATAGATCACACATGGACAGATCTAGTTCATAGATCACACATAGACAGAGTTAGTTCATAGATCACACATAGACAGATCTAGCTCATAGATCACAGCTTGCTCATCTGGAGCTCATCTATAACTGAGATAGAATCCTGCACCAGCCTGTTGCTTAGCAGGTTTCGAGTATCAACACTCTACTTAACACAGTTACTTCACGGCTGGTCCCCGTGCTCCATCTACTGCCCGTAAAACTGTATTAGTTGACGGTAAAGAAATGTTCACCCAAGTACTACCCTTGTATGACGGAATACAGTCACTGTAACCTTCTAGGCATCTTGTTGTACTTGTTGAAGTTTGCGAATGCCCACAATGAGTAGGTTACTCTTTTGTGCGTCCTGAATAGGACGTTAAGTGGCGGGTTGCAGTAGCTTTTCTTACATCCCGAGCGTACTGTTGAAGGTGGACCGGGGTCCTACGGGCAGTTGTGCTATCCTTAGCTTCATCTGCGTGTCGCTCACTACTACGGGGATCACGTCGAACAGTCACCTTGTTAGCGAGGCTGTCATGTAAACAGCCGGTTTCCAGGAAGTGCTACGAGGAAGCCAAGGTGAGGGTCTTGTCCAGTGTGTTTTGCCTGACCAGTCGTTAGTCTTCCTTCCCATGTATACTGTAAAACACGACTTAAGAGGGTCATGTGTGTTTCCAGCATCCTTATCACTAATTGCTTCAGAAATGGCCATTAGACCAGAAGACGGAAGTTCTATCCTGCAGACCTCCTGTAATAAGACGAGCTTTAGGTGTGGCTCTATTGAGATAGCGGAGGAGGCACAATGGAGGCCCCACTTAGGAGGTGTAACAATAGCTAGTGCGCATGTACAATTAAGCAGACAGGACAGGCGCAGACAGGACAGGCGCAGAAAGAGTGTACCGGCAACTGTTTGATAAGGTTTGTGTTCGTGTCGTGCCATTGTTGTTTATGTTGCCTTTGCCGCTCCAGAAATCGCGGATACAGAATATATTTGCTGGGAGAAGGCGTGGTTGTGGGCGAAGGCGTGATTGTGGGTAGGCGTGGTTGTGGGTAGGCGTGGTTGTGGGTAGGCGTGGTTGTGGGTAGGCGTGGTTGTGGGTAGGCGTGGTTGTGGGTAGGCGTGGTTGTGGGCGAAGGCGTGGTTGTGGGTAGGCGTGGTTGTGGGTAGGCGTGGTTGTGGGTAGGCGTGGTTGTGGGTAGGCGTGGTTGTGGGCGAAGGCGTGGTTGTGGGTAGGCGTGGTTGTGGGTAGGCGTGTGAACGCACATACTGGCATTCTCCTTTGTGTATGTGGGGCAGTGGTGGAAAGGGGGGGGGGGGCTATGTTTATTGTTCAAACCTGTTGATTGTACTAGTTTCATTGGTGTAGTTCGTCTTTCTACATGTTCGTCTCGTTCTTAAAACAACAATTTGCTTTGATTTAATAATACCAATGTTTTGTTGTTTGCGAATACTAAAAATGAGTAGGTTACTCTTTTGTGCGCCATTAAAAGTGCGTTCAGTGGTGGGTTGTAGTAGCTTTCTTCACATCCCGAGCATGCTGATGAAGGTGGACTGGGGTCCTCCAGGCAGTTATGTTATGTTTGGCTTCACCTAAGTGTCTTAGACTATGGAGATTACTTCGATCCCTCACCTCGGTAGCTAGGCTATCATTAAAACAGTCCGTTTCCTGGGAGGGCTTCTAGGAAGCCTAGATGAACGTCTTGGCCAGTATGTTTTGCCTGACCCTGACTAACATGTCTGACCAGTATGTTTTACCTGACCCTGACTAAACATGTCTGACCAGTATGTTTTGCCTGACCCTGAATAACATGTCTGACCAGTATGTTTTACCTGACCCTGACTAACATGTCTGACCAGTATGTTTTACCTGACCCTGACTAACATGTCTGACCAGTATGTTTTACCTGACCCTGACTAACATGCCTGACCAGTATGTTTTACCTGACCCTGACTAACATGTCTGACCAGACATTTAGTCTTCCTCCCCACAATGGCGGTATCATTATCCACAATTTGTTATTGGTTGCTGGGTTCATCCACAATTTGTTATTGGTTGCTGGGTTCATTCACAATTTGTTATTAGTTGCTGGGTTCATCCACAATTTGTTATTGGTTGCTGGGTTCATCCACAATTTGTTATTTGTTGCTGGGTTCATCCACAATTTGTTATTGGTTGCTGGGTTCATTCCCAATTTGTTATTGGTTGCTGGGTTCATCCACAATTTGTTATTGGTTGCTGGGTTCATCCACAATTTGTTATTGGTTGCTGGGTTCATCCACAATGTGTTATTGGTTGCTGGGTTCATCCACAATTTGTTATTGGTTGCTGGGTTCATCCACAATTTGTTATTGGTTGCTGGGTTCATCCACAACTCACTTTATTCTCCTTTTGCGACATTCTTGAAATGGTACAGTGGGCTGATTCTTTTCAATATTGGTATCGCTCAGATGCTTGTCAGTCTATCCATTTCTATACATTTCAAATGGGTACTTGACAAATTATGGGAAAACAGAGAAACTTGACAACACCCACCTCACCCACAACAAAATCTAAAACCACGAACCTATACCACTTGATCTCCGACGACCATCCATGTTTTGGACTACACACTAACAATGCAACTTAGAGACGCATACTCCACATGGGGGAGGGGGAGGGTGGCTTGCATGTTTGGGGCGTCTTCTTTCTTTTCTTGTTGCTGACTGCCATGTTGCTGTCTGCCCTCTTGCTGTCTGCCCTGCTGCTGTCTGCACTGTTGATGTATGTCCTGCTGCTGTCTGTCTTATTGCTGTCTGTATTTCCTGTTTCTGTCTGCCCTGTTTCTGTCTGCCCAGTTGCTGTCTGACTGCCCTGTTGCTGTCTGCCCTGTTGCTGTCTGTCTGCCCTGTTTCTGTCTGCCCTGTTTCTGTCTGCCCTGTTTCTGTCTGCCCTGTTTATGTCTGCCCTGTTGCTGTCTGTCTGCCCTGTTTCTGTCTGCCCTGTTTCTGTCTGCCCTGTTGCTGTCTCCCCTGTTGCTGTCTGTCTGCCCTGTTTCTGTCTGCCCTGTTGCTGTCTGTCTGCCCTGTTGCTGTCTGTCTGCCCTGTTTCTGTCTGCCCTGTTGCTATCTGTCTGCCCTGTTTCTGTCTGTCTGCCCTGTTTCTGTCTGCCCTGTTGCTGTCTGTCTGCCCTGTTGCTGTCTGTCTGCACTGTTGCTGTCTGTCTGCCCTGTTTCTGTCTGCCCTGTTGCTGTCTGCCCTGTTTCTGTCTGCCCTGTGGATGTCTGCCCTGTGGATGTCTGCCCTGTGGATGTCTGCCCTGTGGATGTCTGCCCTGTTTCTGTCTGTCTGCCCTGTTGCTGTCTGTCTGCCCTGTGGATGTCTGCCCTGTTTCTGTCTGTCTGCCCTGTTGCTGTCTGTCTGCCCTGTTGCTGTCTGCCCTGTTTCTGTCTGCCCTATTTCTGTCTGCCCTGTTGCTGTCTGCCCTGTTGCTGTCTGCCCTGTTTCTGTATGTCTGCCCTGTTGCTGTCTGTCTGCCCTGTTGCTGTATGTCTGCCCTAATTCTGTCTGCCCTTTTTCTGTCTGTCTGCCCTGTTGCTGTCTGTCTGCCCTGTTTCTGTCTGTCTGCCCTGTTGCTGTCTGCCCTGTTGCTGTCTGTCGGCGATGTTTCTGTCTGTCTGCCCTGTTTCTGTCTGTCTGCCCCTTTTTCTGTCTGTCTGCCCTGTTGCTGTCTGTCTGCCCTGTTTCTGTCTGTCTGCCCTGTAGCTGTCTGCCCTGTTGCTGTCTGTCTGCCCTGTTGCTGTCTGTCTGCCCTGTTTCTGTCTGTCTGCCCTGTTGCTGTCTGTCTGTCCTGTTGCTGTCTGTCTGCCCTGTTCCTGTCTGTCTGCCCTGTTGCTGTCTGCCCTGTTGCTGTCTGCCCTGTTTCTGTCTGCCCTGTTACTGTCTGCCCTGTTTCTTTCTGCCTTGTTACTGTCTGTCTGCCCTGTTGCTGTCTGCCCTGTTGCTGTCTGTCTGTCCTGTTGCTGTCTGCCCTGTTTCTGTCTGCCCTGTTTCTGTCAGCCCTGTTTCTCTCTCTCTGTCCTGTTTCTGTCTGCCTTGTTTATGTCTGCCCTGTTGCTGTCTGTCTGCCCGGTTTCTAACTGCCCTGTTTCTGTCTTCCCTGTTACTGTCTGTCTGTCCTGTTTCTGTCTGCCCTGTTTCTGTCTGCCCTGTTTCTGTCTGCCCTGTTGCTGTCTGTCTGCCCTGTTGCTGTCTGTCTGCCCTGTTCCTGTCTGCCCTGTTTCTGTCTGCCCTGTTTCTATCTGCCCTGTTTCTGTCTGCCCTGTTGCTTTCTGTCTGCCCTGTTGCTTTCTGTCTGCCCTGTTGCTGTATGTCTGCCCTGTTGCTGTCTGTCTGCCCTGTTGCTGTCTGCCCTGTTGCTGTCTGCCCTGTTTCTGTCTGCCTTGTTTCTTTCTGCCCTGTTGCTGTCTGCCCTGTTTCTGTCTGCCCTGTTGCTGTCTGCCCTGTTTCTGTCTGCCCTGTTGCTGTCTGCCCTGTTGCTGTCTGTCTGCCCTGTTTCTGTCTGCCCTGTTGCTGTCTGTCTGCCCTGTTTCTGTCTGCCCTGTTTCTGTCTGCCCTGTTTCTGTCTGCCCTGTTTCTGTCTGCCCTGTTTCTGTCTGCCCTGTTGCTATCTGCCCTGTTTCTGTCTGTCTGCCCTGTTGCTTTCTGTCTGCCCTGTTTCTGTCTCCCCTGTTGCTGTCTGTCTGCCCTGTTGCTGTCTGTCTGCCCTGTTTCTGTCTGCCCTGTTGCTGTCTGTCTGCCCTGTTTCTGTCTGCCCTGTTTCTGTCTGCCCTGTTTCTGTCTGCCCTGTTTCTGTCTGCCCTGTTTCTGTCTGCCCTGTTTCTGTCTGCCCTGTTGCTATCTGCCCTGTTTCTGTCTGTCTGCCCTGTTGCTTTCTGTCTGCCCTGTTTCTGTCTGCCCTGTTGCTGTCTGTCTGCCCTGTTGCTGTCTGTCTGCCCTGTTTCTGTCTGCCCTGTTTCTGTCTGCCCTGTTTCTGTCTGCCCTGTTGCTGTCTGTCTGCCCTGTTGCTGTCTGCCCTGTTTCTGTCTGCCCTGTTTCTGTCTGACCTGTTGCTGTCTGCCCTGTTGCTGTCTGTCTGCCCTGTTTCTGTCTGCCCTGTTTCTGTCTGCCCTGTTTCTGTCTGCTTGGTTTCTGTCTGCCCTGTTGCTGTCTGCCCTGTTTCTGTCTGCCCTGTTTCTGTCTGCCCTGTTTCTGTCTGCCCTGTGGATGTCTGCCCTGTTGCTGTCTGCCCTGTTTCTGTCTGCCCTGTTTCTGTCTGCCCTATTGCTGTCTGCCCTGTGGATGTCTGCCCTGTTGCTGTCTGCCCTGTTTCTGTCTGCCCTGTTTCTGTCTGCCCTGTTTCTGTCTGCCCTCTGGATGTCTGCCCTGTTGCTGTCTGCCCTGTTTCTGTCTGCCCTGTGGATGTCTGCCCTGTTGCTGTCTGCCCTGTTGCTGTCTGTCTGTCCTGTGGATGTCTGCCTGCCATGTTGCTGTCTGTCTGCCCTGTTTCTGTCTGCCCTGTTTCTATCTGTCCTGTGGATGTCTGCCCTGTTCTCCATAGGTTGTTCTTGTTGGATGTTCCTCATGGATTTCTGAGCCCCAAGTTGTTTGAGTCTAGTCATAGAAGGCCAACAGTTCTACTGATGTTACGGGTCAGGGTGGTCGTATCTGGATTGAATGGAGTTTGCTCGGAATATCAGGCTTTCAGTTTAGCGAGTTTAAGACTGCCACACAAATATACGAAAGGGAGAGAGAGGGGTAGAGGGAGAGAGAGGGGTAGAGGGAGAGAGGGGGGTAGAGGGAGAGAGAGGGGTAGAGGGAGAGAGAGGGGTAGAGGGAGAGAGAGGGGTAGAGGGAGAGAGAGGGGTAGAGGGAGAGAGAGGGGTAGAGGGAGAGAGAGGGGTAGAGGGAGAGAGAGGGGTAGAGGGAGAGAGAGGGGTAGAGGGAGAGAGAGGGGTAGAGGGAGAGTTAGGGGTAGAGGGAGAGAGAGGGGTAGAGGGAGAGAGAGGGGTAGAGGGAGAGAGAGGGGTAGAAGGAGGGAGAGGGGTAGAGGGAGAGAGAGGGGTAGAGGGAGAGAGAGGGGTAGAGGGAGAGAGAGGGGTAGATGGAGAGAGAGGGGTAGAGGGAGAGTTAGGGGTAGAGGGAGAGGGGTAGAGGGAGAGAGAGGGGTAGAGGGAGAGAGAGGGGTAGAGGGAGAGAGGGGGGTAGAGGGAGAGAGGGGGGTATAAGGAGGGAGAGGGGTAGAGGAAGAGAGGGAGGGGGTGGTAGAAGGAGGGAGAGCGGTAGAGGAAGAGAGAGGGGTAGAAGGAGAGAGAGGAGTAAAGGGAGAGAGAGGGGTAGAGGGAGAGAGAAGGGTATAGGGAGAGAGGAGGTAGGGGGAGAGAGGGAGAGATAAATAGAGAGAGAGTAACAGATAAATATATATATAAAGAAAGATAGAGAGAGAGAGAGAGAACAAAAAAGACAAATATTCTCGTAGCAGAAACGTTTGTCTTTCCCAATAAATAAATCTAATTGATTCCCCCCCCCCCTCCTCCCTAGTCACAGCACGCTCTAGTTTACCATGTTGTGAGCGTGTACCTGGCTTGCAGTTAGGAAAGTGGACACTCCACCTCACATAAGTTGAGATCTCGTACAATTACGTTGATAACACTTCGTCGTCGACGGCAGAGCCTGTTTTGGGGACAAACTTTCACTTTTATTTCACGAATAGATGCACGAGGGAAAGTTTATGTTTTAGACGGCATGGACAGTACAAGAACGAGAGAGTGGGTAATGGACGGCGGAGAAAAGGTGGAGAGAGATAGATGGAGAGAGAGAGAGAGAAAGGGAGAGGGGAAAGCAGGGGAAAAAGGAATAATGTAAACGAGAGTGAGAAAAGAGAGAGAGGAGGAATGAGGAAAGGGCAAGATAGAGAGAGAGAAAGGAAGAGGGAAGGGTAAGAGCGAGAGAGAGAGAGAGCGAGAGAGAGATGTAAAATAATGTAAACTAAACGTAAAAGTAGATGAAAGATAAGATCTAATCATCGAAAGAAGAACAATTAGAAAGCAACGTGCCGGATGTTAATCATTGAGGTGAAAGATGGATTGAAAGTTGGTGTTCTCTAATTAATTGTTGGTCTGAAAAGCGGCCGCACTGAAAGCAGCGTCGGAGCGTCTGTCTGGGACCTCTCTGGGAATACCATCACGTGAGCTGAATGCACGCGAGGTCATGAAAGGAAACACACACCCGAGTGTTGAATGAGTATATTAATGTGAGTGCCGAAAGAATAGAAACGCCAGAGAGGTGATATCAGCCAGGCTTGCGAGCCACGGAGACTTGTTATGACAGTTATAAAAGCGCTTGATACTGTCTCCCGAGCCAAAACAGCCAGGTAGGAAACACCGATTTAACACATTAGAGAAACGATGCAATTTTGAGTAGAATACAGCCCAACTCATGTGGTTGCATGCCGTGTAGATCCCAAACGATAACAGCCTGTCGAGCGTAGAGTAGCCCTCTGTGATTACATACAAGAGATATTCTAGAAACAGACCTATTTATTTGGGCATGAGACATCCCGGGCTCCAGGGCGCCTAGAAATGTTATCGTGCCGCCTAACATCTAAGGTCCAGTGTCGTATTTATTCGCCCAGTTCCCCCCCCCCCAAAATCGCGTATACCCCTCCCTCCCCTCCCCCTCCCCTCCAATCTTGATTTTCCCCATTTCAGAAATATTATTTCCAAGAAAATTCCCCAATGCTCTCCGGCATGTTATACAACACCCAGTACCCTACCTGTGCACTTCTATTTTACCTGGTCCCTGGAGCCTGAACATGTTTGTCAAGCTCGGATACGCATGATTCAGAAATGTGAAGTGAGAATAAATAGTGTTACGAGAACTAGAAGAAGTGAGAGAAGAAGAAGAAGAAGAAGAAGAGAAGAAGAAGAAGAAGAAGAAGAAGAAGAAGAAGAAGATGAAGAAGAAGAAGAAGAAGAAGAAGAAGAAGAAGAAGAAGAAGAAGAAGAAGTGTGCTCGTACCACAAACAATAAAAAATGAAGTTAGACATTTCGGAAAGTCTTCATCAGTGCTGTGACACACGTTCAATTTGGTTAAAGTGTGATTACACGTGGAACGTGTTGGACAGGACCACTGAAGTGTCACCTGGGCATTGTACACTTTTCATTGCACACTTAGCTTTGTCTGATAGAAGCAGTGGTCAGTACGTGGTCATTCGTGGCACCATAGAGTTTGTAGGGGCCTGTCCGAGGTGCTTGACATCTCCCTAGAGTTTCTAGTATTCTGTCCGAGGTGCTTGACATCTCCCTAGAGTTTCTAGTAGTCTGTCCGAGGTGCTTGACATCTCCCTAGAGTTTCTAGTAGTCTGTCCGAGGTGCTTGACATCTCCCTAGAGTTTCTAGTAGTCTGTCCGAGGTGCTTGACATCTCCCTAGAGTTTCTAGTAGTCTGTCCGAGGTGCTTGACATCTCCCTAGAGTTTCTAGTAGTCTGTCCGAGGTGCTTGACATCTCCCTAGAGTTTCTAGTAGTGCTTAACATCTTCCAAGTAATCTCCGTATTGAAATAAACAAACATAGACAGCACACGACGCGGCGACAGCAATGGCAAAGCGGCATGTAGTCCCCAACCTAAAATAACCTCGATTAGCCCAGCAGGGTCCCATTGTTTTTTTATATTTTTGTTGACAGAGTCTGGAGTTTTCTAAACCAGTTTAAAGATGTTAAAACATTCTTTCTAAAGTACGTTGTCCCTTACAACAGCCCCCTATTTGAATGTCATAAGTTTCTCGTCAAGTGTGCTGTACGGTAGGTTGCCATTACTTTCCGTACGTGGTGGAGCGGAAAAAGACCATATCTGCCAAACTGGACACTGGGGGTGATTCGAACTGGGTGCGCTGAGATTATGAAACAGACGCCTCATGCAGCCCCCATATAAAGACGTTAAATGGCATTTGTGAGTTGTGACCTGGGACAGGTTTGATGACTGTCACTTGTGAGTTGTGACCTGGGACAGGTTTGATGACTGTCACTTGTGAGTTGTGACCGGAGACAAGTTTGATGACTGTCACTTGTGAGTTGTGACCGGGGACAGGTTTGATGACTGTCACTTGTGAGTTGTGACCTGAGACAGGTTTGATGACTGTCACTTGTGAGTTGTGACCTGAGACAGGTTTGATGACTGTCACTTGTGAGTTGTGACCTGGGACAGGTTTGATGACTGTCACTTGTGAGTTGTGACCTGAGACAGGTTTGATGACTGTCACTTGTGAGTTGTGACCTGGGACAGGTTTGATGACTGTCACTTGTGAGTTGTGACCTGAGACAGGTTTGATGACTGTCAATTGTGAGTTGTGACCTGGGACAGGTTTGATGACTGTCACTTGTGAGTTGTTGTTAGCCTAGTAGAATGCTTCATGTTTCGGCATTGCTTCCATGTAAACCCTTCCACTCAGGTATGTACTTTTCGTGCACCTGGTGGCCTATTCATAAACTATACTTGTGCAGTCACTGTCCTCAAATATGTATACAAGAATCTTCTCCTAAGTCTTTACCCTGACCCCGATGGAGTAGGTGGAGAAAGTTAAAATTTAGCACATATGTAGCTCATTCAATTTGTACTAGACTTGAGAAGTATGAATTTCCCTCCTCTACGGGTTTACCCGGTATGGTGCATGGCGCAACACACTTTATTGGCCTGCTCTGCTACTCTAACGGTTTGTCAGAACAATGGAGAAATCAGAACTATGATAAAATTATTGATGTTGCAGGGAAAAACACCTACAGAAATACACAGGGAGATGGAACAAGAGTTTGAGGAATTCTGTCCTTCGTATGCTTCTGTAAAAAAACTGATGTAGACAGTTTAAGTGTGGCCGTTCCCATGTTGCTGATCTTCCAAGTTCAGGAAGACCATCCTCAGAGTGTAGCGATGGAAATGCTGCAAGAGTGAAGAAAATCATTGACCAGGATAGGGAAATGGCAGTTGCAGAGATATCTAGGTCAGCAAAACTGAATGAAAGTACAGTTTTTAGAATTTTGCACAACAGACTGAACATGAGAAAAGTGTGTGCCCGCTGGGTCCCGCGTCTGCTGACACGTGAACAGAAACAAACGAGGGTTGATTGCTGTGGCCAGTTGCTCAAAATGTGTCGGTCGTAAAACATGTTGCCGACCATGGGGACAGTAGATGAGACTTGGGTTCACCATTATCACCCAGAATCCAACATTTCCAACATGCAGTGGAAAACCCCGGGCTCACCAACAATTGTCAAGCAAGAAAAGTGATGCTGACTGTTTTTTGGGGATGTCAAAGGTGTCATATTGAAAGATTACCTGCCTTATGGCAACACGGTTAATGGGCAAAATTATGCAGATCTCCTTACCAAACTAAGAAAGACTGTGACCAGAAAACGAGGTATAGAGCGTACTCAAATTCTCATTTTGACAGTGACGAAGATGCCATACTGGCTTGTGATATCTGGTTTAGTTAGAAAAATAGGTTATTTTATTCTCAAGATCTTTTCAAAGTCATGTGGATATGGCATAAATGTATAAATTCAGGTGGTGGCTACATTGAGAAGGAATAAGCACTGTACCAAATTTCAACTCTCTCTTCCTACTCCTTCGTGATCAGGGTAAAGACTTATGACAAGCCCCTTGTAGAGTAGAAATTCGAACTGCCGAAGAAAGTCGAACGTTTTGAAAGCTCCATTTCTTCCCTTTATTCACTTAAGATTTCTGCGTTTTTGTGTGTGAGAGCGCATACTCACAGCGACAACATTAACGAGCATAGTCTATAAATTGTTAGAGTCAATAATCAAAGAAAACATTGTAATGCATTTAGACAAATTTAATCTAATTAGAAATAGTCAGCATGGGTTTACTAGAGGGAGATCATGCTTAACAAATCTATTAGAATTCATGGAGGAAGTTACTAAAATCATAGATAAAGGGCAGCCAGTGGATGTTATTTATCTAGACTTTGCAAAGGCCTTTGATAGAGTACCTCATCAAAGATTATTTCGAAAGTTAAAATCACATGGAATAGGTGGGGAAGTTGCCAAATGGATTGAAAATTGGTTAACGGGAAGAAGGCAGGTGGTGGACATAAATAAGGAGTACTCTGAGTGATGTGAAGTGAAAAGTGATGTGCCACAGGGCTCGGTTTTGGGACCAATTTTGTTCTTGATATATATAAATGATTTGGACATTGATATGAGATCCATGATTGCAAAATTTGCTGATGACACAAAACTATGCAGTAGTGTCTCATCTAAAGCGGAAGTGGATATATTGATGTCGGATTTAGATAAAATTCGAGAATGGTCAGTAAGCTGGCAAATGGAGTTTAATGTAGATAAATGTACAGTCATCCACATGGGTAGATTCAATATGGAACATAATTACAGAATGGGAGAAAACAATATTAGAAAGATAGATAAGGAAAGGGACCTAGGGGTTATAATAGATCATACAGGAAAGGTGAGTGAGCAAGTTAAGGTAGCAGTGAAAAAGGCAAATGCAATGTTAGGTATGATAAAAAGAAATATTAATCATAGGAGCAAGGAAGTGATCGTCAAACTGTATAAAGCTTTAGTTAGACCTAGATTGGAGTGCTGTGTACAGGTGTGGAGTCCTTATCATAGAGGGGACATAGACATGCTATAAATAATACAAAAAAGAGCGACAAAGATGATAGTGGGATTCCAGAGTTACTGTTGTGAGGAACGACTCAGAAAAACCGGCCTACAGTGTCTCGAAGAGAGAAGAATTCGTGGTGACTTAATACAGGTTTATAAGATGATCAGAGGAATCGATAAATTAGACTATAACAAGTTTTTTTTAAAATACAGCCACCTACAATAACACGAGGGCATAGCTACAAGCTGACTAAAGAGAGGTCCAGATTAGATATTAGGAAATATTTTTTTAGTCAGAGAGTGGTGTCTGCTTGGAATGCATTGCCAGGGGAGGTAGGTGAGGCAGGGACAGTTAATGCATTTAAGAATAAACTGGATGCGCATAGCACCTAGAGCAAGGTGATGTAAATGTAACTGGTTGTATACAGACTCTGCAGGGTCTTCTAAACCAGTATAAAGACGTTAAGTTAAGTTGAGTTAACATGTACCACACCAACTCCATTTTAAAACGATCAACAAAACTATGAAAACGCCTACGAGTGTAGCTCTTCTCGTACAGTAAAACTTACAAACTCTTGATAGTGTCTTTTCTTGTTGATGCAGCGTTGTTGTTATTGTTGTTATGCGTTCAGCAGCATCAGGGTTCTCGTCCTTTTGCCCAGTGTCATGTAATGTTATCTGTTTGTTATACGCTGTCTAATGCCATACAAAGTTTGTCCATTTATCTGGTCTTAAGAAGAAGCATTTTCCTAACATCGAGCGTCGAGCACTCAAATAGATGAATAATAACAGTTTCGTATGGGCGTGTAGGCAGCTGGCACTGTGCAGTGTGTTGTGATTGGATTCAGTTACCGTTCTTCTTAAGTGGGATGGGTTCTCTGCAGGAAAATGATGCTTTGGTCCTTCCTTGTGAGTTGATTGATGTCTTTCTTAAGATTTGGGCTTGCCATATTTTTTGTAGACCTCCCTCGCCGTGTTTCCCATGCCAACGTTTCTTGTTTTACTGTTCTTGTGAGTTATCTGGTTGTTTAAATAGTTACTGCTGTGAAGGTTTGCTGTTCCAGTATTATCTGGTTGTTTAAATAGTTACTGCTGTGTATGTTTGCTGTTCCTGTGTTATCTGGTTGTTTAAATAGTTACTGCTGTGTATGTTTGCTGTTCCAGTATTATTTGGTTGTTTAAATAGTTACTGCTGTGTATGTTTGCTGTTCCAGTATTATCTGGTTGTTTAAATAGTTACTGCTGTGTATGTTTGCTGTTCCAGTATTATCTGGTTGTTTAAATAGTTACTGCTGTGTATGTTTGCCGTTCCAGTATTATCTGGTTGTTTAAATAGTTACTGCTGTGTATGTTTGCTGTTCCTGTGTTATCTGGTTGTTTAAATAGTTACTGCTGTGTATGTTTGCTGTTCCTGTGTTATCTGGTTGTTTAAATAGTTACTGCTGTGTATGTTTGCTGTTCCAGTATTATCTGGTTGTTTAAATAGTTACTGCTGTGTATGTTTGCTGTTCCTGTGTTATATGGTTGTTTAAATAGTTACTGCTGTGTATGTTTGCTGTTCCAGTATTATCTGGTTGTTTAAATAGTTACTGCTGTGTATGTTTGCTGTTCCAGTATTATCTGGTTGTTTAAATAGTTACTGCTGTGTATGTTTGCTGTTCCTGTGTTATCTGGTTGTTTAAATAGTTACTGCTGTGTATGTTTGCTGTTCCTGTGTTATCTGGTTGTTTAAATAGTTACTGCTGTGTATGTTTGCTGTTCCTGTGTTATCTGGTTGTTTAAGTAGTTACTGCTGTGTATGTTTGCTGCTGTAGTGCTCCCTTGTTTGCTAGTCTATGTCATGTCTTTGCCACATATGTTTCAGCGTCCAGGGATCCACTGCAAGTGTTGTGTGCACACAAAAATAACACATTCGAATTAATTAGTGAACTTGAAATAATGAGAACACGAGAAACTACTGTTTGTAATAAAAATTATCACGTAAACTTACAACAACTAAAAGTTCTCACGTAAACTTACAACAACTAAAAGTTCTCACGTAAACTTACAACAACTAAAAGTTCTCACGTAAACTTACAACAACCAAAAGTTCTCACATAAACTTACAACAACTAAAAGTTCTCACGTAAACTTACAACTAAAAGTTCTCACGAAAACTTACAACAACTAAAAGATCTAATGTAAACTTACAACAACTAAAAGTTCTCACGTAAACTTACAACAACTAAAAGTTCTCACGTAAACTTACAACAACTAAATGTTCTCACGTAAACTCACAACTAAAAGTTCTCACGTAAACTTACAACAACTAAAAGTTCTCACGTAAACTTACAACTAAAAGTTCTCACGTAAACTTACAACAACTAAAAGTTCTCACGTAAACTTACAACAACTAAATGTTCTCACGTAAACTCACAACTAAAAGTTCTCACGAAAACTTACAACAACTAAAAGATCTAATGTAAACTTACAACAACTAAAAGTTCTCACGTAAACTCACAACTAAAAGTTCTCACGTAAACTTACAACAACTAAAAGTTCTCACGTAAACTTACAACAACTAAAAGTTCTCACGTAAACTTACAACAACTAAAAGTTCTCACGAAAACTTACAACAACTAAAAGATCTAATGTAAACCTACAACTAAAATTTCTCATGTACACTTCTCATGTCAGAATTTAAAACCTTTTCTAAGGTTTCCTTTCTTAGAGAATCTAGTCTCTATAGAGCCTTAATATCTTCCAGAATCTACATCCTCTACAGAGCCTTTCACTTTTTCAAAATCTTTTCTCTACAGAGCCTTACACTTTTTCAAAATCTTGTCTCTACAGAGCCTCACACTTTTTCAAAATCTTGTCTCTACAGAGCCTTACACTTTTTCAAAATCATGTCTCTACAGAGCCTTACTATCTTCCAGAATCTACAGTCTCGTCTGAGCCTTACAATGGAATCGCTTAAGAAACTCTAACATAAGCCAAAATTATAAATTCTTGATACATATTGTGCGAAATTTTTCCCACAGAGACAAGAGTGTGTCCGTTCCTCCTCTGTGTACTCCAATTATTCCCACAGAGACATGAGTGTGTCCGTTCCTCCTCTGTGTACTCCAATTGTTCCCACAGAGACATGAGTGTGTCCGTTCCTCCTCTGTGTACTCCAATTGTTCCCACAGAGACATGAGTGTGTCCGTTCCTCCCCTGTGTACTCTAACTGTTCCCACAGAGACATGAGTGTGTCCGTTCCTCCCCTGTGTACTCTAACTGTTCCCACAGAGACATGAGTGTGTCCGTTCCTCCCCTGTGTACTCTAACTGTTCCCACAGAGACATGAGTGTGTCCGTTCCTCCCCTGTGTACTCTAACTGTTCCCACAGAGACATGAGTGTGTCCGTTCCTCCTCTGTGTACTCCAATTGTTCCCACAGAGACATGAGTGTGTCCGTTCCTCCCCTGTGTACTCTAACTGTTCCCACAGAGACATGAGTGTGTCCGTTCCTCCTCTGTGTACTCCAACTGTTCCCACAGAGACATGAGTGTGTCCGTTCCTCCTCTGTGTACTCCAACTTCAATTAAAATGGTCAACCTATTACCTGAATTATTTAAAACTGGAAATTCCTTAACGAGCAGATCTCTGAGCAGTCTGGATTTAATTAATGTTACTACTGTAACAGGGGGGAGGTGAGGGTACTCATGGGGGCGCTAGGAGGGGTGGGGGTAGGGGTAGGATGGGCATTACAAAATGTTTATAGGAAGCGGTCTGTTGATAGTCTGTATGTCTGTTTGTAGTCTGTCTGTTGGTAGTCTGTCTGTCTGTTGGTAGTATGTCTGTTGGTAGTCTGTCTGTCTGTAGTATGTCTGTCTGTTGGTAGTTTGTCTGTCTTTTGGTAGTCTGTATGTCGGTAAATCAAATGAATCACTTTCCTTTGTTAGTCTAATTTTTACCTTATAAAGAGAGAAAAAGAGGCAGAAATAGGGACAAAGAGAGATATAGAGAGGAACAGAGAGAGTCAGAGGAAGGAACAGATGTAGAGAAAGATATTAAGAGACAGAGAGAGACAGAGAGAGAGAGAGAATGAGAGAGATCAAATGAGGACTTAATCTATGCCTGACTGCTAGCAGTAAGCTCTCAGCAAACAGTACCCCCCACATGCCACGAAGAACCACAGCTGCGAATGCAGGGAAGTGATGGATGTATCGGTCCTCAAAAGGTGGCAGTTGAGTTCACTGACCTGGCTCTTGCTGGACGCTGGCCCGTCACATAAAGCACAAGCTGGTTGCGCAGGATCAATAGCGGCTTCTGGGAACTGGTCTGGTTTATGGTAGCACGATCGTTTCTCTGAGTGTTCTGGCTATCTGGGTCTGTCGCTTCTAGGCACGAGTCCTTGATGTATCGTAGCACCACATCTCCGCACTACGGGTTGATAATAATGCGTACATGTGTCATAGGAAAGTAGGGGAAGAACCTACATGTGTCATAGGAAAGTAGGGGAAGAACCTATATGTGTCATAGGAAAGTAGGGGAAGAACCTATATGTGCCACATGAAGGTTTTGGTCCATTACTATAAATGCCAGAAAAAAGTGTGGTACATCAGTAGATGGGCCTAACGAAAGTCTGATGCGCCAGTACAGATGTCACAAGGCAGTAGGGTGAACCAGTACAAATGTCACATGACAGTAGGGTACACCAGTACATATGTCACAAGGCAGCAGAGCACATCAGTACAGATGTCACAATGCAGTAGGTTGAACCAGTACAAATGTTACAAGGCAGTAGGGTACACCAGTACAGATGTCACGTGACAGTAGGGTACACTAGTACATTTGTCACGTGGCGGTAGGGTACACCAGTACAGATGTCACGTGGTGGTAATGTACACCAGTACAGATGTCACGTGGTGGTAGGATAAACCAGTGCAGATGTCACGTGGTGGTAATATACACCAGTACAGATGTCACGTGGCCGTAGGGTACACCAGTACAGATGTCACGAGGTGGTAGGGTACACCAGTACAGATGTCACGTGGCAGTAGGGTACGATAAGCAAGTATTGAAGCTGCAGAACACGAGAAATCCTTCAACATATGGTTACTTACGCTGGCTTATTCTTTGCTCCTCTGCTCCTCATTGACTATCGTCTGGGTAAGATTTCGCTGGGTTCTTTTGGTTTTTTTGCGTACGCCTTATTACTCTATTCCCCAAGGTGGTGTGCGTTGCACTATATTTTTCTTTTGCGCCTGTCGACCGAGTGCATCCGACATCAGCATTGATTGTATGTAAGGGTCTGCTGTGTCCTGTGTTTTCTAAGGTTGGCTACCCTGTGGTAACGGTCTGTGCTGTGATTGTGGAACGAACCTAGCACAATGGACTGTAAGCCGGACCACTTAACCACTAGACCACGCCGTCCCTTGTCTGGGGAAGATTGACATAACATGGTGCTCGTATGCCCAATGAACGGCTCCTCAATCAGCTTCTAAAGGTAGATCATAGAACTGGAGACGCTCATCTGGACAGGCGTGGGATAGGGGAGGTGCTCAGATAAAGGTTTGCAGAAGCTACTTAACAATGTCTCAGCAAAGTTTCAGCATTGATGTCACCTTCTCTAGAATGCTTGCACAGAACCGCTCAACATGGCGCGCCAGCAGCACGCACGGTGCTCAGAAAACAGAGCTTAACATCATCGCTCAGCTTCTACAGCCTGAACCTCAACTACTACAGTCTGAACCTCAACTACTACAGCCTGAACCTCAACTACAACTACTACATCCTGAACCTCAACTACAACTACTACAACATGAAGCTTAACAACTACAACTACTACAGCCTGAACCTCAACTACAACTACTACAGCCTGAACCTCAACTACAACTACTACAGCGTGAACCTCAACTACTACTACTACAGCCTGAACCTCAACTACTACTACTACTACTTTGGTCTAAACCTCAACAACAACAACTACAACAGCCTGAACCTCAGCAACTACAGTCTGAACCTCAACTACTAAAGCCTGAACCTCAACTACAACTACTACAGCGTGAACCTCAACTACTACTACTACAGCCTGAACCTCAACTACTACTACTACTACTTTGGTCTAAACCTCAACAACAACAACTACAACAGCCTGAACCTCAGCAACTACAGTCTGAACCTCAGCTACTACAGTCTGAACCTCAACTACTACAGTCTGAACCTCAACTACTACAGCCTGAACCTCAACTACAACTACCACAGCCTGAACCTCAACTACAACTACTACAGCCTGAACCTCAACTACTACTACTACTACTTTGGTCTAAACGTCAACAACAACAACTACTACAGCCGGAACCTCAACTACAACAGTCTGAACCTCAACTACTACTACTACTACTTTCGTCTAAACCTCAACAACAACAACTACTACAGCCGGAACCTCAACTACAACAGCCTGAACCTCAACTACTACAGCCTGAACCTCAACTGTAGACGATGACCTCCAAATATCGATCCAGATTTGGTCCTGACCCATAATCGGTGGGCTAAGCGACAGCCTCAATGTTGCACGAAAGATTTAAGTTCTTCTGGCAGACAGCAAGTGCATGTTCTCACCTGTTTCTGCCCGACTGTTTGTTTTGTTTTATCAAGAGTAGATTCCTTACGTCTGTTTCCACCTCTGGAGGCAAAGTTGGCAGATTGCACTTTTTGTTATAAAAACAGCCAAAGGTGGACCAAAAAAGCTAATATTATACAAGCTGACAAGACCCACGTTTTTAAAAGCACTGACACATACACTTTACATTCTGTCTGGTCTTACGACGTCTTACAATGATGGCAATGAATTGGAATTCTTGCAAAGTGTGTTTAAAAGCAACATCGTTGTTATTAACCTTATTATAGTGCAACAATTACGACACCGATTAATAGCCTCAAAAGGTCAAGAGAAAAAAACAACCCACACGGAAAGCCAAATTAATTGTCTGACGTCAACCAATTTTGTTTTGAAAGCCAGATTTCTTTAATTTGGCTTTAAAAAGTCAACTTGGCAGCGCTGGTGCCTGAATGTGGAAAATCAGGCGTTCTCTAGTTATCTCCGCTGTGTGAATTGTGATTGTCCCTAATTGAGGTGCAGGTCACAACACCGGATGTCAAACTGGGATAAAAACCATCAAACAAAACGGATGCGATTCAAGCCCTGGGCCTGACCGCTTGGGTTAACCCCTGTTTTGTTTTCTGTAGAGAACATTCACATCTGACGAGGCTGAGCAGAGATTCACACAATCGGAGAGCCGAAGCCATTATATCGTACAATACGTCACATGAAATATCACATGCTAGCAGTATAACACGGTGCACGTATGATAACAAGTTATATCTCAGAAAGTGTTATATGTGCAGGTTAACTAAGGTAATTATAACATGTGCTATTTTAATAAGTGAAACATGTGAATATTTTATTTGTTTGTAAAGTGTTTGCCTCTTTGTATTAAAATAGCGGAGACGCTCTTTTCAGCCAGGGCCTCAGTCTTTCAAGTGATATCAGGACGTAGTAACCAGTGTTTAGATGCGTGTGTATGTCTGTATGCGATCTTAGAGTTCAGCTCAACCAAAGTGCAATGGAAGGGCCTCAACCTGAGGGCGTGTGTGAAAGTTGTGAAAGAGTGTGATTGTTGGACAGAGTAGAATGAAAGAGTGTGAGGTAAGAAGAGAGGGAGGGACCAGAGTCATGTGAATATTATCTGTACCACTAACTGTGATATTTTATTAAGAGTAACAATGTGAATATTATCTGTACCACTAACTGTGATATTTCATTAAGAGTAACAATGTGAATATTATCTGTATCACTAACTGTGATATTTCATTAAGAGTAACAATGTGAATATTATCTGTACAACTAACTGTGATATTTCATTAAGAGTGACAATGTGAATATTTTCTGTACTCGTGGTTGTGGTATTTCATTAAGAGTGACAATGTGAATATTTTCTGTACTAGTGGTTGTGGCATTTCATTAAGAGTGACAATGTGAATATTATCTGTACTAGTGGTTGTGATATTTCATTAAGAGTAACAATGTGAATATTATCTGTACCACTAACTGTGATATTTCATTAAGAGTAACAATGTGAATATTATCTGTACCCCTAACTGTGATATTTCATTAAGAGTAACAATGTGAATATTATCTGTACCAGTAACTGTGATATTTCATTAAGAGTAACAATGTGAATATTATCTGTACCACTAACCATGATATTTCATAAAGAGTAACATTGTGAATATTTTCTGTACCACTAACTGTGATATTTCATTACGATTAACAATGTGAATATTATCTGTACCACTAACTGTTATATTTCATTAAGAGTAACAATGTGAATATTTTCTGTACCACTTACTGTTATATTTCATTAAGAGTAACAATGTGAATATTTTCTGTACCACTAACTGTGATATTTCATTAAGAGTAGCAATGTGAATATTTTATGTACTAGTAGTTGTGATATTTCATTAAGAGTAACAATGTGAATATTATCTGTACCACTAACTGTGATATTTCATTAAGAGTAACAATGTGAATATTTTCTGTACCACTAACTGTGATATTTGATTAAGAGTAACAATGTGAATATTTTCTGTACTAGTAGTTGTGATATTTCATTAAGAGTAACAATGTGAATATTATCTGTACCACTAACTGTGATATTTCATTAAGAGTAACAATGTGAATATTTTCTGTACCACTAACTGTGATATTTGATTAAGAGTAACAATGTGAATATTTTCTGTACTAGTGGTTGTGATATTTCATTAAGAGTAACAATGTGAATATTTTCTGTACTAGTGGTTGTGATATTTCATTAAGAGTAACAATGTGAATATTTTCTGTACTAGTAGTTGTGATATTTCATTAAGAGTAACATTGTGAATATTATCTGTACCACTAACTGTGATATTTCATTAAGAGTAACAATGTGAATATTTTCTGTACCACTAAATGTGATATTTGATTAAGAGTAACAATGTGAATATTTTCTGTACTAGTGGTTGTGATATTTCATTAAGAGTAACAATGTGAATATTTTCTGTACTAGTAGTTGTGATATTTCATTAAGAGTAACAATGTGAATATTTTCTGTACCACTAACTGTGATATTTCATTAAGAGTAACAATGTGAATATTTTCTGTACCACTAACTGTGATATTTCATTAAGAGTAACAATGTGAATATTTTCTGTACCACTAACTGTGATATTTCATTAAGAGTAACAATGTGAATATTTTCTGTACCACTAACTGTGATATTTCATTAAGAGTAACAATGTGAATATTTTCTGTACTAGTGGTTGTGGTATTTCATTAAGAGTGACAATGTGAATATTTTCTGTACTAGTGGTTGTGGTATTTCATTAAGAGTGACAATGTGAATATTTTCTGTACTAGTGGTTGTGATATTTCATTAAGAGTGACAATGTGAATATTTTCTGTACCACTAACTGTGATATTTCACTAAGAGTAACAATGTGAATATTTTCTGTACTAGTGGTTGTGGTATTTCATTAAGAGTAACAATGTGAATATTTTCTGTACTAGTGGTTGTGGTATTTCATTGATCGCCATCCACTTCTACAGTTTGAGCCTTGCTCTTCTCTCCATATGGATTAGCATCCACACCTTTATTTTCATCTTTACTATTCAATCCATGCCGCTCTTGTCCTCTTTACAAGATGTCCATTTATCTACCCTCTCTTCTTCCTCTCCTCTGTGCACTCCTTTTCTTGTACTCGTTACTTTCTTCCTGAGTGGTGTCCACTTCCTTTTTCACCTGGTCTCCCCCCAATCACCCACTTGTATTTCATCCACCTGTATATCACCCACCTGCATATCACCCACCTGTATACTATCCACCTGTATATCACCCACCTGTATATCACCCACCTGTATTTCACCCACCTGTATTTCACCCACCTGTATATCACCCACCTGTATTTCACCCACCTGTATATCACCCACCTGTATATCACCCACCTGTATATCACCCACCTGTATATCACCCACCTGTATATCACCCACCTGTATTTCACCCACCTGTATATCACCCACCTGTATATCACCCACCTGTATATCACCCACCTGTAAATCTGCACATATTCAATCACCCCTGTATAATCCATCACTTCTCAAGCGCTGAGGGAGACAAGAGGTACGTCACTATTAGGTAAAACATACTGACAAAAGATTCCTTCCTGATTACATAAAAACGTCAACATGTGTAGGAACATAGAAACGAACGACTCATGAAGACTTTGTGGCCGTAAAGTCAGTTTTGTTTGGTGCTGTGCCTGTGTTGTGCGGGCACTTCTTTACCGCCGGAGTCTCAATTTACGTCTACATTGTCTCAGCTTGTTCTCATGTAGGTTGGACACTTCCCTTCCTCGCTGCCTTGTCTTCTCTAATAGTAAGTCAAGTACACAAGCTATATACTACTTGATTGGGGGTAGACCGGTGCGTGTCAAGAGTAGAGATTCAGCCCGGTAGCTACTCACTAGACGAACATACCATTATCTGTCTACTGCAGTTGTCGGCAACGAGTGGTGAATTAAACAGCTGTTTAGCTCGATAAACAATAAATTATCAAATGTGTTTTTATTTCATGTCAGTGTTAAATTCCATCAAGATTTCTATTACCATGACATCTGTAAAACGGGATCTGATTTAGGTCAACTCAATGGTGTTCTATATAATATGCAAATTAGTCTGAGTCAGTCTTGGAGGGGAAAGGGGGTGTAGGAGGGGGGGGGGGGGTAGGAAACAGGGGGAATTCTGACATGGGGTGAATTGGGGGGGGGGGAGTGGGGGGCGTGGTTCGTTCTGGTATGGGGTGGAAAGTGTGCGGCGTGGGTCGTTCTGACAACATGACATGGAGAGAGTGGATGTCGTTCTGACAAGTGGTGGAATGGGGGACATGCCCTAACAAAGGTTGAAGACCCTGTTTCTCCACCCAAAAACTCCATCGAAAGACCCAAAGAATAATGTCTGCACACACATGACCAGATCTCATGTTCCTAATTGGACATGCCAGTTCGTTATTTCTTGTTTGCCTGTCAGGTTTTGTACGATCTGTGTTCGTCAACACTGCCTTGATGATCATTTGTCCTGATGGGCTCCCAGTGAAGCAGAGGGTCACCACTACATACGGCCTCTTTATAGGACGCCTGTATTCTAGCGGGTTTAATAGCAGTGGTTGTACATGATGAGATTGCTAGCCCCAGGCTACGCGTTCTTCAGTTAGCTTCACGGCTTGCTTTATCCGATTGGGTCTTAGGGTCTATTGCCCTAGAGGGAAGATTATAACCGACGACAGTTTCACGCAGGCCGTGAAAGGCGAGCACAGAGAGGTTAGCAGCCTCATCATGTCAAATATGTAACTGCAGAAATACCCCTGTGAGAGCATATTGTGATCTTTGACGCGCGATTTCTTGCATGAAGAAAGTACGGTGGTGTCTCACTCTTTGTTGGTATTGGATGGAAGAGAATAGAACGACGTGCTGTGATAGTTCACCACTCGAGTCTGCTGGCTTGATTGATTGTATAATTCAAGTGCTGACATGTGTGGATTTGAAACAGTTTGTTTGGCTCCAGGGCGTACGACTGGTAGAGTGGTTAAAGTCTTTGCCCTCCACTTCTTCTCTCTGCCCCCTTCTCGCTCCATACAATGCCTAAGGTGACCACTCTAACCACCCTTCTCAAGAAAAGCCTGTATCTTTACTCTTACATAATAAAATAAATGCAATGGAAGACACTTCCATCGAGGACGGATTGTTAAAGAGCTCACGAAACAGAGTTTGTGTGAGATGGGCTATCCAGTATCCTACCTCGCTGCCTTTCATTCATTAACATGGGGGACGGCGTGGCCTAGTGGTTAAGTGGCACGGCTCACAACCGGAAGGTGCTGGGTTCGATCCCCATCACAGCACCGGCCGTTACCCCGGGGAAGCAAACCCTTAGAAAATGCAGGAGGAAGCAGTCCCTTACATAAACTGCATGCTGAAGTTGGATGCACTGGGCCGATAGGCGCAAAATAAAAACCACAGTGCTACGCACACCCTCTTGGGGATTAGAGAAATAAGGCGAACGCAAACAAAAAAAATCATTAACATCAAGCCATGAACACATTTTCAAATTAATGCCCTATATAACTGGACATTGCCTCAATGATTGATCGCCGTCGCTTCTCCTTCTTCGGTCAAGTTGTCCCTTTCCCCCAGGAAGTCCCAGACCACGAGATGCTCCGGCAGGGGCAAGAGACGGGAAGTAGCCGTGCTCATCCTGGAGACGTCATTGGGACCATCCTCCCAACACTTGGCTAAAACAAATCACTCCCTCCCAAACAAAACGACAGGCCGCCTGGGAGGCGTGGGGATGGACAAGGTCACTAGACGTGACGATCCCTGGGGACATAAACGTACTATTGTATTATATTGTATTGTATTGTATTGTATTTTATTGAATTGTATTGTATTGTATTGTATTGTATTGTATTATATTGTATTGTATTGTATTGTACTGTAATGTATTGTATTGTATTGTAATGTATTGTATTGTATTGTATTGTAATGTATTGTATTGTAATGTAATGTATTGTATTTTATTGTAATGTATTGTATTATAATGTATTGAATTGTATTGTAATGTATTGTATTGTATTGTAATGTATTGTATTGTAATGTATTGTATTTTATTGTAATGTATTGTATTATAATGTATTGTATTGTATTGTGTTGTATTCTATTCTATTGTATTGTATTGTATTATATTGTAATGTATTGGATTGTATTGTATTGTATTGTATAACTGAGTCGGCTGAAGGGTGCCAGGATCAGCAGTTGAACCTCGAACCTTGACTGGAAAAAGCCAGTGCTCTACCCATGCATCAATGCGACGCTATGAAGCTCTCACGTGCGACCTGGATCCTGCGGCAAGTCGTTGCACATCTTAAAAGATTATCGGGATCGAGTGCCTTCGGAATACGCTCTAGACTACCGAACTGTACATATACACCTGACTTCATATTACAGAATGCACGGTACCAAGGTCGTGAACTGATAACCTGCATCCCACATATGTTAGGACAAGGAAGTCTATAACACGTCATCGCCGATGGCAGTAACGGTACAGGACTGGCTGTCCTTACTGACCATGCTCCAAGTTCCCACACACATTGTTACATTGACCACATTCTCCACTTACTCTGCTGGCTGAATAATTCATTAGGAAGTCCCATAACACACTGCTGTCAGGGATGGAATGTCCGAGACTTCATTGTACAAAGCCACGGCTTGATTATGAGGTGTGGTGTCCAATTGACTTCCTCACAGTCGTTCCTTTCTAACAGTAATCCAGGTACCCATTTACCTCTGGGTCAAACCTTTATCAGGAAAGTGTTGCATCCCTACGCTTGCTGGACGTTCCAATAGTTCAAAACCTGCCTGACTGGAGACCTTAGCCCGGTTATTACATCCTCCCATCTAACTGGGGGGCGGGGGGTGCAGACCTGACACAAGTAAAGGATGTGACCTAGTCCGTCCATCATGACGGTCTCCATGAAGAGAAGTGCCACGTCACGGTGCGAGGACTCCCTGTGTCGGCTCTCTCAACCCAAAAAACCTGACAACTTCTCCCCATAAAACTCAGACAACATCCGGTCACAAATTGGCTGCTGCAGGAGAACACAGGCAGGACTGACGGTCTCGTTTCCTAGAAAGCTGAAAGTGTCATTAACTTCCGATTATGGGGCAGCTTATTCTTCATTCGTGTCACGAGGTGAAGGCGACGCCTCCCTTCTAGGGATGGGATGATTCCCTGGGAAACATGATATCAACTGGTGTTGTTGGTGTACCTCGTTTATCTGGCACGTCTTCTTGACCTTTCTCTTGTCACAGCAACATCCGGGAGAGCTCTACCTGTAACAGACAGGAGAACATGCGCACTGACCACAATGAGAGCACATCGTGTCAGGAGACTAGTTCTAACATCTAGACTTCCTGGTCACAAGGTATTTCAGAAACGGCCACAAAAACAAATAGTACCCCTGCCCGATGCCTCGTCACTAGCAGCGCTAATACAACATAAAGATGAAGATTAGCAATGTACTACCTGACACAGCTCTCAGCTGAACACCCAAGGTTGGTCATACAGTGGATCCAATCCCTCTGCAATATTGAAGGCAATGAAGCTGCAGACAAACAAGCAAAGTGTGGAGGAGCATCCCCACAAACAGACCTGAGTATCACATATAATGAGGCCAAGACCATAATTGAAGCCAACTTCAAGGTAAAATGGGCTGATCAACACCCCGACTTCCGAAAACTTTAACTTCACTAGAGAAAATCAAGTCATCATCTTCAGACTGAGAACTGGACATAACAGAATCAAGGGTCATCTTTACAACAAAATGAGGATTGAGACAGATGACAGGTGCCCATGTGGTGAGCATACCATAACCCTGGAACACATCCTACAAAGCTGCATGCTCTCGCAGGAAAAGAGAGAACAATATTGGCCTCGCGAGACTGATAAGATAAAAGTTGTATGGAGATAACACAGCCTTACAAATAACGGTGTCATTTGTAAGAGAAACTTGGACCTTGATGTGAGGATGTAAGAGAAACTGGGACCTTGATCTGAGGATGTAAGAGAAACCAGGACCTTGATCTGAGGATGTAAGAGAAACCATGTCCTCGATCTGACAGGTTGAAATTCCTCGGAGTGACATTTGATCGCACTCTCTCCTATAATTGCCATGTTGACCACATCGTACAAAGATGTAAGCGAGGGCTAGGAGCACTCAAGACCATGGCTGCTGCCGACTTGGAACAACGCCTCCTGTTCATCCTATTTCGTCAGGTCGTGTTGTTTGTCATCGATTACGGGCTAGGCATCCTCACACTATCAAGAACACAGGGTGTAAGGTTGGACCGCATCCAGAATGAAGGTATGCGACTGGTTCTGGGCTGTACTAGGCATCCTCACACTATCAAGAACACAGTGTGTAAGGTTGGACCGCATCCAGAATGAAGGTATGCGTCTGGTTCTGGGCTGCACTGGAGATACCCCGATTGTGATGATCCGGTACATGTTGGGATTGTTATCGGTGACATCCAGACATAAACTGGCACAAGTCAAAGCTTATATGCGTGTCACCACAGACACGAGGCACCATCTGCACAGTAGTATCTCAGACACTAAGGGATCAAGAATCAAGAGAGGGTCGTCATGGATGGCACAGGCTGAGACAACAATCGGACACGTCACTCCAGCTGACACGATAGCAAAGGGGGAAGAATGGGTCCACACTGGTGATAGAATGATAGAGCACCAGAGAGTCATCATAACCTTAGGAAAGGAATGCAGAGAACGGAGCAACGAGAGAGCAGAGCACGAGGTAAATTAGCTGATAACTGAGAACACCCAGGAGAGGGACGCTGTCATATACACCGATGGATGAGTCGTGCGCAGTGGGACATCAGGCTGGGGCTTCTCGGCTAGAGTGAGAGGACAGGTCGTGGCTGAGCGCAGTAGGGCACACATGTCAACAACCTCCAGTATGAGAATGGAGACGGAAGCAGTGACCTCAGCACTGAAATGTATATCTGAGACTTCTATAACAAAGGCAGTCATCGTGACACGCACAGACCGTACTTCAGAAGGTACAGAAGGGATGGCTTCGGTACGAGTGGATAGCAGCTGTTGAGGCCTCAAACCTCCAGAGGTAGACATGGATCATCTGTCCTGCTCATGCCGAGGTTCATGGCAATAAAAGAGCTGACATTATGGCTTCACAAGCTCCCATCATGGGCACATTAGTGATGGATAGAAGTGACATTTTGAAATCAATCAATCAATCAATCGTGCTAAATGATGACACCGCAATAGATGAAGCAGCAATCCACAGACTGCAAAGTTTCGACATTAAACGAGGTTCGAGCGGAGTGGGGCGCTTGAGAGGACGGAGCAAGAGAGTGTACAACCAGTGAGCTACAGGGACCATCAGCATCCATACCTTACGCCATTTTATGAGAGAGACTGAGCACCTATGGGTATGCCCGGAGTGCTGTGACGTCGATTCTTAGAAACAGAAACAGTCTACACTTCTCTTGTCTCTAGGCCTGTCTCTGCTTCTCTTGTATCTACGCCTGTCTCTGCTTCTCTTGTCTCTAGACCTACCTGTTTCTGCTTCTCTTGTCCGTAGGCTTGTCTGTCTCTGTGTCTCTTGTCTCTAGGCAGCTCTGTCCCCTCTTCTATTTTCTCTAGGCATGGGCCTTCTTCTCTTGTCTCTATGCCTACCTGCCCCTTCTTCTCTTATCTCTAGGCCTGCCTGTGTCTTCTTCTCTTGTCTCTAGGCCCGCCTCTGTTTCTTTTTTGTCTATGCCGGAGACCACTCTATCTGCCACCCTCCAGCGGGTTCTCCCTCCCTCCCTCTCTCCCACTCACCACCCTCGCTCCCACTCATCGCCCTCCGTTCCGTCACGACTCCCTCACTCCAACTCACCCCCTCACTCCCACTCACCGTCCTCCCTCTGACCGTGTGAAACTCGTCCTCACTTATCACCCTCATTGCGCCTCTGTCCGGGATATCATATTTCGCCATCTCCCTATTCTTCACTCTGATCCTGCCTCTAGTAAAGTTGTTCCCGATCCTCCCATTGTCGCCTACAAATGGGACAGGAACCTGAGGGACTTGCTGGTCAGTAGTCGCCTACAAATGGGACAGGAACCTGAGGGACTTGCTGGTCAGTAGTCGCCTACAAAGTGGACAGGAACCTGAGGGACTTGCTGGTCAGTAGTCGCCTACAAAGTGGACAGGAACCTGAGGGACTTGCTGGTCAGTAGTCGCCTACACACCAGCCCTCATAGCCTCCCAGGCACCAGGCCGTGCACAAATTCACGTGGCTGTGTTACCTGCCCTCATGTCATCCTTTCTCACTCCCTCACCTTTCCTAAGGCTGAATTCTTCATCAAAGAGGGGTTCACATGCAAATCTCGTAACCTCATCTATTCCATCATCTGCCGCCAGTGTGGTATGACGTACATTGGGGAAACTGGTATGGAACTGCGGGAACGTTTCCGCCAACACCTCAATGATATCCGCAACCGGACGGTTCCCCTATTGCCAGCCACTTCAATGGTTCTGGGCACCGGGGTAGGGATGACGTTAGTGTCACAGGTCAAGTTTCTTGCTTCTCTGACGGTAGTCATCGATTTGCACTTGAGAACAGACTTATCTCCAGCATGGGTTGCCTCCAGCCACATGGCATTGATATCTTTCATACCTTTTCTTAAAATCTCATACTGGCACCCATCTATTTGCCTCCCCCTCCATTCCCTCTCTTATATCAGTCTTCTCTCCCCCTCCCCCCCCCCTCCCCGGGCTTTTATCACTTTATTTGTGTTCCCCCCACTTGGATCATTATTTTGTCTTTTGCGTATGTTGCCGTCACTGGCTTATCTGGCCCTTTCCCACTCACATCTTACGCTCTCCTGGCCACATATCTGACCGTAGTCCGTCATTTAGAGTCAAGCCTTCGACCTGATAAGTCGCGATGTAAGACTCTATATCAGATAAGTACACCATTTTTTCCTTATATGGTGACATTCCCCATACATGTATTCTATGATTTGCTAGTTCAGCATTGTTGTTATTTTTTGTCCCTGATGAAGGCATATTGGTCGTAAGGTAGATTTTATTTGTGTTCTCGTCTAAGTATCTGACCATACCCATTTTTTTAATTGTGATTTAATTTAATTTTAATCAACTATAAACAAAAATTTGTTTCATTTATTTCTTCTGATCTTATCATAACATCTCAATCTCTCTATCCTGTTCAGGCAACCATTTGTGAAAGTATGTACCTTTGTGGTAATAATGTTATATAATAGACTCCCGTGTTTCATAGTCATCGACTAAACCCGACTGTCCAATGACTTTGATTTCAACGTAGGATATCCCTTTCTATTGAAAGGCGCCAGTTCAGCAACCAAACGAAAGATTATTTCGTCTGTTGTATACGTAATCTGATATCTGGGCCTCATATTTGTCTATAGTGGTTGTAAGATATACAAAGGAGCTGGCGTGGAGTAGGTAGGTGTTGCTCAACATAATCTGATCATTGTTAGCTGCAGTGATTCTCAAAACCTGTGAAATGGTCCTGGGTATTTGTAGACCCAACGTCCTGGCCCATCAAGCATTCTTATGTTTTTAATCTGACTGTGTATGTATGTGACAAGAGACCCAAGTCATCTGATTGTGGGTATGGGGCAGGAGAGCCAAGTCATCTGACTGTGTGTGTGACAAGAGAGCCAAGGCATCTGATTGTGTGTGTGACAAGAGAGCTAAGTCATCTGACTGTGTGTGTGACAAGAGAGCTAATTCATCTGACTGTGTGTGTGACAAGAGAGCCAAGACATCTGATTGTGTGTGTGTGACAAGAGAGCTAAGTCATCTGACTGTGTGTGTGACAAGAGAACCAAGTCATCTGATTGTGCTTACGGGACAAGAGTGCAAAGTCATATGACTGTGTGTGTGTGACGAGAGAACCAAGTCATCTGTAAAGTCCAGACTATCGTTGATATTCCAAAGTTCATTTACTGCCGTCACTTTTGCGGATGTTGTCAACACTGCAGCATCCCTCTCTACTCCGGCAACTAAATTATATGGCTCTCCTCCCACCCTGCCGGTATTTCTTTATATGGCTCTCCTCCCACCCTGCCGGTATTTCTTTATATGGCTCTGCTCCCACCCTGCCGGTATTTGTTTATATGGCTCTCCTCCCACCCTGCCGGTATTTCTTTATATGGCTCTCCTCCCACCCTGCCGGTATTTCTTTATATGGCTCTCCTCCCACCCTGCCGGTATTTCTTTATATGGCTCTCCTCCCACCCTGCCGGTATTTCTTTATATGGCTCTCCTCCCACCCTGCCGGTATTTCTTTATATGGCTCTCCTCCCACCCTGCCGGTATTTCTTTATATGGCTCTCCTTCCATCCTGCCGGTATTTCTTCTCTCTCCTCACTTAATGAAGTAATGTGTGTAATATTTGTGTGCAAGTGTCAATGTCCGTCTTGATTGCTTCAACTTCGACACTATCTGGAGCTATAACTTTGCATCACTCGGCATTATGATCTTCTGAATCTCCTATGGGGTAGACATTCCACAATTGACATGAATGTCCGTTTCTGCTGGCTGAATGTTAGAGGGAACCAGTTGAACCGGTCGATTTAAAACTTCTTCACAGTGTTCTGTCTATCTCTTCATCTATTTGCCAACTCTCTGATATTTATTTAGTCAGAGAGTGAATAATTCTTGAAATGCATTGGGTCAGGAAATAGTGGAGTGAGGGTCAATTAATGGCTTCCTTCAGATATGATGTCTGACTCACCGGAAACATACTTATGAAACGTAACATTCAATAGCCGACTAAATAACGGAACTCATATTGTGCCACAGTTTATAATTAATCCATGATCCACACAGAGAAATAAAACAAATTCTCGGTACAAAACACAACAAATCACCGTTGAGAGTGATCCTTTCACAAAATTCTGTCCTGATACCAACTGTATATCCATCTTTGTTTCCCAAACAAGCTATTGTTGATACATGCAAGTTCCGTTATTTAGTCGGCCAATGAATGTGACGTTTCATAGGGATTTTCCCGATGAGACGGCCTATCTAAAGTAGGCTGTTGTCAATTAATGCATTAAAAAGTAGATTGGATGCGCATAGCTATTTTTATAACAAGTGTATATAAAAGAAACTGTTTGTATACAGACTCTGTCGTCTTCTAAACCAGTATACACACGATAAGTTAATTACATTCACATCCTTATCGTCCAAGAAGCCATTTATTCGTTTGTCTTTTCGCGATAATTTCGTCATGCTATTGAACAAAGTTTCCATTATAAAGTTCGTGGTACATGTCGCAGTTCCTTTCTCCAACTCATCCTTGTGTTCCGCTGGTCCGTTGTGATGCACTTCCTGACTTCCACTTTGGCCGCACCATAATTCCCGATTCGTGCCTTAATCGTGATTGGTTGACACAAATAGTTAGCAAGTGGTTCGAATCCCCATTGGTTAGGAAAGATCTTGTTGAAGGAAGGCGCACAATGAGCAGGATTACTCTTATGTGTGCCGTGAAAAGGGCGTTTAGTGGCGGTTTGTTGTAGCTTTCCTCACATGCCGAGCGTGCTGATGGAGGTGGACGGTGATCCCCAGGCGATTGTGCTATACGTGGCTTCATCTGTGTGTCGCTTATTACTACGGGGATTACGTCGATTTCTCACCACGTTAGCTATGTTGCCATGAAAACAGCCCGTTTCCAGGGAGGGCTACTAGAAAGCCAAAGTGAGGGTCTTGGCCAGTATGTTTTGCCTGACCATGACTAATATGTCTGACCAGTAAGTTTTGCCTGACCCTGACTAACATGTCTGATCAGCATGTTTTGCCTGACCCTAACTAACATGTCTGATCAGTGTGTTTTGCCTGACCCTGACTAACATGTCTGACCGGTACGTTTTGCCTGACCCTGACTAACATGATGCCTGATCAGTATGTTGTGCCTGACCCTAACTAACATGTCTGACCAATACGTTTTGCCTGACCCTGACTAACATGTCTGATCAGTATGTTTTGCCTAACCCTGACTAACATGTCTGATCAGTATGTTTTGCCCGACCCTGACTAACATGTCTGACCAGTACGTTTTGCCTGACCCTGACTAACATGTCTGATCAGTATGTTGTGCCTGACCCTGACTAACGTGTCTGATCAGTATGTTTTACCTGACCCTGACTAACATGTCTGACCGGTACGTTTTGCCTGACCCTGACTAACATGCCTGATCAGTATATTGTGCCTGACCCTAACTAACATGTCTGACCAGTACGTTTTGCCTGACCCTGACTAACATGTCTGACCGGTACGTTTTGCCTGAACCTGACTAACATTCCTGATCAGTATGTTGTGCCTGACCCTAACTAACATGTCTGACCAGTACGTTTTGCCTGACCCTGACTAACATGTCTAACCAGTACGTTTTGCTTGACCCTGACTAACATGTCAGATCAGTATGTTTTGCCTGACCCTGACTAACATGTCTGACCAGTACGTTTAGCCTGACCTTGACTAACATGTCTGACCAGTACGTTTTGCCTGACCCTGACTAACATGTCTGATCAGTATGTTTTGCCTAACCCTGACTAACATGTCTGATCAGTATGTTTTGCCCGACCCTGACTAACATGTCTGACCAGTACGTTTTGCCTGACCCTGGCTAACATGTCTGATCAGTATGTTGTGCCTGACCCTGACTAACATGTCTGATCATTATGTTTTACCTGAACCTTGACTAACATGTCTGACCGGTACGTTTTGCCTGACCCTGACTAACATGCCTGATCAGTATGTTGTGCCTGACCCTAACTAACATGTCTGACCGGTACGTTTTGCCTGATCCTGACTAACATGTCTGACCGGTACGTTTTGCCTGACCCTGACTAACATTCCTGATCAGTATGTTGTGCCTGACCCTAACTAACATGTCTGACCAGTACGTTTTGCCTGACCCTGACTAACATGTCTAACCAGTACGTTTTACTTGACCCTGACTAACATGTCAGATCAGTATGTTTTGCCTGACACTGACTAACATGTCTGACCAGTACGTTTTGCCTGACCCTGACTAACATGTCTGACCAGTACGTTTTGCCTGACCCTGACTAACATGTCTGACCAGTACGTTTTGCCTGACCCTGACTAACATGTCTGACCAGTACGTTTTGCCTGACCCTGACTAACATGTCTGACCAGTACGTTTTGCCTGACCCTGACTAATATGTCTGACCAGTACGTTTTTGCCTGACCCTGGCTAACATGTCTGACCAGTATGTTTTGCGGTTTTTACGGTAGTCTTCCTTCCCAATCAGGTCGGATAGATGTGACTGTGACTGACTGTGACTGTGACTGTAAGTCAACTTTTCCAGAAGATACACCACTGCCAACGGACACAAGCTACACGGCAGGTGGACTCCACATCACCAGACTGTGGAAGATGTTCCAAACATTTTTGCTGAAGACGGATGCACTGGACCTTCCGGGGTGAACACGATGCGACATAATATGCCTCAGAAATGAATTTGTTGGATCCATTCATGTGGATGTCTGGTGGCGTATAAGGAGGAAGTTGGTGTTTGTTACGAAAATCGGGTGGTCAAGAAGCTTAGGTGTCAGCCTTATGACTTCGTTATGAAATGGGTTCAGAACTTCGGTAATGCATATAATTATACGTGTTTTCATCGGAGGTACAACAAACACCTTATCTGAGTCATGTACACGACTTGGCGATTGCAAGGGAAGACGGCCATTATTCCTAGGTTCTGTAAATTCTCACCTTGGACCTCAACAATGGAAGATTGCAGTAAATGTTGTATATCGTAATTAATGAGGAACAGCGAGTTTGGCATTCTAAGAAATGTTTTTATCGGGTTTTCCCGACTTTAAAATCTCACCTGCGCGATTTGCTGTCAGACACATAAATGTGAGAGCTGTAAGTTGTTTGGTTGACTTATCTTACGGCCTCAGGTGTGTGTTCTTCTAGGCACGGCTTTTACCTGTGTGTACGACAAAGAGAAGGTAGGGATTCTAGTATTTTCATTTCTCGTGAACTACGTTTGTGTGCCTGCTGGAGTTTCAGGTAAACAAAACAAATTATGTGATTGTGTACAGTTTTGTTGTTGCTATTATTAGAATATTATATAATGTGTGTGTTATGTCGTGTCCTTACAGTTTTACTCACACACACAACATTAGTACACACGCGCACACACGGCAAACATATGTACCAGAGCAGATCGATTTTATTGAGCTCTGTCGCAGATGGTAAAGCGATTTGCTCTCACTCTAAACAAATTCAAGTAACACTAAATCTAAACACAATACAACAGATTATTTCATCAAGAAATACTGCCAACTATAAACTCTCTAACACTGCCAACTATAAACTCTCTAACACTGCCAACTATAAACTCTCTAACACTGCCAACTATAAACTCTCTAACACTGCCAACTATAAACTCTCTGACACTGCCAACTATAAACTCTCTAACACTGCCAACTATAAACTCTCTAACACTGCCAACTATAAACTCTCTAACACTGCCAACTATAAACTCTCTAACACCGCCAACTATAAACTCTCTAACACTGCCAACTATAAACTCTCTAACACCGCCAACTATAAACTCTCTAACACTGCCAACTATAAACTCTCTAACACTGCCAACTATAAACTCTCTAACACTGCCAACTATAAACTCTCTAACACCGCCAACTATAAACTCTCTAACACTGCCAACTATAAACTCTCTAACACCGCCAACTATAAACTCTCTAATAACTTAAATTCTTTCTCTCACCATTTATACGTCACGATACCCTATTCTCAGAATTTGGTTTGCCGATCTCCTCTCCTAATCTGTCTGCTGCGATCGAACTTAGTTGTGGATTGCCGCTGATGGTGAAGCTCGTAGGTTCTGAACCCAGGTATGACGTCCGTGGTCCTGTTCCTCTTTATCGGCGGCAGATCAAAGTGGTCTCCACGTGGTCAGGATGGACTACATCAAATGTGATCCGTGGGATCACTGTAAAACGGCCTCTAGCTGCGACTGACGACTTACATTCACGTGATCAAGGTAATGTCGACGTGATCAGTGGGACTGCGTCGATGTCGATATGATGAATGGGATGACTGGAATGGCTGGGAGACTGCTTCTGTAATCTACTGACGACTTGTAATTACGAACACTACATAATATTAGGTAATTGCCTTGCTTGCTGGGTGTCTATCTTAACTGACTCTCTCCGTCGCCTAAATATCAACTTAAATCTGCCTCAACTGCATATCTTCCCCAGATCACGTTATTTCAAAAACCGCCCGCGTTTTTGTCCGTCTGCTTGCCATTATCCTCGTTCCTGTTTGCGTGGTTTCCAGACGACGCGGGTTTGTCTTTGACTTGTCTCTTAGCTCTGGAATGCTTCTGATTTGGGCTCTCCCAGCTAGCTATACTCGCGGCTTTTTTCAGATCTCGTACCTAGGTGTTTTCCTCCCCGATATTTCAGAAAACCAGTTAATAGCATTCGTCACTATTGATCATGCTGTAACAGGTGTCTAGGCGTCTAGGCGTTATGCAATGTTACGTAGTTTTAACATCTGCGTGTCTTGGAAACCAACTCTATACATTCCAAGCACTCCTATGTTCAGATTTCAGTACATCTGTACTGGCTAACTTTGTTAGTTTAATTCTATAAGAAACAATGAATGGATACTGACTATCCTTGTTCTACTCCCACCCTATCTAACTTTAATAAAACATGACTAAGTTCATATTCATAATAAATCTACACAGTTAAGATATGTTACAACAGGATAACCGAGCGAAAGCACATGAATTCCACAGAATAAAGTCATTGATACTACCTGATAAAGGAGTCGTGAATTATAATCCGAATTGAACCTAGCAACAGCAGGAAACGATACAAACACTGGAGCGAGTCGAAGTGGCAGCTTAAGGCTTTTAGCGTCTAATGTTTAACTGGGTAGTTTACTATCTAAAGAGTTACAACATGTATCTACAACACAGAAAAAACACAAGTAAACACTATCCTGACCATAAAACAAAGCAATATAACTTATTACAAGAATAATCGTTGCACAGTATCAACAAAGCATAAAGTACATCTAAACTAAATAATCATCATATATATATTTAACTATAATAGGAGGTTGTAAGCACTAGCTTTTGATATTTCCTCTAAAATCTATGGTACCCAGATTCTTGTCGCTGCACTCCCTATCTGCACATTCAACACATAATCAACAAACTCATCCTCACGATCAGATTACGTACTCAGCCGAATCTGTACGCTCACACATAATATGATCACGTATTCAGGCGATCTGTACATTCACAAATACTCAGATCACTTCACGTATTCAAGCGAATCTGTATGCGCACATAAAATCAGAATACACATCGTTCACAAGGTGTCGTGCACATACAACACACATTCAGATCTCTTAATGTTCACGGGTGGCCATCATAAACACCTATTGAGCGCGACTGGCCAACTCGAGGTGTATTATGGGACAATCACCCTGCAACTCACTCACTCACTCACCCTCTTGCCAGTTCCCTAGCCAGTCTCCTGAGTTTTTCCTTGCAAGTATTTTATAGTCTCAATCAACAACATGGCTGTCCAATGGACTTCTCTTGGCTGTCTGATCTAGCCATCACTCCAATTTGGAACAACTTCCATCCACGTCAATTCTGAAAGCTAGACTGGTCAGCTCCAAAAACACCCCTGTACAGGACAAAGTCTTCCACTTTAACTCCTCGTGTCCTTTGTCGACCTAGTATCGAAAGGGTGATTGACCTTGCCGTGACCTGAGTTCTTCCAACGCATTCAGGCGAATTTTGTTTGTCAGAGTCGCCAGTCAAATCTTCCCTGCTCATTTTCCAGCTGGAACCGTCATATCGAAAGTGCAGCCAGTCAGGCGCGGTCATCTTACTTTTTAAATAAAAGTGCAGAAATCACACACCCTTGTCTTACACCAGTAGTGATTTCAAATAATAAACCTTGTATTAAACTAATACATATATGAGATGACAAAGCATGTGTGTGCATATAGAGGGGAGCTTTAGCTCAGTTCACAGCCAGCTATCCGCTAGTGCCTGTGGTAACAGAGGGTCTCGGTTCACATCCAGCTATCCGCTATTGCCTGTGGTAACAGCGGGCCTGGGTTCGAATCGCGTCCGGAGACTAAACAGATCCGGGTCGTGATTTTAATCAACCCAGCTGCAAATGGGTACCTGACGCGTGAGTTAGGGAAAGTAAAAACAGCAAGGAAGGGCACTGGCCAGCCCAACTCTCACAGACAACGGCTTAGTAGAATGGAGCCTTCAAAAACTCCATTTCCAACCAGTGGTTACTTCAGCTGTTTCCCTTGACTTACTTTAGAACGTACACATATATTATGTACTAAGCCATTTATCAACATAATAAATACATTAAATAGTAAACCGGTTATCAATTTTACAAATATATATTGTATCACCTAAAAACAGGTTAGATTATAAACCATTTATTCATTAATACAATATATTATAAATTCGACTAACTAACTGTCTACGAGCCTGCATGTATGTGTACGTGCGTGTGTGTATATATGTGTGTGTATGTGTGTGTACGTACGTTTGTTTGTACGTATGTGTATGTGTGTGTATGTACGTGCGTGTGTGTATGTATGTGTATGTGTGTGTATGAAACGTGTGACTAACGACAACCTATTACCGCTTACGAACACGCCATGCTCTCGCCGTTACACGTGTGTGCTCCCCTGTCGACAAGACGTTTTGCTGCAAGGTACAGAAACATGTCAAGACGCTGGTCACGCGTCACAAGGACCTGGGTCACTCAGCTAGGCAGCCCGTGGAGGGGTCACTGCGCATTGGTCTCATTATTAGCAATAGGGCAGCGAATACTCGAGTAAGAATCAGATGAAACATTGTGACCAATACCCCACTTTACATGCCACATTACACACTCAAGACGAAAAACAAGACGAAGAAAAACAAGAAGAAGAAGAAAAAGAAGAAAAAGAAGAAGAAGAAGAAGAAGAAGAAGAAAAAGAAGAAAAAGAAGAAGAAAAAGAAGAAAAATAAAAAGAAGAAAAACAAGAAAAAGAAAAACAAGAAAAAGAAAAACAAGACGAAGAAGAAAAACAAGAAGAGAAGAATGTAGATCTGAGCACTCTTCCTAATACCTTTCACGTTTGGCACACTGGCGAGTCAAGTGGAAGTGTAGTTAGCTTGCACAGTTATTTACGACAGGGCTGCGTCAACAAGCTCAAGGGTCACTGTGATCAATACGAAAGGCACTCGCGTCTCAAGGCTATGCATTAAAACGGTGACCGATCGAGTCCCGCAAGTTTCGAGCGATCCCTGATATCAAGAAAGGTGGGACCGTATTGCTTGCAGCTTGTCTCGACGTTTGCCTTGCCACTAGTTCAAGGTAGCTGTGGACCAGAGAGTGAAGTTGAAGACTAGCGCAGTCACTCCATAACTATTCTAACATAGAAATGCAGCGCGAGTTACATCATGAAGAGCAAACCACCTGATGGTGTCGCTATCATCGCTTGGGATGTGCAACTAACTTTAACAGACTAAACTCACGAGTAATGTTCATGTTATCCCAGTTGTAAATTGGTTCTTAAGTTCATCAGATCAACGAGAAAATGCAGCTCGTACAATGACGTTTTATAGACTATCTTATCAAATATATTTTTATTTTGTGGTATCACCTTCACATTGGACGTTGGTGTACAACCTTCACATTGGACGCTGGTGTTCAACTTGTACAGTATACTCATATATAGCAGCAAGTTGGCACATTGGTTGTTCTTGTTGGTTTTGTTGTTGTTGGTTTTCTTGTTGTTGGTTTTGTTGTTGTTGGTTTTTGTTGTTGGTTTTGTTGTTGTTGGTTTTGTTGTTGTTGGTTTTGTTGTTGTTGGTTTTGCTGTTGGTTTTGTTGTTGTTGGTTTTGTTGTTGTTGGTTTTGTTGTTGTTGGTTTTGTTGTTGTTGGTTTTGTTGTTGTTGGTTTTGTTGTTGTTGGTTTTGTTGTTGCTGGTCTTAGCTTTGTTGTTGTTGGTTTTGTTGTTGTTGGTTCTGTTGTTGCTGTTCCAAGCTACTTGTAACTAGTTAGTCTCAATTATTGGCGATGTTCTGTTTATGCCTGGTTACAGTGGCTCTTCTTTCATCTCTACGTGTACTTGTGAAGCTGGAAATGAGTCCTTCTGGCTGCAGTACAATGCGATACTCTACAATGAGCTTGTGATGGACGGACAAAGAGAGTGGTCTTCATCACTTGTGATGGACGGACAAAGAGCGTGGTTTTCATCACTTGTGATGGACGGACATCATGTGAGAGGGGTGTTCATCACTTGTGATGGACGGACATCATGTGAGAGGGGTCTTCATCACTTGTGATGGACGGACATCATATCAGAGTGGTCTTCATCACTTGTGATGGACAAAGAGAGTGGTCTTCATCACTTGTGATAGACGGACATCATTCTCCTGATGTATGTGAAGTCCATCGCAATGACTCGACTATGTGTCAACACTTTCCATAATGCATCTTTGTCCATCTCTTTCAGGTGGGTCTTAAACAGAACTGAAGCTACCTGTACCATAATGATGATGTTTGGACACAAACTGCTCAGCTGTGTCGTCATAGCAGCACTGACGTCAATAACACGTGACGTCTTGTGCTGTTTCCCGACAGAGGACGTGTTTGCTCATAGCTCGCGCTGGCTGCAGATCACGTCCCTCAACTCTCGCCGTCTGATCGTGGTAGGGGCCGAAGCAGAAGATATCATTGTCATCGAAACGGAAGGACTGGCAAAGAACAGAGAGGTATGGATGAAATGGTTGGGTTTATGTTAACTCGACTGGCAATCAAGGTGAAAGAGGCTTGCCAAATTCAGCTTATGACAGAAGAGATTATTGGGTCATAGGGTTTTAGGTCAGAGGTTATTATGTCAAAAGTTACTAGGTCAGAGGTTATTATGTCCGATGCTATTAGTTCAAAGGTTATTAGGTAAGAAGTTATTAGGTCAGAGGTTATAGGTCGGAGGTTATTAGGTCAGATGTTATTATGCCAGAGGTTATTAGTTCAGACAGGGAAATGTTAGATTTAATTGTTATTATACCAGACGAATGTGTTAGAACGGCGTTAAATATGTCACATTGTCTTAGGTCAGTGATTATTAGGTCAGAGGTTACTAGGTCCGCGATTATTAGGTCAGTGGTTATTAGATCAGGGGTTATTAGGTCAGGGGTTATTAGGTCAATGGGTATTATGTCAGGGGTTATTAGGTCAGTGGTTGTTCATCATCATCGGCTCTGTCCGTCTTGTCAGACGACAGTAAGTTGTGCTTTGAAAAAGGGATGTAACTACAGTCCATGACGACAAGGAAAGGTAGCTCGTAAGACCAATCTAGGCAGAGTAGTGGTTATTAGGTCAGGGGTTATTAGGTCAGTGGTTATTAGGTCAGCGGTTATTAGGTAAGTGGTTATTAGGTGAGCATTGGTAATGTAAGCATTTATTAGGTAAGCGTTATGGGGTCATCATTTAGCAGATGAAAGTTTATTAGGTCAGCATTTATTAGGTATTCATTAATTAGGTCAGTATTTATTAGGTCAGATAAAGTCCACAAGTGGACAGTATACTGTGTCAGATGCTGTTAATTTGTGTGGATTGTGCCAATCTGTGAGGTTTGTGGATTGGGTGGATAGTGTCAGACCTGTGTGGATTGTGCCAATCTGTGAGGTTTGTGGGTTGTGTGGATTGTGTCAGATCTATGTGGATTGTGTGGATTGTGTGAATTGTTTGAATTGTGTCAAATCTGTGTGGATTGTGTGGATTGTGTCAAATCTATGTGGATTGTGTGGATTGTGTGAATTGTGTGAATTGTGTCAAATCTGTGTGGATTGTGTGGATTGTGTCAATTGTGTCAATTGTGTCAAATATGTGTGGATTGTGTGGATTGTGTCATATCTATGTGGATTGTGTGGATTGTGTGAAATGTGTAAATTGTGTCAAATCTGTGTGGATTGTGTGGATTGTGTGAATTGTGTCAAATCTGTGTGGGTTGTGTGAATTGTGTCAAATCTATGTGGATTGTGTGGATTGTGTGGATTGTGTCCAATCTATGTGAATTGTGTGAATTGTGTCAAATCTGGGTGGGTTGTGTGAATTGTGTCAAATCTATGTGGATTGTGTGGATTGTGTGAATTGTGTGGATTGTGTGGATTGTGTGGATTGTGTCAAATCTATGTGGATTGTGGGGATTGTGTCAAATCTATGTGGATTGTGTTAATTGTGTCAAATCTGTGTGGATTGTGTGGATTGTGTGAATTGTGTGGATTGTGTGGATTGTGTGGATTGTGTGGATTGTGTGAATTGTGTGAATTGTGTGGATTGTGTGAATTGTGTGGATTGTGTGGATTGTGTCAAATCTATGTGGATTGTGTTAATTGTGTGGATTGTGTCAAATCTATGTGGATTGTGTGAATTGTGTCAAATCTGTGTGGATTGTGTCAGATTTATGGATTGTGCCAATCTGTGAGATATGTGTTTTGTGTGTATTGTGGGAATTGTGTGGATTGTGTCAAATCTATGTGGATTGTGCGAATTGTGTCAGATTTGTAAGGCGTGTGGATTGTGTGAATTGTGCGAATTGTGTCAGATTTGTAAGGCGTGTGGATTGTGTGAATTGTGTGAATTGTCTCAGATTTGTAAGGCGTGTGGATTGTGTGAATTGTGTGAATTGTCTCAGATTTGTGAGGCGTGTGGATTGTGTGAATTGTGTGAATTGTCTCAGATTTGTAAGGCGTGTGGATTGTGTGAATTGTGTGAATTGTCTCAGATTTGGAAGGCGTGTGAATTGTGTGAATTGTGTGAATTGTCTCAGATTTGTAAGGCGTGTGGATTGTGTGAATTGTGTGAATTGTCTCAGATTTGTAAGGCGTGTGGATTGTGTGAATTGTCTCAGATTTGTAAGGCGTGTGGATTGTGTGAATTGTGTGAATTGTCTCAGATTTGTAAGGTGTGTGGATTATGTGAATTGTGTTAATTGTCTCAGATTTGTAAGGCGTGTGAATTGTGTGAATTGGGTCAAATATATGTGGATTGTGTGGATTGTGGGAATTGTGGGAATTCTGTCAAATGTATGTGGCTTGTGTGAATTGTGTCAGATTTGTGAGGCGTGTGGATTGTGGGAATTGTGCCAAATTTGTGTGGATAGTGTGGATTATGTCAGATTTGTGAGGCTTGTGGATTGTATCAAATCTGGGAAATATGTGGATTGTGTGGATTGCGTCCACTCTGTGAGGGGCTCGAGATGCGTGTCAAGGATGTTTATCCCCTGGATGCCTGGTGAATGTCTTGCTATCTCCCCAGCTGACGATCAGGTGTATGATGGCCTACGGAGAAAACAGATACCTGGTCAAGGTGGAGGAGCAGCACAGCACCAGGTACTTGTGCTACCAGTTCACGCCCTTGACCTTGCATGTCATCAGACAAGGTCGAACTGAGGAGAACACTAACAGGAAGAGGGTCAGTCTCTGATGGTTGCACTTAACTCTTCTAGGGGATCCGATCAGAGTGGGTTGCTAGGAGGGATCTATGTGGGGAGGAATGAGAATAAGTCCACTGCCACACTGGTAGCTTGTCACGATAACGGGATCTAACCTCTATTTCAATCTCTAGTTTATGCTTGATTTTGTTTTATCGTCAACGGTTTCAGTAAGACCCAAACTAAAAAATATGGTGTCAGAGCAATTCAGTTAGGGATAAGGTGTTCTGCTGTAGTCCCCCTAGCGGGCTACTGACCACATCCACCCCTAGCGGGCTACTGACCACATCCACCCCTAGCGGGCTACTGACCACATCCACCCCTAGTGGGCTACTGACCACATCCACCCCTAGCGGGCTACTGACCACATCCACCCCTAGCGGGCTACTGACCACAACCACCCCTAGCAGGCTACTGACCACATCCACCCTTAGCCGGCTACTGACCACATCCACCCCTAGCTACTGACCACATCCACCGCTAGCTACTGACCACATCCACCCCTAGCCGGCTACTGACCACATCCACCCCTAGCTACTGACCACATCCACCCCTAGCCGGCTACTGACTACATCCACCGCTAGCTACTGACCACATCCACCCCTAGCCGGCTACTGACCACATCCACCCCTAGCCGGCTACTGACCACATCCACCGCTAGCTACTGACCACATCCACCCCTAGCCGGCTACTGACCACATCCACCCTTAGCTAATGACCACATCCACCCCTAGCCGGCTACTGACCACATCCACCCCTAGCCGGCTACTGACCACATCCACCGCTAGCCGGCTACTGACCACATCCACCGCTAGCCGGCTACTGACCACATCCACCCTTAGCTACTGACCACATCCACCCCTAGCTACTGACCACATCCACCCCTAGCCGGCTACTGACCAGCTCCACCACTAGCCTGCTACTGACCACATCCACCCCTAGCCGGCTACTGACCACATCCACCCCTAGCCGGCTACTGACCACATCCACCGCTAGCTACTGACCACATCCACCCCTAGCTACTGACCACATCCACCCCTAGCTACTGACCACATCCACCCCTAGCCGGCTACTGACCACATCCACCCCTAGCCGGCTACTGACCACATCCACCCCTAGCTACTGACCACATCCACCCCTATCCGGCTACTGACCACATCCACCCCAAGCCGGCTACTGACCACATCCACCCCTAGCCGGCTACTGACCCCATCCACCGCTAGCTACTGACCACATCCACCCCTAGCCGGCTTCTGACCACATCCACCCCTAGCTACTGACCACATCCACCCCTATCCGGCTACTGACCACATCCACCCCTAGCCGGCTACTGATCACATCCACCCCTAGCTACTGACCACATCCACCCCTAGCCGGCTACTGACAACATCCACCCCTAGCCGGCTACTGACCACATCCACCCCTAGTAACTGACCACATCCACCCCTAGCTACTGACCACATCCACCCCTAGCTGGCTACTGACCACATCCACCCCTAGTCGGCTACTGACCACATCCACCCCTAGCTACTGACCACATCCACCCCTAGCCGGCTACTGACCACATCCACCCCTAGCCGGCTACTGACAACATCCACCCCTAGCCGGCTACTGACCACATCCACCCCTAGCCGGCTACTGATCACATCCACCCCTAGCCGGCTACTGACCACATCCACCCCTATCCGGCTACTGACCACATCCACCCCTAGCCAGCTACTGACCACATCCACCCCTAGCTACTGACCACATCCACCCCTAGCCGGCTACTGACCACATCCACCGCTAGCTACTGACCACATCCACCCCTAGCCGGCTACTGACGACATCCACCCCTAGCCGGCTACTGACCACATCCACCCCTAGCTACTGACCACATCCACCGGTAGCTGGCTACTGACCACATCCACCCCTAGTCGGCTACTGACCACATCCACCCCTAGCCGGCTACTGACCACATCCACCCCTAGCTACTGACCACATCCACCCCTATCCGGCTACTGACCACATCCACCCCTAGCCGGCTACTGACCACATCCACCCCTAGCCGGCTACTGACCACATCCACCCCTAGCGGGCTACTGACCACATCCACCCCTAGTGGGCTACTGACCACTTCCACCCCTAGCGGGCTACTGACCACATCCACCCCTAGCTACTGACCACATCCACCCCTATCCGGCTACTGACCACATCCACCCCTAGCCGGCTACTGACCACATCCACCCCTAGCTACTGACCACATCCACCCCTATCCGGCTACTGACCACATCCACCCCTAGCCGGCTACTGACCACATCCACCCCTAGCTACTGACCACATCCACCCCTAGCCGGCTACTGACCACATCCACCCCTATCCGGCTACTGACCACATCCACCCCTAGCCGGCTACTGACCACATCCACCCCTAGCCGGCTACTGACCACATCCACACCTAGCTACTGACCTCATCCACCCCTAGCTACTGACCACATCCACCCCTAGCCGGCTACTGACCACATCCACCCCTAGCTACTGACCACATCCACCCCTAGCCGGCTACTGACCACATCCACCCCTAGCCGGCTACTGACCACATCCACCCCTAGCCGGCTGCTGACCACATCCACCCCTAGCCGGCTACTGACCACATCCACCCCTAGCCGGCTACTGACCACATCCACCCCTAGCCGGCTACTGACCACATCCACCCCTAGCCGGCTACTGACCACATCCACCCCTAGCCGGCTATTGACCACATCCACCCCTAGACATGATATGCCACATTAGCGTGTGAGCATGATTCTTTATCTTTACCTGGCCTCTCTAGGGCAGATAAGTGGTTGTGAGGTGTGCGAGAATAGGCAGACTGCCCCTCTGAGATCAAACATAAGAGGGGACTAGCAGGTAGAAGAATCTCCAACACACGGTTATCACACTAGTCAAAGTCTGCGAATAGTGTGTGACTTTTCTGGATTTCAAAGAAAGAAACTTCAGAAACAATCCCCCCCCCCCCCCCCCTACTGATAACATTGCACAAAGGTATCCCACTTACCGAGAACATCACACAAAGGTATCCCACCTACAGAGAACATCACACAAAGGTATCCCACCTACCGAGAGCATCGCACAAAGGTATCCCACCTACAGAGAACATTACACAAAGGTATCCCACCTACAGAGAACATCACACAAAGGTATCCCACCTACCGAGAGCATCGCACAAAGGTATCCCACCTGTCGAGATCATCGCACAAAGCACTAACTCCCTAACTCCAGCGATGAACCCAGGGATCTCCAGCGATGAACCCAGGGATCTCCAGCGATGGACCCAGGGATCTCCAGCGATGAACCCAGGGATCTCCAGCGATGGACCCAGGGATCTCCAACGATGGACCCAGGGATCTCCAGCGATGAACCCAGGGATCTCGAGCGATGAACCCAGGGATTCTCTTTAATCTCCCTCTTCCCATGCGATTTATCCTGTCATATATTGGTTAATCAGGCATTCGTTTAAGCTTCTCCCCCCGCTGGGGTGTTTTTTGGGTCTCTGCGCGTCTCCATACTTTCGATTCGTGTGATGTTCTCCATTGCATTTATTGGTGTTGTTCTCATAGCTCCAGTGATGATACGTATACCTTGGTTTTTGGTTGTATTTATTTTGTGGAAGTTATTCTTTGTTGCTGTGTACCATACTGCTATCCTGTATTCTAGCACTGGTCTCACATAACCTGTGTACAGTTTGTATTTGATCAGACACTAGACGTCTAAAATTGTCCTCAATACATCTTGTGTTAGATGGAACACTAAACCTAAAATTGTCATCAATACATCTTGTATTAGATCAAACACTAGACCTAAAATTGTCCTTAATTCATGTTGTATTAGATCGAACACTAAATCTAAAATTGTCCTCAATTCATGTTGTATTAGATGGAACACAAGACTTAAAATGTCCCCCGTTACCTTGGTACATCATGTTTAACACTAGACTAATGGCGTCGTCCCATTGTTCTGTCTGTATGATGTCTATTACATACAGCTATCCCTATTATTTTCTTCACGAAATCTATCATCATACTGACTTCTAAAGCTGTCTACGGTCTACTTAATGAAATCAACCATCGGACTATCAAGTAAAGTGTGGCAGAACTGATAGTATCAATGCACTGTTCTAAACACTGTACACTCACTCCAAACAATAAATAAATTCAACGGACAGTATTGGAAAAAAAACACAATACAACTAGATTCTTTATTTCAACACAACATACATTTCTAACAAATTCAGTTCTCTAACACGGCTTGCTAAAACACTCCTACAGCTAACCCTAACCCTAACCTTATTAATACTGTTATCGCCTGGTTCTCTCTCCTCATCTGGCCTGCTGTAGGTAAGTGTGAGCAGAAAAGGTAGACCATTTTTATCCAACTTTGTGGTGGATTACGCTGATAAAAGATCCCGTCACACGGCGCACAGAAATACGGTGTTAGGTTAGGCCCATATTATCCAACGGCACATAGTATGTCAATGAAGTATGTCAGCCTCACACTGACCTCCTTTACTTCCCCCAATGAAGTATGTCAGCCTCATACCGCCCTCCTTTACTTCCCCCAATGAAGTATGTCAGCCTCACACCGCCCGCCTTTGCTTCCCAGGATGACGTATGTCAGCCTCACACCGCCCGCCTTTACTTCCCCCAATGAAGTACGTCAGCTTCGCACCGCCCGCCTTTACTTCCCCCCAATGATGTATGTCAGCCTCAAACCGCCCGCCTTTACTTCCCAGGATGACGTATGTCAGCTTCACACCGCCCGCCTTTACTTCCCCCCAATGATGTATGTCAGCCTCACACCGCCCGCCTTTACTTCCCCCAATATCTGAGGCTGGGTCGACCCCCATAAGCCGGTTTTATGATCGGGAAAATAAGTCCCGCTCCAACTGGAGATTAAACCCTGATCGCCTGTCTGGGAATCCAGTGCACTAGCCGATTGCTGCTGGTAGTCAGTTCGTATTTTCTTAACCCAGCTGGTCGTCCGTGGTCCTCTTCCTCTGTGGTATATCAAAATGGTATCTGCGTGATTGTTAAGAAATGACCCTGCTTGCTGCTACTACTGGAGAATGTCCTACCTCGATTGCTCTTCCTCGCCCAACTCTTTCTCTGACCGCGCAGATCTGGCGTTCTCTTCCTGCGTCTCAGCTCAGCTCCAACTCGATCTCAATTTCGATCGTAATCTCTTTCTGATGTGTCTCTCATCCCACCAGTCTCTCAACTGGTGTGTTTCACAACTGGTGTGTCTCTCATCTGGTCTGTCTCTCAACTGGTCTGTCTCTCAACTGGTGTGTCTCTCAACTGGTATGGCTCTCATCCCGTGTGTCTCTCAACTGAATGTCTCACTTTCAGCTGCGTGTCTATCTCATTTGCCTCTCTATCTCGACTGCCTCTCTCCGTCGACTGCCTCTCTATGTGGCTCTGTCTAAACTCAACTTCTTGTTAGGCGTTCGGTCCGGAACGTAAATTTGCTCTTCCTCCCCCAGATCACATGATCTCCAAAGGACGCGAGCTTTATCTTAGACGCGTGAGTGAGATTTCCTGCTAATTGCGACAGATTACCTAAGACCCCCACCTGCATACTTTGAGACAAAGCGTGCGCTCTTTGTTTTAGCTACTTAAATTCTTGCGGGACTGAGTTCAGCTGCACTGACTTGGTCTAGTTCAATCACAAGAAAGAGAAAGAAAAATGGCTGTCTACGTCCTTTACATTCCTTCAACCCAACTCTATTCAACGTAAAACATGTCTAAACTGCTATTTACAATCTATCTATACAGCTAAGATCTGGTACATCTGTCTACACAGCTAAGATCTGTTACAAAAGCCTTCTGCACTCTACTTCGTGAATTTCACCATCGGACTGACTATCAAAATTGTCTCCATTCTACTCTTCAGGTGGACTGCATTGATGACATATACACAGAGGATGAAGCGGTTCTGGTGGCCTATGAGGACATTAAACCCCAGCAATGTCCACTGGCTGGTGGATATCAGCTGATCATGCGCCAGGGTATGGCTGTTGATGGACACTGCCTGGAAAGTGTCCGGAAGTATAACCCGCGCATGCAGTTTCACTGTGATGGACGCGGCTCAGGAAATGTGGTGGCCGACTTTGGTAAGGCATGTGCGCCTTCGACCTTGACTCCAACTATGGGAGGTCATCACCTGACCCATCTCAGGTGTGTTAGCGAGTGGCAGGAAGACGGATTTAACTCTGTCCTACTTCAGATGAGGGATCACACACACAGTTTTTGGTGCCTCCACTTCAAGGGCTCCAACCCCGGTGCAGTCACCGGCAACTATCAAGAGTTATACGAAGTGTTTCTGACCGTAGATGGTCGATGTTCTAGTCAAGCTTTTGGCAGTGAGGACGTTCCCAGAAATACGAGTCTGTTTGGACATTTGATTGCATACAAGCAAGATACTGACAATCGGTGTACAGAGAAAGTTTATCTAGACAGCTGTAAATTACGTGAAGATAGGTGTCTGGAGTCCATTGATTGCCCGAGCTACTGTGGACGCTGTAAGAAAATGCTAACAAGTCTGAATTGTAGCTTCCCCCAAAACACTTCAGGTGCATGGAACGTCCTCAATTCTGAGAGACATCTAGAGATGACGGTCGAGAAATCCCGGATAAGAAGCTCCAGTTTTGGAGATTACTTGTGTGTCCATCCAGCAGAACCAGACCTTACCAAATTTACTTATCCTGTAGTGCAAGTGAGTGCAGGCCCCACCTGTATGCCGTACTACGCGTGTGCTCATCTCTTTAGCCCGGCTCCTGGTGTCCTCACATTTCAACTTCGGCCCAGATTTCGCAGCCCCGAGACAGGTGAGCCATTATCCTGCAAAGAAAGCCTGGACATTCTGGGACAGGCCCCGCCTTCCCAACCGGAAGCATCTATCACCATGATTAATCTGAACAAGCTCCGTAAGACGGGTTGCAACCATCGCTGGCGCGTGACGTACCCTACAACAGTCCCGGGCTGCAAGATGGCCGTCAACGAGTGCACAGGTACCTGCCAGACTCTCAATGTGAGCCTTGACATCCCATCTTGTGGTAACGAAACGGAACGGACACGAGATATCGAGAACAGACATATCTGCTACGCAACGATTAATTTCGATGACGACGTTCAAGGCATCCTAGCCAAGACCTATACATCTGGACGCTACCTGTGTTGGCTGTTTGGTAGCACAAGACTGTTTGTGGCAGCTCCAGAATATTGCAACCAGCAGTCTGTGACCCAGATATTCAGCGACTATTCGGCGCTAATACGGTATGACCCTCTCAACGCAATTTCCTTTGAGCTGACCAACAATAGCTCGGCTGACAACCCGTCGGTTCACACGCCCTTTATGCTTATCTGTGTCTTGATGATAGGGCGTGTCCTACAGGCAATGCTTACTAACAGCTGTTAAATCATGAAATGTGTTTGTTCAAATATTATGGGGGGTATGTATGTGGGTACACCAGATGTTCGAATATGTGTGTCGTATACATGTGGAAACAAAATGATTGAATGCTTCTACTGTGTACACAAGGTGGTAACATTGTCATATTTTGGATGCATGTGTACAAGCTGGTAGAATGATTATGTTGTACATCTAAATCAAGTGTAGAATGTTTATTTTACAGATTTGTGTATAAATAATAGTAGAGTGGTTGTATTGTAGATGTGTGAACACAATATGGCAGAATGGCTGTTTTGTAGGTGCTAGTACACAAGATGGTGGAATTGTTATATTGTACAACAGTCGGGGCGATATGTAGATTGTACATGTGAGTACGTAAGGAACTAGAATGTCGCTGTAGTCTAGAGGTAATGCCTCTCGGAGTGATAAACAGATGATGGCGGTATTGAATCCTGCAAGTTTCAAACAATCCATGGTCTCAGGGAAGACAGATTGCATCCTGAGTTACCTCATGCCATCTTAAATGATAGTCTTGCCACTGTTACAGGGTACTTTGGGACGAGAGAGCGAGGTAGATGACCAGCGCAGCTACTCCCTCGCTATAATCCAAACACAGCACAAGTTACATCATCAAGACAAAATCTTCTCATGACGTCACCATCATCACGTGGGATGTGTAACTGTTTTTAAAGAACGTTTATAATGTACACATATGTTCACAAGGTGGTGTTTTGGTTATAATGATGTACATATGTATGTGCCAGGTGATAGAATGGTTTTAATGTACAATTGTAAGATGATATTGCACTTCTTCAAGCCCAAGAGATACATCTCAGCGGATACTTGACACTTACTCCCTATATCCGGATGTTATCTGATATATTCATTCAGGTCCGAACAGGACATACCAGAGTCAATAGCCACTCGAACCGCATCAATCCCCAGCACCTGCCCTTGTGCAGACATTGCTCTCATCCTGATGAAACAGTTCGACACCTACTCATTGAGTGCAAGGCGCTTGCGGACACGAGGAAAAGATTCTTACATGCACTGCCGACAATTACCAACACACTGTACGGAGCAGTGACACAACTGAAGAAGACCTGTATCTATGTAAGAATGTCATTGGGCTGCCAAGAGCAGGCTTGCTCAGCAGCTATGGGATAACAACAACAACAACATATATGTATATATTGTTTTCACGTGTGGACTTAAGGACCCCTTTCCCCGAGAAAAAAAATTGGAAACTGTGTGCACTTTGTGTCTTTGGAAATATGTGACTTAGTAGAGTTGTGCATGAGGCTGGTAACGTTAGACTGTAAACCAAATATCTATAGAAACCAGGTCTCATAGAAGACATCAAAAGTGTGATAAAGGCTTCCTGCTACAGGGGTTTAGGAGGGGCTTTCTGCAATGTTTGTTTAGGCGTGAATATCTAATGGTGGCTTCATGCTAGAGGGGGTTTGGGAGTGAATATCTAATGGTGGCTTCATGCTAGAGGAGGTTTGGGAGTGAATATCTAATGGTGGCTTCATGCTAGAGGGGGTTTGGGAGTGAATATCTAATGGTGGCTTCATGCTAGGGAGAATATGGTAGTGAATATGTGATGGTGGCTTCATGCTAGAGGGAATATGGTAGTGAATATCTTATGGTGGCTTCATACTTCTACCACAGAAGTATATTATGATTTGTATTGATAGTTTTCTTGATGGGCAAAGTTTACTATCTAAGGTGCCTGATTGGTCACTCTGTCAACCCTAGCATGTCAACCCTAGCCTCACTCTGTCAGCCCTAGTATGTCAACCCTAGCCTATAACTCTGCCAACCCTAGTATGTCAACCCTAGCCTCAGTCTATCAACCCTAGTATGTCAACCCTAGCCTATAACTCTGTCAACCCTAGTATGTCAACCCTAGCCTCAGTCTATCAACCCTAGTATGTCAACCCTAGCCCCACTCTATCAACCCTAGTATGTCAACCCTAGCCCCACTCTATCAACCCTAGTATGTCAACCCTAGCATGTCACTCTGTCAGCCGTAGTATGTCAACCCTAGCCTCACTCTGTCAGTCCTAGTCTGTCACCCATAGCCTGTCACTCTGTCAACCCTAGTATGTCACTCTGTCCACTCTAGTCTGTCACTCTGTCAACCCTACTCTGTCACTCCTAGCCTGTCTCTCTAGATTGTCACTATGTCACTATAGTTTGTCAGCGTTTGACGTGTGATGCTAAAGCTAATCTGCCACTCAATGAGGCCCCTATATGTCCCTCAATGAAGCCCCCATATGCCACTCAATGAAGCGCCCATATGCCCCTCAATGAAGCGCCCATATGCCCCTCAATGAAACCTCCATATGCCCCTCAATGAAGCGCCCATATGCCCCTCAATGAGGCCCCCATATGCCACTCAGTTCTCCTTACCTGTCACTCTGTTATGCCTAACATAAAAGCGCTCAATCAGGCCTGCTCTGTATGTAAAAGCTCTAAAACTAAGGATGTCCAAGCTGGTGGGCCTTACGATGTGTCAGCTATTCCACACTGCAACCAGCAATATCTTCCACATCTCCCCAACAAAGAACATGCTGTCATGTATCTCATCTTGTCTACTCCTGATTTCAATTACTTCAGATGTCTTTGTTTAATATTGTACCTGCTCCATCCACAACCTTGTCTAGCTAACCATTGTTCTCAGCGCCGCCATTTTAATTTGTACGGGAGACGTTTCCGGGCTGAAATAGGACTACAGCACCTACCTGGCATGTTGAAAAAGGCGACTAGAAAGGGTTGTGCATGGGGCCATCATTTCAAACCATTACTTTTAAACTGCAAATACTTAGATACAGACCTTCAAACAGGCCAACTGTAGTGTTTAGCCTGGAGCTGGGTGGCGAGTTCCTGTCTGGTAGCTCAATGTCAAAGCCGCCTGATTGTGGACCTGGGAGAGACGTTGTCATGGCAACTGACATTTTGGCTGCTGTAGTCATGGCCACGATGGGTGGCCAGTATCTTTAACAAGATTTCTTCTGGGTTCAGAAACAGAAGATAACAACTCCACACAAGTTTCATTCGTTGTCATGGTAACTGAAATTATTGTTGGTCATTATGTATGAGATTTTTGTTGAAGGGACTACATGTTTCTGTAATAATTTGTTTTTGTAATAATTTCTGATGTTTACACATGACAATAGGGTTGACGTGTAGTCAGAGGAGGGCTCACTGTAATTGTGAATTACCAACTATCATCATTACTCAAAAATGGAGACATTCCAATGAAGACTACAACAGAAATCGACATACCAGTAATTGGATATCCATTGTGGGAATGCAGCCAGACCACATTGTGGTAATGCAACCAGACCATATTGTGGTAATGCAACCAGACCACATTGTGGTAATGCAACCTTCTACATGAGAATATCAGGAAGAAAGGCAAGAGGTAGACTGCGGAAAAGATGGATAAACAGCTCTTATGAGACTTGTCGTAAACTGGAGAAAAATGTTACTCGAGCTGCTTGAGAGACGAAAAACAAATACATACACGACACTGGGCTTCAACCCGGTAGAAAGTGAGATGACACTGGGCTACAACCCGGTAGAATGTGAGACGACACTGGGCTACAACCCGGTAGAAAGTGAGACGACACTGGGCTTCAACCCGGTAGAAAGTGAGACGACACAAGAAGAATTGGTTACTAGTGTAAGATTAGGTTGAAAGGGGGGGGGGGGGGGGGGGAGTATGAGATCAATTATTGACTGTCTATTGATTGTTCTTCCCGCAATCAATCAAGTGCTGATCTCGAAATGGATGTTGTCGCTACTTTCAGAAAAGGAGGAATGCTTGAGAAGACAAAGGGGATCTGTTTGTACGTCCAGTGGGATACAAGAATCATATTAGTATGTATACTCTTTGCCATTTGCTGAGAAAGACTGCGCCTAAGGATGGCCCTTTGTTCAGTGACTTCGATTCTTGGCAGATTAGGTCAGAACAGGGCGAGGCATGGACCCTAACTAAAACACAAGAACGGAAGATCGTGTGAGATAAGATAACTAGCACTGGTTACCGTGGTCTCTAGAAGATACATTGTGAGGAAGTCGTGAATCCACAGAACATTGTCTGCCAAGGTTTTTACTATTTGATATATAATGAATCATATGTTGTTAGATATTAAAAAATCATATACTGTTAGACATGAAACTGATCTAATATTGTTAGACATGAAACTGATCTAATATTGTTAGACATGAAACTGATCTAATATTGTTAGACATGAAACTGATCTAATATTGTTAGACATGAAACTGATCTAATATTGTTAGACATGAAACTGATCTAATATTGTTAGACATGAAACTGATCTAATATTGTTAGACATAAAATTTGTAATAATTTGTTAAGACGTGCAATTAATCATATTTTGAATACATAACTAAAATTACTGGGACTTGGTACAAGTAATGGTGTTAAACAAACACAATGCACAAGCTTATAACACCAGACATCATGACTTCAGACCAGGAAAAAAAACAAAAAGAAAAGTTCATTTGACAAAGGGAATAAACCATAAAGAGACAATTGCACAAGCTTATAACACCAGACATCATGACTTCAGACCAGGAAAAAAACAAAAAGAAAAGTTCATTTGACAAATGGAATAAACCATAAAGAGACAATGTTTAAATGTTGGATAGACCACACAGATGTCACCACCAAACAATTGTACACCTCCCTATATACCATCTGACAACAAAATCTGCAGATGACATCTAGTAACAAAATCTCCCAATGACATCAAACAACAAAATCTCCCAATGACATCTAACAACAAAATCTCCCAATGACATCTAACAACAAAATCTCCCAATGACATCTAACAACAAAATCTCCCAATGACATCTAACAACAAAATCTCCCAATGACATCTAACAACAGAATCTCCCAATGACGTCTAACAACAAAATCTCCCAATGACGTCTAACAACAAAATCTCCCGGTGGCCTGTTTTAACTACAAATATGGACAGATGAGATATTCATAGATAGATACATGGACAGGTGAGATATTCACTGGTAGATACATTGACAACTCCACCAACTATACACACTTTTCGGAGACACCTGTTGCTATGACAACAGAAGGTCTTGTTTTCCTCTCTGTGTGAAATCGTTCCTTATGTTGGACATGTTTCTCTGAGAAATTGCTGTGCTCTGGGATAAGTCTGGGCAGTAGTAGTTCATTCACTCACTACAACCACAATAACTGAGTTCATTCACTCACTACAACCACAATAACTGAGTTCATTCACTCACTACAACCACAATAACTGAGTTCATTCACTCACTACAACCACAATAACTGAGTTCATTCACTCACTACAACCACAATAACTGAGTTCATTCACTCACTACAACAACAATAACTACTTGTTCATTCACTCACTACAACCACAATAACTGAGTTCATTCACTCACTACAACCACAATAACTGAGTTCATTCACTCACTACAACCACAATAACTGAGTTCATTCACTCACTACAACAACAATAACTGAGTTCATTCACTCACTACAACAACAATAACTGAGTTCATTCACTCACTACAACCACAATAACTACTTGTTCATTCACTCACTACAACAACAATAACTACTTGTTCATTCACTCACTACAACCACAATAACTGAGTTCATTCACTCACTACAACCACAATAACTGAGTTCATTCACTCACTACAACAACAATAACTACTTGTTCATTCACTCACTACAACCACAATAACTGAGTTCATTCACTCACTACAACAACAATAACTACTTGTTCATTCACTCACTACAACCACAATAACTACTAGTTCATTCACTCACTACAACCACAATAACTACTAGTTCATTCACTCACTACAACCACAATAACTGAGTTCATTCACTCACTACATCAACAATAACTACTAGTTCATTCACTCACTACAACAACAATAACTACTAGTTCATGTCTTCCTCTTGTCACGTGACACCAGGTTAAGGGTGCAATGACCTGGCAGTGAATGTGTTTGTTTAGGGAATTCACTGTGGAAATATTTGTGTGGTTTCCAGAGTGCTGTGTGAGTTATGGTGTTATTTATCCGTGCGGATTACAGCTGGCATTGACTGAATGTATGTACTTTTATCGGTGGTTATTTGGTGCTTTCTTGTTAATCTTTAGACTTGTAGATCTTTCAAATGTATGGACGGACACGACAGTACCTTGCATATTATAGCGGTTCCCTGAGCTGTCACATATGTCAATATGTGTCCTAAAGCGTTGTTAGATGTGTCAAAATGGGTCCTTAATCGTTGTTACATGTGCCAAGATGTGTCCTTAAGCGGTGTTATATGTGTCAAGATGTGTCCTTAATAGTTGTTACATGTGTCAAGATGTGTCCTTAATCGTTGTTATATGTGTCAACATGTCTACTCAGTGATTGTCACAATTGTCTAGATCTGCCCATAATTATTGTCACATCTGCAATACCTGATCCAGCTTCTAACCACAGACCTCCGTGCTGCACAATGGGACACAAGTTAGAGGGCTAATTCGCATCGGAGTTTCCATTTGTTTCGACCGAATTGGCTCGGAATTTATGTAACCTCTCTGATGTAGAAGACTGTCCAACTCCACGCTGAGCGTCACTATCTAGATTTATTTGAATCTTTATATGGTAGAATGATCCCCAACTAATGACATTTCACATTTCCCAATCCACAGAGGTAAACGCCTCCTGATCGGGTTGTAGTCATATCGATGTCGCTAAGCCTTGTAAGGGTAGAAAGCTCTCCAACTCATTACATCCTGCAACATCCTGCCGAATGTGGAATAATCACATATATTTGAAACGATTCCGGGAATGACGCACTAAATACCAGCTGGAGATATGAAGAGCACGTCAAACGAGCACTTCGCTCCTAACCAAGCATCAGGGGACAATTACATTTGTCCACTCTCATTTAGTATCGTCTTGTGCGCTCTTGCAGCCCTGGTTTCTGTCATAATTTATTTGGCATGCTGATGCCGTGTAGCAGCTCCAGCTGCCTGAGCTACCGTAGCGGATGGAGCAAGGGGTCTGCACTAACTATACTCTCACTTTAATCAAATTAACTATAACACTAACTGAAAATAAAACATAACAATGAAAACTTTATTTCTCCCGTACACAACTGCCTCTTCAATCTTCCCTCTAAACACAAAACATATCTGACTGTAGAAATATGAACTAAACACAAAACATATATGACTGTAGAAATATGAACTAAACACAAAACATGGCTGACTGTAGAAATATGAACTAAACACAAAACATGGCTGACTGTAGAAATATGAACTAAACACAAAACATGGCTGACTGTAGAAATATGAACTAAACACAAAACATGGCTGACTGTAGAAATATGAACTAAACACAAAACATGGCTGACTGTAGAAATATGAACTAAACACAAAACATGACTGACTGTAGAAATATGAACTAAACACAAAACATGGCTGACTATAGAAATATGAACTAAACACACAACATGGCTGACTGTAGAAATATGAACTAAACACAAAACATGGCTGACTGTAGAAATATGAACTAAACACACAACATGGCTGACTGTAGAAATATGAACTAAACACAAAACATGGCTGACTAGAAATATGAACTAAACACAAAACATGGCTGACTGTAGAAATATGAACTAAACACAAAACATGGCTGACTGTAGAAATATGAACTAAACACAAAACATGGCTGACTGTAGAAATATGAACTAAACACAAAACATGGCTGACTGTAGAAATATGAACTAAACACAAAACATGACTGACTGTAGAAATATGAACTAAACACAAAACATGGCTGACTATAGAAATATGAACTAAACACACAACATGGCTGACTGTAGAAATATGAACTAAACACAAAACATGGCTGACTGTAGAAATATGAACTAAACACACAACATGGCTGACTGTAGAAATATGAACTAAACACAAAACATGGCTGACTAGAAATATGAACTAAACACAAAACATGGCTGACTGTAGAAATATGAACTAAACACAAAACATGGCTGACTGTAGAAATATGAACTAAACACAAAACATGGCTGACTAGAAATATGAACTAAACACAAAACATGGCTGACTGTAGAAATATGAACTAAACACAAAACATGGCTGACTGTAGAAATATGAACTAAACACAAAACATGGCTGACTGTAGAAATATGAACTAAACACAAAACGTGGCTGGCTGTAAAAATATGCACTAAACTAAAATAAATGTGATTATAAACTACCACTTGATAAATGAACAATTACTTTATAGCCAAACTGTAACTTTAGATAAACTGTAAATTGATAGACGAACCATTATGTGAATTGCCAGAAGATGGAAGATTCGTGTCTGTTCAGCAACCCAGGGGATTTCGTCCGTGGTCCTATTCTCCTCGTCGTCTGTGGCTTGTAGTGATCGTCAAAGCGCTGGTCGCTGTGCTAATCAAATATCTCTCCAATTAGACGTTGGATTCTCTGAGAGAAATCTGTTAGACGCTGATTTCTCTTTAGCGTTGCAAATATAGTAGTATCTAAGATGACTATCTCATGCATGCTCCTCGTGACGCACTACTATGTCTGGTTCTACCACTTACTATTGTCAAACATCAATGTCATGACTAGTTACCGCTCCTGGATGAGCTGCTCAACATCTGGGCTCACGTGGTGAAAGATTGTCTGTCGAAACCTATCTCTCTCTCTCTCTCTCTCTCTCTCTCTCTTTGGACTCACATGGGGATAGATTTGTCTGTCGAAACCTCTCTCTTTCTCTCTCCCTCTCTCTCTCTATCTCTCTCTCTCTCTCTCTCTCTCTCTCTTTCTCTCTCTATGGGCTTCGAAAATATATCTCGTTTTCTCTTTCCTATTCACCGTTATCAAGACGGTCCTGTTCACGTTGCTCGCTGCCAGCTGATGACGACTTGTTCTCCGCTCGCTGCAGGTTGATGACTTTCTCCGATCTTCGTTCTAGAATATCAATCTGTCCTCTCGTCTCTTCGTTATCTCGCACCAAATATGATCTCGACTTCGCTCTGTCCTCTTCTCTTTGGAAACGAGACAATTTGTCACTCCGACATTCGCTCATGGAAACTCTCTCTCCAACTGACCTTTGCTCTCCGAAACTCTCCCTATAACTGCCCATGATCTGACTCCCCTGGTTACCTATATCCCCCGTTTTTTTCCAAATCTCGCGCCTAGGTTTTCCCTTTTTAATAAAAAATTTTTATAAAAACAAGTTAATAGCATTCGTCCCTATCGATCACGCTGTTACAGGCTCCCGTGCGTTTAGGCGTTATGCAAGGTTAAGTAATTGTTAACGTCTTCGTAGCTTGGAAACGAACGCTATGCATTCCAAGCATTCCGATGTCCAGATTTGAGTACATCTGTACTGGCTAGCTTTGTTAGTTTTAATTCTAGAATAAACAACTGAATGGAATGGCTACTGACTATCAATGCTCCCACCCTTTCTAACTTTAATAAAACATATCTAAAATACTATCCTTAATAAATATCTACACCGCTAAGATATGTTACAGTTGCTAGCTCCATGCACATCGCTCTTTAGTAACATTTTATGGTATGCGTGTAAAGTTACACTGGTTTTTCTTTCTTCACTGACACCTGAAGTTATGTAATACTTTCACTTATACGGTTGTCACAGACTGAAACTTCACATTTTGTAAAACAAATGATTTTGATTTTTGTGTATGACAATTTTCTGCCATGATAAGTATTTGCTGTGAATTCATCACCACATAACCTCATCACCACATAACATCATCACCCCGTGACCTCATCACCACGTAACATCACCACATAACCTCATCACCACATAATCTCATCACCACATAACCTCATCACCACATAACTTCATCACCACATAACCTCATCACCACGTAACCTCATCACCACGTAATCTCATCACCACATAACCTCATCACCACGTAATCTCATCACCACATAACCTCATCCCCACATAATCTCATCACCATGTAATCTCATCACCACATAACCTCATCACCATGTAATCTCATCACCACGTAACATCACCACATAACCTCATCACCACATAACCTCATCATCACATAACCTCACCACCACATAACCTCATCACCACATAACCTCATCACCACGTAACCTCATCACCACGTAACCTCATCACCACGTAACCTCATCACCACATAACCTCATCACCACGTAACCTCATCACCACATAACCTCATCACCACGTAACCTCATCACCACATAACCTCATCAACACATAACCTCATCACCACATAACCTCATCACTACATAACCTAATCACCACGTAACCTCATCACCACATAACCTCATCACCACGTAACCTCATCACCACGTAACCTCATCACCACATAACCTCATCACCACATAACCTCATCACCATATAACCTCATCACCACATAACCTCATCACGACATAACCTTATCATCATCATCACAATAATCAGTGTTGCTTGCAAACATTCACAATGTTTGTTTGATTTTTCTCTGTTTATGTTAGACCTGCGAGTCAGTTAGGTCTGTGAGTCAGTTAGGTCTGTGAGTCAGTTAGGTCTGTGAGTCTGTTAGGTCTGTGTGTTAGTTAGGTCTGTGAGCCAGTTAGGTCTGCGAGTCAGTTAGGTCTGTGAGCCAGTTAGGTCTGTGAGTCAGTTAGGTCTGTGTGTCAGTTAGACCTGTGTGTCAGTTAAACCTGTGTGTCAGTTAGACCTGTGTGTCAGTTAGGTCTGTGAGTCAGTTAGGTCTGCGAGTCTGTTAGGTCTGTGTGTCAGTTAGACCTGTGTGTCAGTTAGACATGTGTGTCAGTTAGACCTGTGTGTCAGTTAGGCCTGTGTGTCAGTTAGACCTGTGTGTCAGTTAGACCTGTTTGTCAGTTAGACCTGCGAGTCAGTTAGGTATGTGAGTCAGTTAGGTCTGTGAGTCCGTTAGGTCTGTGTGTCAGTTAGGTTTGGGAGTCAGTTAGGTCTGTGAGTCAGTTAGGTCTTTGAGTCCGTGAGGTCTGTGAGCCAGTTAGGTCAGTGAGTCAGTTAGGTCTGTGTGTCAGTTAGGTCTGTGAGTCAGTTAGGTATGTGACTCAGTTAGGTCTGTGAGTCAGTTAGGTCTTTGAGTCAGTTAAGTCTGTGAGCCAGATAGGTTACAGCAGACATGCCCCCACAAGCTCAGCCCTGCACTATCAACTCATGTCAGTCGCTGAAATGTGCCAGTATACATGTCAGACTATCTGCGGTAATGTCAGTTAGGGGATACAGCAGACATGCCCCCACAAGCTCAGCCCTGCACTATCAACTCATGTCAGACTGTCTCAATAAAACTCATTGACTCATTGACTAAAGTGTCTCCATTAATAATTTGTTTGTCAAGTCATGTTATTCCGACAGGAAATAGTGGCTGGAAAGGTCAAGATTATCAACTGAACTTTGTATTCTCATGCTGATGTCAATCGTATAACATAACACACACACCCCCCCCCTCCCCCCCCCCCCCTCTTAGTTTGGAGATAATCAGGCTGTCCCTACTCTCTTATGTGTGAGTAAACAGCCCAGGAACGATGTGTACCTCTTGTGTTATGTTCCGTTCTCTCCCAAATAACACACACACACACACGTCAGTGTACACGCGTGCTAGTTTGTTAGCCAGAATACGAAAGCCTGGATATCGTCATGTGATGTTTTCCTGGTAGAGAACAGTATGTTTCTCTGATACACCATTTACATATCGATGACGTGTTAACAGGCTGATAGGCAGAGGGTCAAGGATATACGCCAAGCTTAACCACGTCCATCTGGGTTGTCTATGGAAACTGCCGAACATAAAAGGGCAAGATAGAATCACAGATGTAGAAGTTCTTTTGCGGGCTCGCATGACAAGCATCCACACAACTCTGTACAAATCGCAATGGATGGACTGGATATGTTATCCGCATTTCATATTAGCGAAAAAAAGACACTCTGAAAGCCTGACTGAAGAACTACGACATTGACTGTGCGAACATTGCTGCTGATCGCTGTGCCCGGGGTAGTCAAATCTCTTCTGGTACGGCCGGCACATATGGAGCAGAAAAAAATCAAGGAAACGAGCGACACAAAAGGCAAGAGACGAGCTGCTTCCGCCTGGAGCTCAGACAGTGTTTCTTTGCCCTCAGTGTGACGGTCAGACAGTGTTTCTCTGCCCTCGGTGTGACGGTTAGACAGTGTCTCTTTGCCGTCAGTGTGACGGTCAGACAGTGTTTCATTGCCCTCAGTGTGACGGTCACACAGTGTTTCTTTACCCTCAGTGTGACGGTCAGACAGTGTTTCTCTGCCCTCAGTGTGACGGTCAGACAGTGTTTCTCTGCCCTCATTGTGACAGACGCTGTCGGGCTCGGATTGGTTTGACCAGTCACTCAATAATCCACTTCAGGATTGGTTTGACCAGCCACCCAACAACCCACTCCAGGATTGGTTTGACCAGCCACCCAACAACCCACTCCAGGATTGAAAGATTGGTTTGACCAGCCACCTAACAACCCACTCCAGGATTGACAGATTGGTTTGATCAGCCACCCAACAACCCACTCCAGGATTGACAGATTGGTTTGACCAGCCACCCAAAAAACCACTCCAGGATTGACAGATTGGTTTGACCAGCCACCCAACAACCCACTCCAGGATTGGTTTGACCAGCCACCCGACAACCCACTCCAGGATTGAGAGATGACAATGTGGTCCTCTTCGGAAACGATGGACAAAAATAACAACATGTGCTGATGCTCCAGTAGCACACTGGCCGACGTTACTTCTGCTCTGTGATCTCAGTCAGGCTGATCGATATTCTTTGATATCAAACTCATGAAAGCTGTAGATCGCCAATTCATCGACAGCAGAGCCCTCATATAGCAGACGGTCTATTATTTGAATGTATTTTTAAGGGACGTAAACGATGCATTTAAGGTCCGTTCGTATTATTGAGTTGTTTCCCTTACTTATATTTCCACCTTTCGGCTTGAATCCGTGTGGATTTGAGATGTGCTGATACAGAAATCTTCTTCTTCTTCTTTGCGTTCAGGATCTTTTGGTCATGCTATATCTGCAGGCCATTCGCCATGATGAAATCTGTAGTCTTCTCTAGGTTGGAGCGGCTGCCCCACTGCTTTTGTCTTAGCTCCGCACCCTCTGGCCAGGTCTGGCATCTCATTTCCCTATAGATTGGACATTTGTGTAGAAAATGCTCAGGGTTCTGGCATCCTGTTCCACATGGGCACTCATCGGTGTGTGAGATCTTCAGTCGTTATAGATATTCTAGTAGTATACAGAAATCTAAAAGTATATACATATATATCTTGGTTTGGAACCCTCAGTAGAACACAAGTCTGAGGAGGTCAGTGAAGGCCTAGACAATAGCTACGGAAAGAGAATGTTAGGCCAACTGTAGTAAAACTGTGAAGAACAACAAAACGTATTTTGTTCCTTTATAAAACCGTCATCAAACAGGGACATCTGTTGAATATTGTTGAACTTCGCTTTTGCCCCAATCACACACTTCTACCATTTTCTAAGTGAATTACAATTTTCAACATACCCCCCTCCCCAACAATGTCTACCCTACCAATGAACTACAACGATCGATAACTCCGAGCAGGTAATCTTTCCTACGACGTGGTTATCTCCTCTGTGATCCATCATTTTGGTCACAAGTGATCACACAATTCAGATCAGTTTCACTTTGACGATATCAGGCCAGGCCCTAAAGCAGGTGTGAATGTTCACAGCTAACAGATATAATAACTGAGCTCTTGACAGGCCCTAGAGCAGGTGTGAATGTTCACAGCTAAGAGAGGTAATAACTGAGCTCTTGACAGGCGGGAAAACTAGACCTGGAATGTTGAGCCAGGGTAACTTAGATAGGCGTTCCTAAAACAGGTCAAGTAAGTGGGTGTGTGATACTGATAAATCGATGACTCACCTATCCAAGGTAATTAGGTTACCCTAGCATTTGAACATTAGTGAACCAAGTACAAGAATGTTCGTGACGACTGTTGGCAGTCTGTTCATACTTGACATGGCGATGTTACATTTGGTGAAAAGATTAGTTCTGTCACGTCAAGAACATAATTTAGTCACGTCACGTCTAGAACATAGTTTAGTCATGTCACGTCTTGAACATATGCTAATCATGTCACATCTAGAACATTATTTAGTCACGTCACGTCTAGAACATAGCTTAGTCACGTCACGTCTAGAACATAGGCTAATCATGTCACGTCTAGAAGAAAATTTAGTCATGTCCCGTCTAGAACATGGTGTCCTGCTTAGCAGGCTAGGCTCGAGCAGCTTAATACTCCGCTATGTTGGGACAAGTGCTTGCAGAGGGTCCATCTCAAACGACTCAAACACTAGAGCAAAGTAGACCTGCAGCTTGTTAGGCGCCACCTATGCTGCTCTTAACAAACCACCCAACCATGGCCGGTGTTATGCCATGTCACACAGTTAGTCGCCTCTTTCGACATGCTCCCTGTGGGGTAGTGGGGTTATTCTTGTTTTTGTCATACACAAAGATCCCGGCGGACCACTCGGGCCACATCTAGAACATAGGTTAATCATGTCACTCCTAGAACATCGAATAACAGCTCTAGTTGGCTGAACTACCGTAGCAGATGGAGCAAGGGGTCTGCATTAGCTATACTCTTACTTCAAACAAATTAACTACAACACTAATTGAAATTAAAACACAGCAAATGAAACTTTATTTCTACACGTTCACAACTGACTCCCCAATCTTCACTCAAAGCGAAACCTGTCTGCCTGTAAGAAATATGAACTAAACTAGACTAAAATAAACTTGATTACGAACTACAACTTGATAGACGAACAGTCACTTGATCGTCGAACTGTAATTTGATAGACAAACCGTTTTGTGAATTGCCACAGGATGGAACATTCGTGTCTGTTCTACAACCCAGGGGATTCGTCCGTGGGCCTGTTCTCCTCGTCGACGGTGACATAGTGATTGTTGAAGCGCTGGATCGCTGTGCTAGTCAAACGTATCTAGTTAGACGCTGGATTTTCATCAGCAATGCAAATAAACAGTATCTAAGATGACTAGCTCATACGTGTTCCTCTATTTGTTTCTACCACTTGCTATGCGAAAAATCAATTTAATTACTACTTACCTCTCCCCGATATGCTGCTGAACATCTGGACATGTAGTGAAATATTATCTTTCGAAACCTCTCTTGCTCTCTCTCTCTCTCACTCTCTTTCTCTCTCTCTCTATCTATCTTTCTATCTCTCTCTCTCTCTCTCTCTCTCTCTCTCTCTGGGCTCCAAAAATCTATCTGCTTTCTCTTCACCGTTATCAAGACGGTCCTGTTCTAGTTGCTTCCTGCTGAGTGATGTCGACTTGTCTCACTGATCTTCTCTCTAGAGTGGTGAATATGTCCTCTTGTCTCTCCGCTGTCTCGCACCCAAAAAGATCACGACTTGTTCCTCGCTCTTCGCTCCACAAACTGACGACTTGTTCCTTGCTCTTTGCTCCACAAACTGACGACTTGTTCCTCGCTCTTCGCTCCACAAACTGAAATGATCTGAGCTCGCCTAGCTAGCTATATCTGCTACTTTTTCCAGATCTCGAACCTAGGTGGCAATTGACTATCAATGCTCCTACCCTTTCTAACTTTAATAAAACATGTCTAAAATCCTACCGCTAATAAATCTACACCGCTAAGATATGTTACAATAATTTAGTCATGTCACGTCTAAAACATAGTTTAGTCATGTCACGACTAAACATAATTTAGTCATGTACCGTCTAAAACATAATTGAGTCATGTCGCGTCTAAAACATAATTTAGTTATGTCACGTCTAAAACGTAATTTAGTCACGTCACGTCTAAAGCATACTTTATTCATGTCACGTCTAAACCTAATTTTGTCATGTCACTTCTAAAACAGAATTTGGTTCATCACTTCTAACAGACTGTGATGGTAGCGACGTTCTATAAAGGAAATGCTACATGATGATGACTTCTAAACAATAATTTTGCCATGTCACGTCTTTGATAGAGTGTTATTATGGTCCTAACGTGGACAGAACAGGCTAAGTGAGGTGAGCGAGGTACCCAACGGTGCAGGCTGAGAACCTGACAAACCAATTATTATGGTGTTGCTGAGATGAATGTATCCACATCTTGAATCCTGGGATAAGTAGGCCAAATTAAGCCTAGTCACAGGCACGAGTCATGTGACAAACACTAGATAGAATCAACTTAACAGTTAAGTACAAAACTTTATTTGTTGAGACCATTATCTGCCTCCACTTCACCCAGTCCCATGTAGAGGCGATCATGAATCTTATGCTCTCGCCCTTCAACCCAATGATATGTAAGGATACCTGCACGTGTGTGCTAGTTGATGTTCTCTTCCATCCTAAGCGTTATATTTATTGAGTATCTGGCCTTAGAGGAAAAAGAATTTTCTCTAACATCCTTGACTACAGTCAATTCAAAGAGATGAAGATCGATTGAAGGTTTTTGTTTAGTTTGACTGTAAAAACTAGTTCTCTAGGTTTTGATTGGAATCTGTCCTGGTGATTATTAAGTGGGATAAATTTGGTTCGTTCCTGGAAAATGATTTTCTGATGCCTCCTTTTGAGTTAATTAATGCTGTCATTAAGACTATGGCTTGTCGTCTCCTGTTTCTTAATGGGAAACTTGCAATGTCCGCTCCTATTTATGTATTACAAGGATTATAGCATTTACTTTAACTTTAAGCGGGGGCTCGACTTCATTGCCTCAGGTTTTTTCCCCATTTTAGCTCGGTCTCTCTCGGCAGATGGGCGACATGGCCTAGCTGTTTGTTCGCATGGATATCTAGTTAATGTTATTTTGAATTTCATGTGCTAAATTACGTACCCATTTACAAATGATCGACAGGAACGTGTCATAATGTTGGATCAACCCTGGTTCTTTGCCACCCGAAACAAGTGGCTCTTACCAATCAGTTCACACAGGTGTTGTTGTTGTCGTTGTTGCTGTTAGTACTGAGTTGCTAGCTTTTCACTCTTGGCAAAGTGAATCCAACAGTCGGTCCTTGTGTAGCTGGTCTCACACCCCACAGCGTACTGAAGATGGCTTAACTAGGCCCTAAAGCCCTGTAATGTAGCTGGTCTCACAGCGTACTGAAGATGGCTTAACTAGGCCCTAACGCCCTGTAATGTAGCTAGTCTCACACCCCACAGCGTACTGAAGATGGCTTAACTAGGCCCTAACGCATTGTAATGTAGCTGGTCTCACACCCCACAGCGTACTGAAGATGGCTTAACTAGGCCCTAACGCCCTGTAGTGCAGCTGGTCTCACATCCTACAGCGTACTGAAGATGGCTTAACTAGGCCCTAACGCCCTGTAGTGCAGCTGGTCTCACATCCTACAGCGTACTGAAGATGGCTTAACTAGGCCCTAACGCCCTGTAATGTAGCTGGTCTCACATCCTACAGCGTACTGAAGATGGCTTATCTAAGCCCTAACTCCCTGTAGTGCAGCTGGTCTCACATCCTACAGCGTACTGAAGATGGCTTATCTAAGCCCTAACTCCCTGTAGTGCAGCTGGTCTCACATCCTACAGGGTACGGAAGATGGCTTATCTAAGCCCTAACTCCCTGTAATGTAGCTGGTCTCACATCCTACAGCGTACTGAAGATGGCTTATCTAAGCCCTAACTCCCTGTAGTGCAGCTGGTCTCACATCCTACAGCGTACTGAAGATGGCTTATCTAAGCCCTAACTCCCTGTAGTGCAGCTGGTCTCACATCCTACAGGGTACGGAAGATGGCTTATCTAAGCCCTAACTCCCTGTAATGTAGCTGGTCTCACATCCTACAGCGTACTGAAGATGGCTTATCTAAGCCCTAACTCCCTGTAGTGCAGCTGGTCTCACATCCTACAGCGTACTGAAGATGGCTTATCTAAGCCCAAACTCCTTGTAATGCAGCCCAAGGTATCTCAGTAAGCCTACTAGAATAGGGATCACTGGCCAGGCTGCTGTAATACAAAAAGTTTCCAGGTGCATATCATGAACACAGGCAGGTAAACATGTTGAAATATAAACAGTTCAGCGTCGCCGACAATAGCCAAGAAAATGTCAAACACTGCCCAAAAAGAGCCAGAAGGAGATACTGACAGAGAAATGTCTTAGGAAGAATATGAATGGCGATATGAGCGCCCGCTGCATCAGGGAACTTAAGGAAGCCGTAGATCAGACATATACCAGTGGCACGTGCTGTGTAGAAGACGTCACTGCACGTGATACATTATCGAATCTTACTGAAAACATTACAAGACTGGAATCCCCAGACCAGGAGAAATAGAGGGAGATCAAACCAAATATGGAGAAGGGAGTTGAAGACAAGGGAAGTGGAGAGCAAAACATTTATGGAGAAAGGGATTGTAGGCACGATTATAAGAAAAAGGGAAGAAATTGAAGAATCTGGACCTGATGGTTCCGGTCAGGACGATTTGGTGTGTAGTTGTGGCATGTGCTCCATAGCTTGCTGAAAACGTTTTAATGCACTGGTTCAGTGATTGCTTGATTGATTAATTGATATATTGGTTTATTGGTTGATTGATTCGTTGATTAGTTGATTGATTGATTGGTTGATTGGTCGATTGGTTGATTTATTGATTGGTTGATTGATTAATTGGTTGATTGGCCGGTTGATTGATTTGTTAATTGATTGGCTGATTGATTAGTTCATTGATTGGTCAATTAACTGGTTCATTGATTTATTGGTTGATTGATTGGTTGGATGGTTGATTAATTTATTGTTTGGATGATTGATTGGTTGGATGATTGATTGGTTGGATGATTGATTGGTTGGATGATTGATTGTTTGGATGATTGATTGATTGGTTGATTGATTGGTTGGATAATTGATTGGTTGGATGATTGATTGGTTGGATGATTGATTGGTTGGATGATTGATTGGTTCGATGATTGATTGATTGGTTGATTGATTGGTTGACTAGTTCTGTTTCGACTCATTGATCATCAATATGTGCCTGTTCTCTGATTCTTGCTAATGTTTAATCTTCCTAATACAAGAGCGACTATCCCAGTTTACTCCCACAACCCCCTCTCCAGTTCGCCTTCCCTCTTCGATCCCTCCTCCTTGGCCAGTCTGCTCTGTTATGGCCTGTTATTCAGAATCACCACGTAGAGGTGTAAAAGGATCTTGGTAGCTCTGGATCGCTGAACCTGACGCTAGCAGTCAGCTCTGGGTCGCTATGTGACGTTTGTGACAGTGGTTATGGTTGTGATGGTGATGATGTTTGTGGTGGTGGTGATGTTTGTGATGGTGTAGCAGCAAAAGACGTTTCCACAGTAGTTAGCGATCTAGAATGTTACTACATGCAACCACATCATTTACAACACAACCACACACAACAACACTCTCCAGCAACACTCTCCAGCAATACTCTCCAGCAACACTCTCCAGCAATACTCTACAGCAACACTCTCCAGCAATACTCTCCAGCAACACTCTCCAGCAACACTCTCCAGCAACACTCTCCAGCAACGCTCTCCAGCAACACTCTCCAGCAACACTCTCCAGCAACACTCTCCAGCAATACTCTCTAGCAACGCTCTCCAGCAACACTCTCCAGCAACACTCTCCAGCAACACTCTCCAGCAACACTCTCCACCAGATCTCTTCTAGTCACAGGGTGTCCAGCACACACCTTATAGAGCGACTGGCCAAGACTCAAAAGTGTATGCTGGTTCAGTCACTCTGCAACTCATTCCATTTCTCACACATTCGTAAACAGTCTGCTAACTAGTAGCAGCCTATCAATCTCTCTTCTAGAAAGTCGGTGAGCTAAACTCTCATTCCTTTAGGAAACAGTTTCCTACCTAAACCCTCCGTCCCTCTCTCTTCATGGCCATTCTGCCTGAGTTAAACTTAGTCTAGTATTATATAGTCTCAAGCAGTATCAGGCTGTCCAATTCTCTTATGCGGGTTGTCTGAATCAGCCATCACTCTAGTTTGGATCTACCACCAACTAATTGTTATTGGAACGAATCACTCCGAATTCCTGTCACTCAACATATCACAGCAAGCCCTGCTGGCCTGTCTGTCACTAACCCCCACTACCCAAATCGGAACGCCAGACTGGTCAGCTCCTAACCCCTACCTGTACCAGACACATTACTCATTTCAACTACCCGTTTTCCTTTGTCCACTTAGTGTCCAGATGGTGATTGACCTTGGAAACACATTCAGGTACCTTTGTTCCCAGAGTCGCCGGCCCCTGCACCCTTCCCTTAACGCCCATGCTCCATTTGGAACTGTTACAATGGTGGTGCTGTATGTGATGGTGTTGATGTTCGTGATCATGATTATGTTTGTAATGTTTGTTCTTTATGTGATGTTTGTGATGGTGGTGATGGTGATGGTGATGTTTGTGATAGTGGTGCTGGTGATGGTGGTGATATTTGTGATGATGGTGATGTTTGTGATAGTGGTGATCGTGGTGCTGGTCATGTTGTTTGGTGATGGTAGTGATGGTGGTGATGGTGGTGATGTTTGTTATGTTGCTACTGTTGATGTTGTTTGGTGATGGTAGTGATGTTTGCCTCAACAGCTGATGACAAAAATCTTTGCTATCTTAAGGTAGTCTCACAACAGACAGTGCTGCAGTAGATTCTTCTTCATCGTTCGTTCTCAATCTCCCGCTACCAAGCCCTGAACGTTCTCAATCTCCCGCTACCAAGCCCTGAACGTTCTCAATCTCCCGCTACCAAGCCCTGAACGTTCTCAATCTCCCGCTACCAAGCCCTGACCTATCTCTATCTCCCGCTACCAAGCCCTGAACCTTCTCAATCTCCAACTACCAAGCCCTGAACGTTCTTCAATCTCCCGCTACCAAGCCCTGACCGATCTCTATCTCCCGCTATCAAGCCCTGAACGCTCTCAATCTCCCGCTACCAAGCCCTGAACGTTCTCAATCTCCAACTACCAAGCCCTGAACGTTCTTCAATCTCCCGCTACCAAGCCCTGACCGATCTCTATCTCCCGCTACCAAGCCCTGAACGTTCTCAATCTCCCGCTACCAAGCCCTGAACGTTCTCAATCTCCCGCTACCAAGCCCTGAACGTTCTCAATCTCCCGCTACCAAGCCCTGACCGCTCTCAATCTCCCGCTACCAAGCCCTGAACGTTCTCAATCTCCAACTACCAAGCCCTGAACGTTCTTCAATCTCCCGCTACCAAGCCCTGACCGATCTCTATCTCCCGCTACCAAGCTCTGAACCTTCTCAATCTCCCGCTATCAAGCCCTGAACGTTCTCAATCTCCCGCTACCTAGCCCTGAACGTTCTCAATCTCCCGCTACCAAGCCCTGAACGTTCTCAATCTCCCACTACCAAGCCCTGAACGTTCTCAATCTCCCCCTACCAAGCCCTGAACATAGCTTTGCAAGTAGCAGGATGTAGTCTGGAGAATGGATTTGCCTTGTGTCGATAGTTTACAGTTTGACTGCGATATTTACACCTTTCGTCTTCGGCAGAGGATGACTGGAAAGAGGCGTCTTTACCAAACCCCAGCGTTATATTAGATCATCTGGTGGTGCCTTTCCTCTTGCTAACAAGAATCCAAGTACCTCAGGATAGTGATGCCATGCATGGCCCGGGCAGACAGCACAAATGGACAGGTAACTATAATTGAAGCGATAGTCAAAGATGAAGAATGCTGATAGAATTACAGAGTACAACAGTTGCCCTAATCCTTGGCATATGTGTATCAGGGATGTGTCATGAGGCACCAAGTTAGGGTCTGGTATGTCCTGTTGTGGCTGAGCAGAGTTGGGCATGCAGGACAACGATCACCAGTAGGAGATGGAGACCTTGACCTCAGCTCTGGGATGACTGTCTGAGACCTCTTTCACAGGGACAGGCATCATCCTTATACCGGTAGGGTCAGGGATGAGTGGGTGGGGAAGCGTCATCTCCAGAGGCTGGTGTGGGTCTACTGTCTGGTCATGTGGGTCTTCTCTCTGGTCATGTGGGTCTACCGTCTGGTCATGTCGGTCTACTGTCTGGTCATGTGCGTATACTGTCTGGTCATGTGGGTATACTGTCTGGTCATGCTGGGGTGTAAGTCTACTGTCTGGTCATGTCGGTCTACTGTCTGGTCATGTGGGTCTACTGTCTGGTCATGTCGGTCTACTGTCTGGTCATGTCAGTCTACTGTCTGGTCATGTGGGTCTACTGTCTGGTCATGTCGGTCTACTGTCTGGTCATGTCGGTCTACTGTCTGGTCATGTGGGTCTACTGTCTGGTCATGTCGGTCTACTGTCTGGTCATGTGGGTCTACTGTCTGGTCATGTCGGTCTACTGTCTGGTCATGTCGGTCTACTGTCTGGTCATGTGGGTATACTGTCTGGTCATCTGGGTATACTGTCTGGTCATGTGGGTCTTCTCTGGTCATGTGGGTCTACTGTGTGGTCATGTCGGTCTACTGTCTGGTCATGTCGGTCTACTGTCTGGTCATGCTGGGGTGTAGGTTTACTGTCTGGTCATGTGGGTCTACTGTCTGGTCATGTGGGTCTACTGTCTGGTCATGCTGGGCTGTGGGTCTACTGTCTGGTCATGTGGGTCTACTGTCTGGTCATGTGGGTCTACTGTCTGGTCATGTGGGTCTACTGTCTGGTCATGCTGGGATGTGGGTCTACTGTCTGGTCATGTGGGTCTACTGTCTGGTCTTGCTGGGCTTAGAGTCTACTGTCTGGTCATGCTGGGGTGTGGGTCTACTGTCTGGTCATGTGGGTGTACTGTCTTGTCATGCTGGGGCTCATGGCAACGAAAGAGCGGACATCATGGCTACAATAGAACCCATTATGGGCACATTAGAGGTGGACTTGGGGCCTGGCTATTGTCACATTTGGATGATAGCACAGCAGTAGATGACACATTAATAGATGACACACCAATAGATGACAAATAGATGACACGTCAATAGATGACACACCAATAGATGACACACCAATAGATGGCACACCAATAGATGGCACACCAATAGATAACACACCAATAGATGACACCAATAGATGGCACACCAATATATGGCACACCAATAGATGACACACCAATAGATGACACACCAATAGATGACACACCAATAGATGACACACCAACCAATAGTCTTTTAAATACGTTTTGGAACGCGATAGAGGACGGAGCAGGAGTGTGTATAACCAGCTAGCGACAGGATCCGCCAGTTAGAAACCGTTTTTCACTTGCTGAAAGGGACTAAGTGCCTCTGGGTATATCCAGAGTGCAGTGAAATCGGCTCTTAGTTTAGTAAGTAAAGATCACGTTAGCTCGCTAGTGTGGCAAATTGGGAATATGGCGTTTGGCCCATATGTTTCTTGGCCAATGGCACACTAGGACTGATGTGGTCAACATTTCACCAGCCGCCTTTACTGCCCCTGGCTATTCTGGTACCCAATTTCTGATGCTGAGTCGACCACGGGTCCGTGTTGCGATCGGAAAAAATCATTCACCAACTGGGGACCGATCCCTGTTCACTAAACTGCGAAGTCAGTAGACTTACCATTGCGCCACACTTAGAAACAAGAATAAAAATCCCAAATTTACCGCTAGGTCAATTTGAGCGGTCCAATAACGGGGTTCGAACCCAGTACCTTTGCTCGGAGACGCGAGCGTTGAACCAGTGCTCCACTCGGACAGCCATGGTCTTATCTACAGCCACTGTCAGCTCACTTAACGGAGAAGACAAGGTCAGGGACTCGAGGGAACCACCCACAGCGATCGGGGAACCCCAGACTGACGTCAACGCTGGCCTCTTTCTGGGACTCTAAGGTCACGTAGACGACGCGCGCTTGTACACGTAGACAGCGGGTTGGTGACGTCACATCAAGGCTGCCCGCGCCAGGAGCAGATCACACATTATGGGAGCACGTGCAGTTTTGAATCTGGGAGGGTGGTCTGTGAAATAGGGCAATTAAAGAGGAAGGGAAAAAGAGTGATGGGGGTAGATCCGACAAGTGGACGATAACTTAGAGGTGAGTTGCTCGGTTGATGTGTGCCGACCTTGAAATTGGAGGCGTGGGGAACTGGTCCTAATTCGGATTGGGGGGCTGGTATGTGAAATATATATAGAAAGAAAGCTGCAATTAGATAACGGCTTGAAATAGGTTGGAGGTCGAGAAAGGGGACGATGACATAGAGGAGGGAGAGATAAGTGTAATGTAGGGGGAGAAAGAAGAGTAGATACTGAAATAGAGAAGGGTCGAGATCTCTTCTTTTTGAAAGTGGGAACCAAGTGGGAAGTTGAGTGACAGAAGTGGTAGGAGGAGAGAGTAGAACGAAGGACTAGTGAGAAAAGATGGTGGCGAAGAATAGAAGAACGGGTCATGTGTAACTCACAGCCAGAAGGAGAGAACCAACGAGACGTGGTCTGTGGTGGAATAACTTAACGTTTTTATACTGGTTTAGAAGACTCATCAGAGTCTGTAGACAACCAGTAACATTAGCATTACCCTGCTCTAAAAGCGCATCCAATTTATTATTAAATGCATTAACCGTCCCAGCCTCCACTACCTCCTGGGGTAAATGCATTCCAAGCATTCACCACTCTCTGACTAAAAACATATTTCTTAATATCTAATTTCGATCTTTCATTAGTTAATTTGTAGCTATGTCCTCTTGTTGTTGTGGGTGGTTGTATTTTAAAAACTTGTTATAGTCTAATCAATCCATTCCTCTGATCATCTGATAAACCTCTATTAAGTCACCACGAATTCTTCTCTCTTCTAGACACTGTAGGCCGGTTTTTCTGAGTCTTTCCACGCAGCTGTAATTCTGGAATCCCACTATCATCTTTGTCGAATTGGGCGCGTCGAATCAAGACGGGATGATACACTGGTCAAAGGAGGGCGAGTTGTGTGGGAGGCGGGGAGGGGGGGGGTGTTGGGGGTTTCCACTTAAGGAAATTCGTTATTCACACTTGTCACGCTGTCACGTGCAGGCTGTCACGGAACAATATTTCCAAAAGTCTTGAGTATGGGAGGGGTACGGAGAGACGTGGGAAGGAGGCAGAGTGGGGGGGGGGGGGAATGATGATAGAGATTGGAAATAAGGATATAAATAGACGTGCCCTCAACATGGCTCGAATTGAGGAATAGGCCAAGAGGTTTTCCAGATATACATACAGGAGCGTGTGGGTGTGTCCTAGACAGACAGACACACACACATACAGCCAGACACACACATACACACATTCACATACACACACACAAGAATGGGACATACTACCAGGATGTTGCTAGTGGTAACCTTCAGACTTTGCCCAAACCATCAGCGTGATACCATCTCGTCCTCAAACGAAAGATAATGTGACATTGATAATGACTGATGGGCGACTACTTCAACGGTCCAACAGCATGACAGCCAAACACACAACAGCCTGACACACAACAGCGACAACAACCACAAAGAAGATGGAGCACTGCATCACCACCAAGCAATAATAGACCGCAGCATCTTCACGCAGGACACTGCTTTCTTTTCTTTAGATATTATCAAGTTTGAAATAAGAAGTTGATGAAGAAAAAGAAGAAGAAGGGGACGGAGAAGAAGAAGAAGAAGAAGAAGAAGAAGAAGAAGAATAAAAAGAAGATGAAGAAAAAGAAGAAGAAGAAGAAGAAAAAGAAGAAGAAGAAGAAGAAGAAGAAGACCCGAACCACAGCAAGTGACAACTTCCTTAAACCCGAGTCAAGCTCATATCGTGTTAACAGTAATGGGGAGGATGTTGCAGTGAATGATGGACATCCTCTATTTTAGATCTACACACCATGATTATGTTGTGGTAGAACTGTCAACAACCAGTGCTGGTGCTGCCAATGTTGTCTGTCTGGTGTCAGTGGTGGTTGTGTAGGCTGTAGATGCGTCCGACCACAAGATGTGGTCGTGTTACAGGTCACTGTGGTCTCTGACAGCTGATTCCGCCCTACAAAGTCGGTCCTAGATAATCTTAACAGAAGGGTCAGGGGCGGAACCTGTGACTGGATCAGGGGTGGACCTTGAGAATGTGTCAGGGGCGGACCCTGAGTCTGGGTTAGGTCGGACCTTGAGAATGAGTTGGGGGCGGACCCTGGGTTAGGGAGGACTTCCACACGACAATCAGAAGACGATACGAGAAGACACAAGTGGGAAGTAGAGCATCCACAACACCAACAACCTGATGAGCTTTGACCAATTCGACAAGAATGAGCAAGTCATACTTCACATTTGGTACAATGGGATGGGGGGGGGGGGGGGGAGATGCAAAGGAAAGTAATCTTCCAGGGCTCACAGGCCAGTCAGGTTTTGGGCTCACAGGCCAATCGGCTTGGGGTTCTCAGAAGTCAGTCTGATCGGATGATTGGTAAGTCCAGTTGGATGATTGGTAAGTCCGGTCAGATGATTGGTAAGTCCGGTTGGATGATTGGTAAGTCCAGTTGGATGATTGGTAAGTCCGGTCAGATGATTGGTAAGTCCGGTTGGATGATTGGTAAGTCCAGTTGGATGATTGGAAAGTCCGGTCAGATGATTGGTAAGTCCGGTTGGATGATTGGTAAGTCCGGTCGGATGATTGGTAAGTCCGGTCGGATGATTGGTAAGTCCGGTCGGATGATTGGTAAGTCCAGTTGGATGATTGGTAAGTCCAGTTGGATGATTGGTAAGTCCGGTCAGATGATTGGTAAGTCTGGTTGGATGATTGGTAAGTCTGGTTGGATGATTGGTAAGTCCGGTTAGATGATTGGTAAGTCTGGTCGGATGATTGGTAAGTCTGGTTGGATGATTGGTAAGTCCGGTCAATAATTGGTAAGTCTGGTCAGATGATTTGTAAGTCCGGTCAGATGATTGGTAAGTCTGGTCAGATGATTGGTAAGTCCGGTCAGATGATTGGTAAGTCTGGTCAGATGATTGGTAAGTCCGGTCGGATGATTGGTAAGTCCGATCGGATGATTGGTTAGTCTGGTCAGATGTTTCACACAATGGATATCTCATGAGAGACGACTCTAACAAATAAAACAGTTTCTTTGCAGGTAGCCTGTGCACAGCCACAGAATAGGGAAGCAAGCCCAAACAAAACGGCGAAGAAGGATGCACTGAACCCAAGGGTATAACACTGAACCCGAGGGTATAACACTGAACCCGAGGGTATAACACTGAACCCGAGGGTAAAACACTGAACAACGTAGCTAGCCTCTAAACCAGAGCAACAGAAATGATTTTGTTAGAGTCAGTGGTGGGGATGTCTGATGTTGGAGTCAGTGGTGTGGATGTCTGATGTTGGAGTCATTGGTGTGGATGTCTGATGTTGGAGTCATTGGTGTGGATGTCTGATGTTGGAGTCATTGGTGTGGATGTCTGATGTTGGAGTCAATGGTGTGGATGTCTGATGTTGTAGTCATTGGTGTGGATGTCTGATGTTGGAGTCACTGGTGTGCATGTCTGATATTGGAGTCATTGTGTGGATGTCTGATGTTGGAGTCACTGGTGTGGATGTCTGATATTGGAGTCATTGGTGTGGATGTCTGATGTTCGTGTCACTGGTGTGGATGTCTGATGTTGGAGTCATTGGTGTGGATGTCGGATGTGGATGTATGATGTGGATGTCTGATGTGGATATCTGATTCAGGAGTCATTGGTGCGGATGCCTGATATGGGAGTCATTGGTGTGGATGCCTGATGTGGATGTCTGATGTTGGAGTCATTGTTGTGTATGTCTGATGTAGATATCTGATGTGGATGTCTGATGTTGGAGCCATTGGTGCGGATGTCTGATGTTGGAGTCATTGGTGTGGATGTCTGAGGTAGATGTCTGATGTGAATGTCTGATGTGGATGTTTGGTGTGGATGTCTGATGTTGGAGTCATGGATATAGATGTCTGATGTGTATGTCTGATGTTGGATATATGAAGTTGGAGTCATTGGAGCAGATGTCTGCTGTTGAAGTCATTGGTGTGGATGTCTGATGTGTATGTCTGATGTTGGATGTATGATGTTGGAGTCGTTGGTGTAGATGTCTGATGTTGGATGTATGATGTTGGAGTCATTGGTGCGGATATCTGATGTTGGAGTCATTCATGTGGATCTCTGATGTGGATGTATGATGTTGGAGTCATTGGTGTGGATGTCTGATGTGGATGTCTGATGTGAATGTCTGATGTGGATGTTTGACGTGGATGTCTGATGTCGGAGTCATGGATGTAGATGTATGATGTGTATATCTGATGTTGGAGTCATGGATGTGGATGTTTGATGGTCAACGAACGAGGAAGACATAATTCCACATGTTCCCATTTCACAGATAATAAAGATATCAAACAGGGATGTGTATTCATAGTTTAGGATCCATTGTCTCATAGTTTGGGATCCATTGTCCACAGAGTGGACGGCTTATAAATATAACAGCGGGCCCTACTTGGTGACGCCTTCAATAAAGTGAAGTTGGCATTTGTTGAACCTTGGCCCAATCCTGGTCGTGTCGGAGCTCAGTACGTGTCTATCGACATGCGATTCTTCACTAGTGGTGACTGTGCACTTCCACATCTTACCAGGTTGATTCTCTATCGGTCGGTGGGGAGAACCGAGCTCTCATTCATGCCAGGCTGCACGTGCCCTCAATAGCAGACGTCGGCTAGGGCTGGAGGGATCAGGAAATAAACACAATCTGCCAATCTAAATTGTTATCTTCTTCTTCTTCTTCTTCTTCTTCTTCTTCTTCTTCTTCTTCTTCTTCTCATCTTCTTATTCTACTTCATCTTCTTCTTCTTCTTCTTCTTTGTCTACTTTGTCTTCTTCTTCTTCTTCTTCTTCTTCTTCTTCTTCTTCTTCTCATCTTCTTATTCTACTTCATCTTCTTCTTCTTCTTCTTCTTTGTCTACTTTGTCTTCTTCTTCTTCTTCTTCTTCTTCTTCTTCTTCTTCTTCTGTTTCTTTGTCTTCTTCTTCTTCTTCCTCTTCTTCTTCTTCTTCTACTTCTTCTTCTTCTTCTTCTTTTTCTTCTTCTTCTTCTTCTTTATCTTCTTCTTCCTCTTCTTCTTCTTCGTCTTTGTCTTCTTCCTCTTCTTCTTCTTCTTCTTCTTCTTCTTCTTTTTCTTCTTCTTCTTCTTCTTTATCTTCTTCTTCCTCTTCTTCTTCTTCGTCTTTGTCTTCTTCCTCTTCTTCTTCTTCTTCTTCTTCTTCTTCTTTGTCTTCTTCTTCTTCTTCTTTATCTTCTTCTTCTTCTTCCTCTTCTTCTTTTTTCTTTGTCTTCTTCCTCTTCTTCTTCGTCCTCTTTTTCCTTGTCCTCATTCTTTTTCTTCGTCCTTCTCGTTTTCTTCTTCTTATTCTTCCTCTTTCTCTTCTTCTTCTTCTTCTTATTCTCCTTCTTCTTCTTCGTCCTCCTTCTTCTTCTTCTTCTTCGTCGTCTTCCTTCTCTTCCTCTTCTTCTTCGTCTTCTTTCTCTTCTTCTTCTTTTTCTTCTTCGTCTTCCTTCTCTTCTGCATCTTCTTCTTTTCGTCGTCGTTCTCTTCCTGTTTATAAGAAGTAGATGACTTGAGGTTGTTGAAGAAAGAGGTAGATGACTTGAGGTTGTCGTCAATGGACACCCGCTGAAAACCACTCAGTCTTCCACCTGTGAGGACTAACCTCCCCCTCCCCAACCCCTCCCTACCAAGCGCCGACACCGACCCAAAAAACTGGACTAAGAAAACGCGATAGGTCTGCTCTGGTCCGTGACATGTTGATCCCTGGTTCCGTTTACCGTCACTATCCACTGTTTGGTCTGGATAAGCTGAACCACGTGATACTACAGGTGTTGCTACCAAATGGCGAGGTGCCTGAGGCTTGAAATAACCACCGTCCCGCGTGTCTCGGACCAGTAGAAGATCGTGTCTCAGACCTCAGACCAGTAGACGATCGTGTCTCAGACCAGTAGACGATCGTGTCTCAGACCGGTAGACGGGGCAATGTCATGTCTCGGACCAGTAGACGATCGTGTCTCAGACCTCAGACCAGTAGACGATCGTGTCTCAGACCAGTAGACGATCGTGTCTCAGACCGGTAGACGGGGCAATGTCTTGTCTCAGACCAGTAGACGATCGTATCTCAGACCAGTAGACGATCGTGTCTCAGACTAGTAGACCTACTCATTCGCTAACACATTCACTAACACATTCACCAACACATTCACTAACACATTCACCAATACATTCACTAACACATTAACTAACATATTCTCTCAGTAACACATTCACTTACTAACATATTCACTAACACATTCACTCACTAACACATTCACTAACTAACACTTTCACTCACTCATACATTCACATTCACTAACACATTCACTCACTAACACATTCACAAACACATTCACTAACTAACACTTTCACTCACTCATACATTCACACAAATATTCACACTAACTCACACTCACTCTTGCAAGCTACATTGAAACTCACTCACACACTAACACACACTCTCATAAACACTCACTCGCACAATCTCTCATACTCCCAAACACGACCACTCACCCACACGTTCACTCACTCACTCACTCATGCACACCAAACACATCCCTTATATCCTCACTAAACGAGAGACGGTAAGCTGTTTAGACCCTCCTCTCTTCCTCCCTGGAGCTGCCCAGTGCACAAGTCCTATACGACGATGGTACTACGTGCACTTTGCCACATTCTTACACTCGTGTCGACCCGCCTCTATCGTCCCTGGCTACACGCCCCTTTCCCCCCAAGTTCCCGCTCTCCCATATCGTCAAGCTCAAGGGCGTATACCAGATGGGGCAGACATCACGTACGCCCGTCGTCCCTCCTACACAAACTTAGCGGAGAGTCTCCCAATCTGCGAGCAGCAGACCAGAGATTGGGGTGAGACTGTACTCAACCACCCTGGCTGGCCGCATGATCAGGCCGCATTCACACATGGTGCGGCCCTCAAATGAAAACTGTAGAGTGCCTGTTTGGAAATCAGCAACAATTACAAACCATTATGTTTAAGAAGGTGCCTCTTAGGGACGTGAACGTCTAAGTGGCAGAGGGTTAGACGTTCGCTTCTCACAGCAATAGTATCGAGTTTGATCCACATTGTTGGCACGCTTCAGTTCACCACGCTGGTAATGATGACAAGGCTTACTATTAGGACAAGAAAGACAGCAAGCTGGCCCTATCAATATAACACTTCATCGCTGACTGCAGTCTCTGCTATATGACACCTTACCCTGTGACAGTGAGACTCCAACCTTTCATCCCTGATAGCAGCGTCTGCTAAATGGCTACCTAGCCCCGTGACAATGAGACACCAACACGTCATCCCTGACAGCAGTCTCTGCGATATGTCACCTAACCACGTGACAGTCACGTTCTAAGACAGGGTTCACAAACTCGCGGCCCGCGGAATACATGCAGCTCGCTGGAGAGCTATTTACAGCCCGTTACATTTTAAGAAAACATCGTCTCTACCACCAAAGAGAAACATTCACTTAATAAAACACCTGACCCAGACGAAGGACAAACTATAAGAGAAATCTCCAACAAGACCCGACAAGCCAACCCAGAAACGTACCGCAGCACTAAATAACTACCTGTCAATCAAGTCACAGCGTGATATTACAATTGACACGTACAAACAATACGGCGCCAGGCAGGACAGGTGTCAATCACATTTCTCAGAACTGATCATCTCAGGGACAGATTTCATGAAACTTTCATCTTTTGTTCACAATGTTACAGAACAGCATTTAAATAGAAGATACGCCACTGAAGAGTGGCTCCTATGCTCCGCGAGGGGCGTGAACGTCTCAAGAAGAGGAAGGAGGAGAGGCAGATAAATAAGAAGAAGACGTAGGTGGAGGACTGGTAAAAGATTATCAAAACGAAGAAGGGAAAGATGGAGCAGTAAAGGAGAAGACGATGGAGAAGAAGACCAAAAAGAAGAAAAGAATAGAAGAAGATGAAAAAGAAGAAGAAAAGAAAAAGAAGACGATGATGAAGAAGAAGAAAAGAAAAAGAAGACGATTATGAAGAAGAAGAAGAAGAAGAAGAAGAAGAAGAAGATGAAAAAGAAAAAGAAAAAGAAAAGAAAAATAAGACGATGATGAAGAAGAAGAAGAAGAAGAAGAAGAAGAGGAGGAGGAGAAGAAGAAGAAGAAGAAGAAGATGAAGAAGAAGAAGAGGAGAAGAAGAAGAAGAAGAAGAAGAAGAAGAAGATGAAGAAGAAGAAGAAGAGGAGAAGAAGAAGAAGAAGAAGAAGAAGAAGAAGAAGAAGAAGAAGAAGAAGAAGAAGAAGAAGTTTCACTCTGATACAAACCCAAACACTGTCTCTGCTCCGTTACAACCCCAACTCTAACTGACCTGCCCGCAGTATTCCCATCAAGTATTGCCCCATGCCCCGTAACTTGATATGACCTTCAGAGTGCACTTCCAGGCCGCTCGCGATCTATTCTTTGACGTGAATCACCAGGGCCCGTCGCGAGGGGTTTCCCAATGACCTCGAAAACCTCCAGCTTGACCTGACCTCGTTATCCGTGACGTCACTCAAGGGCTCGTTCCTTCTATTCCAGGTATCAGTGCACGAGACTTCCCGAGTAGTCCCGGAGATTTGCGAATATTTTTGCCTCCTGTGAACGTGTAAGTTTGCACATAACTGAAAAAGCGATCACTTGGGAGTTAAATTAAAGTGCATTTGCTTGTGTGTCCCAGGATGGTGTAGTCCAACAGTTCCCGGACATTCACGGATTGTCTACTGACGTGTGTCTATCATTATATGTGTTTCACTTCCACCCACTCAACAATATTCATTAATATCTTGGACTAACACCCAAACAGTTACATATTCATGTGACGAGTGTGTCCCCAGACGCGACGCAGTGTGAGTATGTTTTTTGTCAGTTTGTGACATATGTGGGTTTTTTTTAGAGTTTGTAATATTTTAGTTTTCTGTTAGTTTGCAATGTGGTAGTTATTTATTAGTTTGTGATATTTGAATTATGTTTGTGATATATGAAATATGTTTGTGACCTGCTCTTTATGTTTGTGACATATTAGTTATGTTTGTGACATATTAGTTATGTTTGTGACAGATTAGTTATGTTTGTGACAGATTAGTTATCTTTGTGACAGATTAGTTATGTTTGTGACAGATCAGTTATGTTTGTGACAGAATGTGTAGGCATGTTATTAGGATAATACTTTAGATAGACTGCACCAGGCAATTGGGCACAGGGCTTCTATATCTCATTTAGTCCAAATACCCTGGTGGAGTCAGCCGGTAGAATAGGCATGGAAGGTAAAGTAGATGGCAACAAAAAAGTTATGGTTAGTCCGATAGAGGCGGGTCAAGAACGCTGACGCGGTTAATGAGAGGAATTAGGTAGATGGAGAGGACAGCAATTATTGTAAGGTCTTAGTGAGATAATCGACAAACAAGAGGTTGGTAGAATATATAACAGAGATGAGTAGAATGTATAACAGGTTGGTAGAATGTATAACGGAGGTGAGTAGAATATATAACAGAGGTGAGTAGAATGTATAACAGATGTGAGTAGAATGTATCACAGAGGTGAGTAGAATATATAACAGAGGTGAGTAGAATGTATCACAGAGGTTGGTAGAATATATAACAGAGGTGAGTAGAATGTATCACAGAGGTGAGTAGAATATATAACAGAGGTGAGTAGAATGTATCACAGAGGTGAGTAGAATATATAACAGAGGTGAGTAGAATGTATAACAGACGTGGGTAGAATGTATAACAGAGGTGAGTAGAATGTATAACAGGTTGGTAGAATATATAACAGAGGTGAGTAGAATGTATAACAAAGGTCAGTAGAATGTATAACAAAGGTCAGTAGAATGTATAACAAAGGTCAGTAGAATGTATAACAAAGGTCAGTAGAATGTATAACAGAGGTGAGTAGAATGTATAATAGAGGTGGGTAACGATAACATCCCCCAGAAGTTCTGGCCCATCCATTGGAAGATGGATAGAAAGAATACAACCCAGCTCACACCCATTATTCACGACTCCACAGGGCAGCCCCTGACGACTGACGAAGAGATAGGTCTTGAATTGATTAATTCAGTGTGTTGCCCAGACAGACAAGTTGGATCAAGATAATCATTTCAATATAATAATAATCGTACATAATAACAAGTAAATCAATCATTTTATTTAACAATAACTTAATATAATAATAGTATAAAACAACGAAAACAACTTCTTTATGGCGTCTTAATATCGCCCAAATTGACTATGGCCTAAAGTGAAATAGGCGCGCCTCCGCCAGTAGAAACTAGTGAGGCAAACACGTCAAATAAAAATACAAAATGAATATAATAATAGTATAAAACTACGAGAACAATAATTTAATATAACAATAATTTCGTATAATAATGTTTAATTTAGTAATTATTGCATATAATTATATTTGATTTTAATTACAATTTGTTGCAATAATTTCTTACTATAACAACGGTTTAAATATAAATATTTTATGGGTAATAATTATTTGATGTAATAATAACTTCCTAAAATAATAATTTATATATATATAAAATAGCATAGCAATAATTTAATTCGACAATAATTTAATATAACAATAGTTTAATATAACAATAATTTAATATTCAAATATTTTATATAAAGTTAATATTGAACAACCATGTTTTTAAATGTTCTTAGCTCTTAGTCAACCTGTACTTCTACAGGTTTTAAATAACACTAATTTAATATAACAATCTTTATGTATAATTCTAATGTCAAATAATAATAATTTCACATAGTTGAACTCACAACAAAACTATAATTTAATGTAATAATAATTTATATAAAAGATTTTTTCAAGACAATAATAATTTATGTAACGTCAAGTTTATTATAACCAACAATTTTATGTTGACCAATAATTTAATTTGGTAATTTAATGTATAAAAAATTGTGATATAACAATAGTGACTACGAATATAACAGTCATTTTCAAATAACAATAAATTCAAACAATAATAATTTAATATAACTAAATCTGTATCGTGAGTATGTTGCCAGGGCCAGAAAGGGGAGACAGTCTGGAAGAATGGCAATAGGAGACCTGAATGTTAAGGTTGGCAATAGGAGACCTGAATGTTAAGGTTGGCAATAGGAGACCTGAATGTTAAGGTTGGCAATAGGAGACCTGAATGCTAAGGTTGGCAATAGGAGACCTGAATGTTAAGGTTGGCAATAGGAGACCTGAATGTTAAGGTTGGCAATAGGAGACCTGAATGCTAAGGTTGGCAATAGGAGACCTGAATGTTAAGGTTGGCAATAGGAGACCTGAATGTTAAGGTTGGCAATAGGAGACCTGAATGTTAAGGTTGGCAATAGGAGACCTGAATGCTAAGGTTGGCAATAGGAGACCTGATTGTTAAGGTTGGCAATAGGAGACCTGCATGCTAAGGTTGGCAATAGGAGACCTGAATGCTAAGGTTGGCAATGGTAATCTAGGTATTGATGAGATCGTGGACATTTATTGAAACTGGACTAAACATGAAAAGGGAGAGCTATTTACAGACTTGCGTGATTTTAATCAACTGGTGATTGAGGTTAGAAGAGCATGTCTCCACATAACATGATGCACAAAACAACATAGCTGTTACCAAAGCACAGGACAGAAACCCTGGGTGACTATATATAAATAAGTTTAAGTTCAGATCGCCATTGCATGATATCAAAGTATGTAGAGAAGCAGGCGTGGCATCAGACCACCATCTTCTGATAGCCAAAATAAAAATGAAACGTAAATAATACATAACAACGTAAAAACCACATACAGCAGTTCAATGCTGGATTAATTCATACAAGATACATAGCCTCGATATCAGACAGGTATCATGTTACAACAACCAGAGGATTCAGAAGAGCACTACAAGACACAAGGGATATACTGAGCGAGACGTGAGAGGTTTTGTGGAAATGTAAGACGGAGCAGTTGAAGGGACTAGAGAATATGCATTGATGAGTTTAGACAGAGGCAGACAAAGATGCAGCAGAAGAGACTAGAGTAAATGCATCGGTGAGTTTAGACAGAGGCAGACAAAGATGCAGCAGAAGGGACTAGAGTAAATGTATCGGTGAGTTTAGACAGAGGCAGACAAAGATGCAACAGAAGGGACTAGAGTAAATGTATCGGTGAGTTTAGACAGAGGCAGACAAAGATGCAGCAGAAGGGACTAAAGTAAATGTATCGATGAGTTTAGACAGAGGCAGACAAAGATGCAACAGAAGGGACTAGAGTAAATGTATCGGTGAATTTAGACAGAGGCAGACAAAGATGCAGCAGAAGGGACTAAAGTAAATGTATCGATGAGTTTAGACAGAGGCAGACAAAGATGCAGCAGAAGAGACTAGAGTAAATGTATCGGTGAGTTTAGACAGAGGCAGACAAAGATGCAACAGAAGGACTTGAACAACATGTGATACAGGTGTGCTATGTCAGCTGTTAGACAGGTGGGCTATGTCAGCTGTGAGATAGGTGGGCTATGTCAGCTGTGAGACAGGTGAACTATGTCAGCTGTGAGACAGGTGGGCTATGTCAGCTGTGATACAGGTGGGCTATGTCAGCTGTGAGACAGGTGGGCTATGTCAGCTGTGAGACGGGGGGGGCTATGTCAGCTGTGAGACAGGTGGGTTATGTCAGCTGTGAGACAGGTGGGCTATGTCAGCTGTGAGACAGGTGGGCTATGTCATTCTATTTCATTCATTCTCGTTGTACACCTCCCTACACTGCTCTCTTCACAATTGTGTATAAAATGTATGACGGGGGTTTATATTTGTTTTTTAATAATTTTCTTTTTAATTTAAAAAAAAATATTTTTTTAAAAAGGGGGGGATATATATTTAAATCAGGAAATAAATAAAGAGAACCGAAGCAAGTATGAAGGAAAATAAATATACTCAATCCCAAAATGGTCCCAGGAAAACAATTGTGCATATATGTGCAAATACCTACGGCGGACAACGAGGATCATCAAAAGCGAGGAACAACGGGAGGAGCATCACGGAAATACCAGGTTAGGTACAAACAGATACACACACGCATCTAAGCACTGGTTTATGCGTCTTAATATCTCCCAAATTGACTACGGTCTGGGGTGGAATAGGCGCGCCTCCGCCAGTAGAAACTAGTGAGGCAAACACATAAAATAAAAAGAAATTAAAAAAAAAGCTATGTCAGCTGTTAGACAGGTGGGCTATGTCAGCTGTGATACAGGTGGGCTATGTCAGCTGTGATACAGGTGGGCTATGTCAGCTGTGATACAGGTGGGCTATGTCAGCTGTGATACAGGTGGGCTATGTCATCTGTGAGACAGGTGGGCTATGTCAGCTGTGAGACAGGTGGGCTATGTCAGCTGTTAGACAGGTGGGCTATGTCAGCTGTGAGACAGGTTGGCTATGTCAGCTGTTAGACAGGTGGGCTTGGTCAGCTGTGAGACAGGTGGGCTATGTCAGCTGTGATACAGGTGGGCTATGTCAGCTGTTAGACAGGTGGGCTATGTCAGCTGTGAGACAGGTTGGCTATGTCAGCTGTTAGACAGGTGGGCTTGGTCAGCTGTGAGACAGGTGGGCTTGGTCAGCTGTGAGACAGGTGGGCTTGGTCAGCTGTGAGACAGGTGGGCTATGTCAGCTGTGATACAGGTGGTCTATGTCATCTGTGAGACATGTGGGCTATGTCATCTGTGAAGTCAGGTCTGCTAGCTGTTTAAATATATTCAATGGGCTTCATTTCTCTCCCATTCTGTAGTGTCTTCCATAATCCAATCAACTGCCAGCAGGAGCAGAAAAAAATGGGGGCCCTATCTCTCATTGTATGGGGTCTTTGGGGAACCTCACCTCTCATTGTACAATGTCTTTGGAGTTCTTATTGTACGAGGTCTTTAGGGCTCTCATTGCACGAGGTCTTTTAGGGCTCTCGTTGCAAGAGATCTTTAGGGCTCTCATTGTACGAGATCCGTTAAAAGAAACAACCTGACTGAACAATATTCTGTTCATGTGATAGATCAATACAAACAATTTCCTCCCTCGTATTATAAATTGCCTTTCCATTTCTGTTTGTCTGTATATGTCTGTCTGTTTGCCTCTCCATCTGTCTGTCTGTGTATGTCTGCATGTCTATCTGTTTGCTAATCCATCTGTCTGTCTGTGGGGCAAGGGAGAGCATTCCATTCAACAGTCACCTGGACGGCGTCTATGGTTACCGAAATCATGGCTGCTGCCACTTCGCTGTGTCTGTATGTGGTCACTTCGCTGTGCCTGCATGTGGTCACTTCACTGTGGTTGTATGTGCTGTCACTTCGCTGTGGTTGTATGTGCTGTCACTTCGCTGTGGTTGTATGTGGTCACTTCGCTGTGCCTGCATGTGGTGTCACTTCGCTATGGTTGTATGTGGTCACTTCGCTGTGGTTGTATGTGGTCACTTCGCTGTGGTTGTAGGTGGTCACTTGGCTGTGGTTGTATGTGGTCACTTCGCTGTGGTTGTATGTGGTCACTTCGCTGTGGTTGTATGTGGTCACTTCGCTGTGGTTGTAGGTGGTCACTTCGCTGTGGTTGTATGTGGTCACTTCGCTGTGGTTGTAGGTGGTCACTTCGCTGTGGTTGTAGGTGGTCACTTCGCTGTGGTTGTATGTGCTGTCACTTCGCTGTGCCTGCTTGTGGTCACTTCGCTGTTCCTGCATGTGCTGTCATCTCCCTAGACCTCTCGTTATGTGTAAGCTTATCTTTCATACAGTCTGTCCCTCGGAATCATCAAATAGATGTCTTCAGTATCATCGTCCGCTTCTTTCTCCCTCATAAACCTGGCGGTCCATCTCAGGCTTTTCTCACCCCCCCCCCCCCCTTCCCTACAGTTTATTCAATTGGGTTGGGAAGAGCCATGTAGTCCCCCTGCTCCTCTCGTGGAGCCGGCAGACCTGTAGAACATGTTCCACCGTCTGTTTCCTGTCCCCGCATGGGCACATATCGGTGTGTCTGTCTAATGTTTAATATGTTGAATAGATGAGTTGCCTGTGCGCAGTCTAGTCTGAATATTGTCCCTTGATCTATCTTTGGAAAAGAGTAGAATGTTTATGCTGTATCAGATCCTGGATGTTCCCCATGCCACTTGTCTTTATAGCTAAATGTATCATTGTCTTCATGTCTTCATGTGTAGCTCTGTCGTCAGTTTGAGGTTTGCGGCCTCCGTCTCCTGCCAGTCTATCTGCTTCCTCATTGCCGTGTATCTTACAGTGTGCAGGGATCCACTGAATTTTCACTCTGTTGAAATTTTGGCTTGCATTCACGAGTGCCTCAGATGAGACAGGCTGTCCAATTCATTGTTTTAATGATTTCTGCGGGCACTAGGACTGCAAGGAAGACTCTCTTGTCTCTGACATGGTTCTGGTTTTCCTCGATGGTTATTTTAGGTATTTTAATGCCTCCGCCTCAGCTCTGTAGACTGAGGCATGTATTACCTGTCCGTCATTTAATTTTGTCTATCAGCTCTGGGAATTGTGTTCTCTTCTATGGTAGAAATTCGGCCTTTGTCTCTAGGGGCTCTGCCTTGAGATCTGTACAAGGTCTGGCATAGCGGAGGGGGTGGGGGCTAGTGCTTTTGTCTTTTATTCATTGGATGATCTGTGCGCTGTTTGAATTTGTTCTGGGAGTTGTGGGACTCTCTAACCTGTTATGTCCGTCATGGGTTGTAGCTTTGTTATTTTCCTCATTTCTTTTATTGGTGTTAATTGCATTGCTCCTATAATATTTCTTTCCGCTTGGTTTTGAATTTTGACTGTTTTTTTTCAAAATTGGATTTTGATGCTCTTGCTCAAACTGGCATCCCATATTCTAAGGCTGGTCTCGCCCAGGCTGACATGCCATATTCTAAGGCTGGTCTCATATTTCCTGTGTACATAACGTCCAGCATCTGATGGTCTGAATCTAATGCTGTTCCTGCTAATTCTTTCATTAGTCACTCGCTGTTCAGCTTTCTGTTGGCATGTTTCAGTTTAATTTGTCTATTTAATCAGCTGTCCAGTATAATGCCCAGATATGTTGCAGCTCTTTTCTTCTGGTCGTTCATGCTCCTTTAATTGCAGGATGTTTTTATTTGTTTTATTTGAAAGTCTAAAGATTGTGTGTTCTCTTCTCATTGATCGTCAGAGGCCATATCTGAGACCACTGATCAAATCTTTCTAGGGCCTCTTGTACCAGAGGACATATCTGAGACCACTGATCAAATCTTTCTAGGGCCTCTTGTACCAGAGGACATATCTGAGACCACTGATCAAATCTTTCTAGGGCTTCTTGTACCAGAGGCCATATCTGAGCCCACTGATCAAACCTTTCTAGGGCTTCTTGTACCAGAGGCCATATCTGAGCCCACTGATCAAACCTTTCTAGGGCTTCTTGTACAAGAGGCCATATCTGAGCACACTGATCAAACCTTTCTAGGGCTTCTTGTACCAGAGGCCATATCTGAGACCACTGATCAAATCTTTCTAGGGCTTCTTGTACCATAGGCCATATTTGAGACCACTGATCAAATCTTTGTATGGCTTCTTGTTCCAGAGGCCATATCTGAGCCCACTGATCAAATCTTTGTATGGCTTCTTGTACCAGAGGCCATATCTGAGACCACTGATCAAATATTTCTAGGGCTTCTTGTACCAGAGGCCATATCTGAGTCCACTGATCAAATCTTTGTATGGCCTTCTTGTACCAGAGGTCATATCTGAGCCCACTGATCAAATCTTTCTAGGGCTTCTTGTACCAGAGGCCATATCTGAGACCACTGATCAAATCTTTCTAGGGCTTCTTGTACCAGAGGCCATATCTGAGACCACTGATCAAATCTTTCTAGGGCTTCTTGTACCAGAGGCCATATCTGAGTCCACTGATCAAATCTTTGTATGGCCTACTTGTACCAGAGGCCATATCTGAGACCACTGATCAAATCTTTGTATGGCTTCTTGTTCCAGAGGCCATATCTGAGCCCACTGATCAAATCTTTGTATGGCTTCTTGTACCAGAGGCCATATCTGAGACCACTGATCAAATATTTCTAGGGCTTCTTGTACCAGAGGCCATATCTGAGTCCACTGATCAAATCTTTGTATGGCCTTTTTGTACCAGAGGCCATATCTGAGACCACTGATCAAATCTTTGTATGGCCTTCTTGTACCAGAGGTCATATCTGAGCCCACTGATCAAATCTTTATAGGGCTTCTTGTACCAGAGGCCATATCTGAGCCCACTGATCAAATCTTTCTAGGGCTTTTTGTACCAGAGGCCATATCTGAGACCACTGATCAAATCTTTCTAGGGCTTCTTGTACCAGAGGCCATATCTGAGACCACTGATCAAATCTTTCTAGGGCTTCTTGTACCAGAGGCCATATCTGAGTCCACTGATCAAATCTTTGTATGGCCTACTTGTACCAGAGGCCATATCTGAGACCACTGATCAAATCTTTGAATGGCTTCTTGTTCCAGAGGCCATATCTGAGCCCACTGATCAAATCTTTGTATGGCTTCTTGTACCAGAGGCAATATCTGAGACCACTGATCAAATCTTTGTATGGCCTTCTTGTACCAGAGGCCATATCTGAGTCCACTGATCAAATCTTTGTATGGCCTTTTTGTACCAGAGGCCATATCTGAGACCACTGATCAAATCTTTGTATGGCCTTCTTGTACCAGAGGTCATATCTGAGCCCACTGATCAAATCTTTCTAGGGCTTCTTGTACCAGAGGCCATATCTGAGCCCACTGATCAAATCTTTCTAGGGCTTCTTGTACCAGAGGCCATATCTGAGACCACTGATCAAATCTTTCTAGGGCTTCTTGTACCAGAGGCCATATCTGAGTCCACTGATCAAATCTTTGTATGGCCTACTTGTACCAGAGGCCATATCTGAGACCACTGATCAAATCTTTGTATGGCTTCTTGTTCCAGAGGCCATATCAGAGCCCACTGATCAAATCTTTGTATGGCTTCTTGTACCAGAGGCCATATCTGAGACCACTGATCAAATATGTCTAGGGCTTCTTGGACCAGAGGCCATATCTGAGTCCACTGATCAAATCTTTGTATGGCCTTTTTGTACCAGAGGCCATATCTGAGACCACTGATCAAATCTTTGTATGGCCTTCTTGAACCAGAGGCCATATCTGAGACCACTGATCAAATCTTTGTATGGCCTTCTTGAACCAGAGGCCATATCTGAGTCCATTGATCAAACCTATGGTGGAAAGCCAAGCAAAGCAATAATGCAAGCAGCCATTGGAACCATATCAAGAGGGGCAAGAAAAAACTACAAGCCTTATTGGAATGATGAATTGCAGAAAGCGGAAGACGAAGTCTCAAATGCTAGGAACATGGCAGAGAGAGAACAATCTATGGAGGCAAATATCGCCCTCAAAGCCATCACGGCGAAATACAAATACACTCTAAACTAAATAACAAGAGAAAGTTCGAAAAACAAAATAGAAAGCCTCAATTTAGATAAAGAAGGGAACAAACTATGGAAGTTAGTCAGAGCCATGAATGACGAAACTCCATCAAATAAACAAATTACCATCAAGCAGGGCGACAACATGCTCACTGGAAAAAAAGCAGCAAACGCCTTTATAGAACATTATGCCAGAGCAAACCACATTGATGTCCCTACAGACAGGCATACAGACATTAGTGAAGAACAAAAGAGCCACGACAACATCAATATGGCACCAGAGGAGCACATGATGGCAAAACTAACAATGAATGAAATGGAAGAGGCCATGAGAACTTTAAAGAAAAAGAAATTGCCCGGAAAAGATGGGGTAACAAATGAAATGCTGATGGGGTTCGGCCAAACAGCAAAGAGAAAGTTAATATCAGTCCTGAACCAAAGCTGGAAAAGGGGAATTGTACCGCAGGTATGGAAAGATGCTGTAATTATACCAGTACCAAAGAAAGAGAAAGATAGAATAGATCCAAATGGATACAGGCCTATCAGTCTACTGAGCTGTGTAGGAAAACTGATGGATCGTAAGATAAACATCAGACTGATGTGGCATCTGGAAGAAAAACACATACTAATCCCACAGCAAGCAGGCTTTAGACAGCACAGATCCACTGAGGATCAGGTCATCCTCATAGCCCAGGAAATAGAGGATGCTTACCAGGAGAAAAAACACACAGTAGCGGTGTCGGTGGATTTGGAAAAGGCATTTGACAAGGTCTGAAAAAATGGCAATCATGAGGAAACTTGCTGGCACAAGCTGGGGAGCAGACGAAAGTATACTAAGAAACTGTACACTGGAAGAGTGAGACCAGTTCTCGAGTATGGCATGGCGGCATGGACAACAGCAGCAAAGGCGAACTTTGACAAAATTAGCAAACTTCTAAACCAAGCCATGAGAGTTATAACGGGAGGCATGAAGTCAATGCCAATTGTAGAACTTGAAAAGATTACAAATCTGCAATCCATGACCGACAGAAGAGACTGCAGAGTCCAGCAGCAAGCAGAGAAACTCGGAAGACTGACAGACAATCGCATGCATCAGAGACTAAATAATTTTGGAAATTGGAAACTAAAGCGGAGAAACTTTGCAGAAATAGCCAAAGCAAAGATGAGCGAAGACCCTATGAATGCATTAACAACACAAAAGCCCATCCCTACTGTACGCAAACCTACCTGGAGGCAGCATAAATTTCCGGTGGTGGCAGAAAATATACCAGGTATTGGAAACAAGAACAGCCAGACTGTAAAAGAAAGAAAATGCACAACCCTGAGGTACATAACGGAAAACTACCCAAGCATGGACTGGACCCATGCATACACCGACGGTCTGTAACAAACACAACACAGAACAGAGGGGCAGGGGTATTCCTGAGCCTACCAAATGGTAGAAAAATAACACTTTCATTCGCTACTGGAAAATACTCAAGCAATTTCAGAGCGGAGGCAGAGGCACTGAAGGCTGCAGTAGAAGAAATGGTGACAGGCAAAAGAAATGAAAGCCATATAGTCCTGTTTACAGATGTCCTGGCCGTAATCACAGCACTAAAAAGCCAGAAAAATACTGAACTTAATGATTTAAGAGCAGCACTCTGTCAACTATGCCAGCAGTCCGCACCAAAAAGAGTAGTGGTACAGTGGGTTCCATCCCACTGTAACATCCAAGGCAACGAGGAGGCAGACAGACTGGCAAAAGAAGGTGCAAAACTACCACAACCAGATACTAGTGTGACATACGAAGAGTCAAAACGGCTTATCAAAGCCAGATACATGACCAAATGGGAAACAGAACATACTGGCTACACAAAAAACGATGCCTATTACCAGTTGAACAGAAGAGAGCAGGTCGTGGTCTTCAGACTTCGCACTGGCCACAATAGACTGAGGTACCACCTATTCAACAAATTGAAGATAGGTGGCACTGACGAATGCCCGTGTGGTACCGGGAAAATGACCGCTGAACCTTTGCTGCAAAATTGCCCGACATACGAGGACCAGAGAAAACAGATGTGGCCATCACCAGTGGCAACACTAGACAAGCTCTATGGCAGTGTCGACAGCCTCAGGATGACCGCTGCTTTTTTCGAAAAAAAATACAGGTTGACGTCTGACAGCGTACGAAGAAGAAGAAGAAGAAGAAGAAGAAGAAGAAGAAGAAGAAGAAGAAGAAGAAGAAGAAGAAGAAGAAGAAGAAGAAGCACAAGAGGCCATATCTGAGTCCACTGATCAAACCTTTGTATGGCTTCTTATACTCTCCAGTTGACTGTTTTCTTCAGCTACCGACAAAGCTAGATCATCAGCATATAATGAGGTGTGGACTCTCCCACAAACCTAGACCAACAAACTAAAGTCAAGTGTATTCTATTCACTAAGCTGTTAATGAGGATCAAGACCACTAGGTGCTAGCCCACGGCACTCCTTGTTCCGGTCTCATCTATCTCGCATGTGGCCCTTTGCTCTGGTGTAGCTTCGCTTTGGTATACCTTCGCTCTGGTGTAGCTTCGCTCTGGTGTAGCTTCGCTTTGGTATACCTTCGCTCTGGTGTAGCTTCGCTCTGGTGTAGCTTCGCTTTGGTATACCTTCGCTCTGGTGTAGCTTCCCTCTGGTGTAGCTTCGCTTTGGTATACCTTCGGTCTGGTGTAGCTTCGCTCTGGTGTAGCTTCGCTCTGGTGTAGCTTCGCTTTGGTATACCTTCGCTCTGGTGTAGCTTCACTCTGGTGTAGCTTCGCTTTGGTATACCTTCGCCCTGGTGTAGCTTCGCTCTGGTGTAGCTTCGCTTTGGTATACCTTCGCTCTGGTGTAGCTTCGCTCTGGTGTAGCTTCGCTCTGGTGTAGCTTCGCTTTGGTATACCTTCGCTCTGGTGTAGCTTCGCTCTGGTGTAGCTTCGCTTTGGTATACCTTCGCTCTGGTGTAACTTCGCTCTGGTGTAGCTTCGCTCTGGTGTAGCTTCGCTTTGGTATACCTTCGCTCTGGTGTAGCTTCGCTTTGGTATACCTTCGCTCTGGTGTAGCTTCGCTCTAGTGTAGCTTCGCTTTGGTGTAGCTTCGCTTAGGTGTAGCTTCGCTTTGGTATACCTTCGCTCTGGTGTAGCTTCGCTCTGGTGTACCTCTTCTGGAGCAGGTGGGCTAACCATTTATACATGCCACCACAGACTCCATATTTGAGTAGGTTTTCCTCGCTCTCCACACCTTATTAATGATCTGTCCATGTCTACCCAGACTGTCCATGTCTACCCAGACTGTCCATATCTACCCAGACTGTCCATGTCTACCCAGACTGTCCATGTCTACCCAGACTGTCCATGTCTACCCAGACTGACCATGTCTATCCAGACTGACCATGTCTATCCAGACTGCAAGTGTGTGTTTCTTTTCCCCGGAAAGCATCTTCGATCTCTGGTATAATGTGTTAGTAGGTCCTCTGTTGATCTGTGTTAGTTGGTCCTCTGTTGATCTGTGTTAGTTGGTCCTCTGTTGGTTGATCTGTGTTAGTTGGTCCTGTGTTGATCTGTGTTAGTTGGTCCTCTGTTGATCTGTGTTAGTTGGTCCTCTGTTGATCTGTGTTAGTTGGTCCTCTGTTGATCTGTGTTAGTTGGTCCTGTGTTGATCTGTGTTAGTTGGTCCTATGTTGATCTGTGTTAGTTGGTCCTCTGTTGATCTGTGTTGGTTGGTCCTGTGTTAGTTGGTCCTCTGTTGACCTGTGTTAGTTGGTCCTGTGTTGACCTGTGTTAGTTGGTCTTCTGTTGACTAGTGTTAGTTGGTCCTGTGTTGATCTGTGTTAGTTGGTCCTGTGTTAGTTGGTCCTGTGTTAGTTGGTCCTGTGTTAGTTGGTCCTGTGTTAGTTGGTCCTGTGTTGATCTGTGTTAGTTGGTCCTATGTTGATCTGTGTTAGTTGTTCCTGTGTTAGTTGGTCCTGTGTTAGTTGGTCCTGTGTTGACCTGTGTTAGTTGGTCCTGTGTTAGTTGGTCCTGTGTTGACCTGTCTTAGTTGGTCCTGTGTTAGTTGTTCCTGTCTTAGTTGGTCCTCTGTTGACCTGTGTTAGTTGGTCCTGTGTTGACCTGTGTTAGTTGGTCCTGTGTTAGTTGGTCCTGTGTTGACCTTTGTTAGTTGGTCCTCTGTTGATCTGTGTTAGTTGGTCCTGTGTTGATCTGTGTTAGTTGGTCCTATGTTGATCTGTGTTAGTTTATCCTGTGTTGATCTGTGTTGGTTGGTCCTGTGTTAGTTGGTCATCTGTTGACCTGTGTTAGTTGGTCCTCTGTTGATCTGTGTTAGATGATCCTGTATTAGTTGGTCCTGTGTTAGTTGGTCCTGTGTTAGTTGGTCCTGTGTTAGTTGGTCCTGTGTTGATCTGTGTTAGTTGGTCATGTGTTGATCTGTGTTAGTTGGTCCTATGTTGATCTGTGTTAGTTGTTCCTGTGTTAGTTGGTCCTGTGTTAGTTGGTCCTGTGTTGACCTGTGTTAGTTGGTCCTGTGTTAGTTGGTCCTGTGTTGACCTGTGTTAGTTGGTCCTGTGTTAGTTGGTCCTGTGTTGACCTGTGTTAGTTGGTCCTGTGTTGATCTGTGTTAGTTGGTCCTGTGTTAGTTGGTCCTGTGTTGACCTGTGTTAGTTGGTCCTGTGTTGATCTGTGTTAGTTGGTCCTGTGTTGATCTGTGTTAGTTGGTCCTATGTTGATCTGTGTTAGTTGGTCCTGTGTTGATCTGTGTTGGTTGGTCCTGTGTTAGTTGGTCCTCTGTTGATCTGTGTTAGTTGGTCCTCTGTTGATCTGTGTTAGTTGGTCCTGTGTTAGTTGGTCCTGTGTTAGTTGGTCCTGTGTTAGTTGGTCCTGTGTTGATCTGTGTTAGTTGGTCCTGTGTTAATCTGTGTTAGTTGGTCCTATGTTGATCTGTGTTAGTTGTTCCTGTGTTAGTTGGTCCTCTGTTGACCTGTGTTAGTTCGTCCTGTGTTGACCTGTGTTAGTTGGTCCTGTGTTAGTTGGTCCTGTGTTGACCTGTGTTAGTTGGTCCTGTGTTGATCTGTGTTAGTTGGTCCTGTGTTAGTTGGTCCTGTGTTGACCTGTGTTAGTTGGTCCTGTGTTGATCTGTGTTAGTTGGTCCTGTGTTGATCTGTGTTAGTTGGTCCTATGTTGATCTGTGTTAGTTGGTCCTGTGTTGATCTGTGTTGGTTGGTCCTGTGTTAGTTGGTCCTCTGTTGATCTGTGTTAGTTGGTCCTCTGTTGATCTGTGTTAGTTGGTCCTGTGTTAGTTGGTCCTGTGTTAGTTGGTCCTGTGTTAGTTGGTCCTGTGTTGATCTGTGTTAGTTGGTCCTGTGTTGATCTGTGTTAGTTGGTCCTATGTTGATCTGTGTTAGTTGTTCCTGTGTTAGTTGGTCCTCTGTTGACCTGTGTTAGTTCGTCCTGTGTTGACCTGTGTTAGTTGGTCCTGTGTTAGTTGGTCCTGTGTTGACCTGTGTTAGTTGGTCCTGTGTTAGTTGGTCCTGTGTTGACCTGTGTTAGTTGGTCCTGTGTTAGTTGGTCCTGTGTTAGTTGGTCCTGTGTTGACCTGTGTTAGTTGGTCCTGTGTTGATCTGTGTTAGTTGGTCCTGTGTTAGTTGTTCCTGTGTTAGTTGGTCCTCTGTTGACCTGTGTTAGTTGGTCATGTGTTGACCTGTGTTAGTTGGTCCTGTGTTAGTTGGTACTGTGTTGACCTGTGTTAGTTGGTCCTGTGTTGATCTGTGTTAGTTGGTCCTGTGTTGACCTGTGTTAGTTGGTCCTGTGTTGAGCTGTGTTAGTTGGTCCTGTGCTGATCTGTGTTAGTTGGTCCTGTTTATCTGTATTAGTTGGTCCTCTGTTGATCTGTGTTAGTTGGTCCTGTGTTAGTTGGTCCTCTGTTGACCTGTGTTAGTTGGTCCTGTGTTGACCTGTGTTAGTTGGTCCTGTGTTGATCTGTGTTAGTTGTTCCTGTGTTAGTTGGTCCTGTGTTAGTTGGTCCTGTGTTGACCTGTGTTAGTTGGTCCTGTGTTAGTTGGTCCTGTGTTGACCTGTGTTAGTTGGTCCTGTGTTAGTTGGTCCTGTGTTGACCTGTGTTAGTTGGTCCTGTGTTGATCTGTGTTAGTTGGTCCTGTGTTAGTTGGTCCTGTGTTGACCTGTGTTAGTTGGTCCTGTGTTGATCTGTGTTAGTTGGTCCTGTGTTGATCTGTGTTAGTTGGTCCTATGTTGATCTGTGTTAGTTGGTCCTGTGTTGATCTGTGTTGGTTGGTCCTGTGTTAGTTGGTCCTGTGTTGATCTGTGTTAGTTGGTCCTCTGTTGATCTGTGTTAGTTGGTCCTGTGTTAGTTGGTCCTGTGTTAGTTGGTCCTGTGTTAGTTGGTCCTGTGTTGATCTGTGTTAGTTGGTCCTGTGTTGATCTGTGTTAGTTGGTCCTATGTTGATCTGTGTTAGTTGTTCCTGTGTTAGTTGGTCCTCTGTTGACCTGTGTTAGTTCGTCCTGTGTTGACCTGTGTTAGTTGGTCCTGTGTTAGTTGGTCCTGTGTTGACCTGTGTTAGTTGGTCCTGTGTTAGTTGGTCCTGTGTTGACCTGTGTTAGTTGGTCCTGTGTTAGTTGGTCCTGTGTTAGTTGGTCCTGTGTTGACCTGTGTTAGTTGGTCCTGTGTTGATCTGTGTTAGTTGGTCCTGTGTTAGTTGTTCCTGTGTTAGTTGGTCCTCTGTTGACCTGTGTTAGTTGGTCATGTGTTGACCTGTGTTAGTTGGTCCTGTGTTAGTTGGTACTGTGTTGGCCTGTGTTAGTTGGTCCTGTGTTGATCTGTGTTAGTTGGTCCTGTGTTGACCTGTGTTAGTTGGTCCTGTGTTGAGCTGTGTTAGTTGGTCCTGTGTTGATCTGTGTTAGTTGGTCCTGTTGATCTGTGTTAGTTGGTCCTCTGTTGATCTGTGTTAGTTGGTCCTGTGTTAGTTGGTCCTCTGTTGACCTGTGTTAGTTGGTCCTGTGTTGACCTGTGTTAGTTGGTCCTGTGTTAGTTGATCCTGTGTTGACCTATGTTAGTTGGTCCTGTGTTGATCTGTGTTAGTTGGTCCTCTGTTGATCTGTTTTGTCTGACGCCAGCTTGTTGGGGTAGAAGCACTTGTTTCTCTCCAGGTGCCACATGTCAGGTAGTCCTATCAGTTTACCTGTGCAGCTAAGCAAGCCTATAGATCTGTCAGCATGTGTTCTGCCTGTATCATGTCTCAATATTGCAAATATGGTTGCTTCCTTCCACATTTCTGGCACTGTCCCTTCTTTCCAGCTTACATTTCCCATTTGTAGAAGTTTCGTTTTACTTTTGGGTCCGAGGTTTTTTAACATTAAATTTGTACTGTCCTCCTTCCCCGAAGATTTGTTTAGCTGCCTTAGTGCATCTTCTCATTCTGGTTGGGTCAATAGTGTTATCATGTGCTCTTCTACTACAGCTTATATTTGTCATTTTGATTGCATGTATTTGTTCATATCTCACTTTCTATTTGCTATTTTGTCTGTTTTGCTAGTCATGCTGTATTTTTTTAACAAATATATTTGCTGCACGCTTTCCTGTTACGATTTCCATTTTCCTCTGGTGTGAAATTTTGTGTTCTTATGGTTTAATTGTTCAGTAACTTTGGAAGTTTCCATAGTCTTGTACCATTTTTATATTGGTTGAGGCTCTCGGTTTTTTTCCTGTCCAACTGTTTCTTGTTGCCTCATTCATTGTCTGTCTGTACTTTGCTGCGGCTTTCTTGAGTTGGGTATTACTTTCTATCCTTTTGTCAACTTCTGCTACCTCTCAGGCAGTCCACATTTCTTCCACCTTGTTATGTCGTTTGCTATTGTTCTGTCAATACTGTTGGGTCAGTTCTGTAACTTGTTCCCAGTTTGCCTTTTTTTTATAATTCCGTAGCGACAGAAACTTTTGCTGTGGTGGTGTCTAAGTGAGATTAACAGCCAATTTAAGTGTTCTGTTGTCACCTCCTCCCAGCTGTTCCTGGACTGGTCACCTCCTCCCAGCTGTTACTGGACTGGTCACCTCCTCCCAGCTGTTACTGGACTGGTCACATCCTCCCATCTGTTACTGGACTGGTCACCTCCTCCCATCCGTTCCTGGAATGTTCTAGATGTATGTGAAGGCTAGGTTTGGAGTAGATGTTGATTTCCGTCGAGTTGAATAAAAGGTTGGTAGGTCTTCTACCTGCTTGGTTAGCTGCAAATTATTATCTGTCTCCCAGACCTCAACTTCCTCCCCTCTTGTATCTGTCTCCCAGACCTCAACTTCCTCCCCTCTTGTATCTGTCTCCCAGACCTCAACTTCCTCCCCTCTTGTATCTGTCTCCCAGACCTCAACTTCCTCCCCTCTTGTATCTGTCTCCCAGACCTCAACTTCCTCCCCTCTTGTATCTGTCTCCTTGAACCCCCACCTTTGTGAACGACTGTTCGTCCCCAACTGTACTACATTGACTGTATGGTACCTCGACTGTTTTTAATTCCGTGGGTCTTACAAATTATATACTTTGAAGGTTTCCTGTCCTACCACAATCTCTGTTCCTGCTATCTCTGTGTGTCCTCTTGTCCTTCCTCAATGTCTGCTATCTCTGTGTGTCCTCTTCTCCTACCACAATCTCTGCTCCTGATATCTCTGTGTGTCCTCTTTGGATTTCTTAATCTGGTAGCAGGTTGTTTATTAGGACGAAGACTCGTCCTTTGTAACCATGTCGATCCATCCTTATAGTTGGGTATCCTCTCCCACGGGACCTGTGCTGTTTGTTGAGGTATGTCTCTTGCATGCAGCTATGTCGATACTCTCATCATGGGACCTTGCTGCATGGGCCTGCCTCTTATTCATTACACCTTATGTGTTCCACTGAAGGATAGTTAGGGGTCTCACTTTGTTCGGGTTTTGGTCAGTAGGATTTCCCCCCAGTTTCCGTCTATGGTTACCCCAGACAGAGCAATGTGGTCACAAGTAGCCTTGTGTGGGCCCCCTTTGAGACTTGAGGCCCGGCATTCCGTCCGCCTGGCGGGACTCCTCAGATGGTACGCCTCATCTATGGTAAATATGTGCGATGTTTGTGAGCGTGAGTTGTTGCTCTGCATTTTACAGTTGTGCTGCGATATCTGCGCCTTTCGGCCTGGTATATCCGCTTTCGGCATAATCTTTAGTTTTGGGTTAACTCTTCCTAGCCTTTGACTGTCCCCAGTCTTCCCACAAAGCAGTAGGTAGTTTTGGGTTCAGAGTCTTCCTTCTCGTAGATAAGCTGCGTACCAAGCTGGCGAGTCTGCAAGGGTTGTCGTCGGTCTCCTCAGAATTTCATCTGCAAGGGTTGTCGTCGGTCTCCTCAGAATTTCATCTGCAAGGCAGTAGATGGTTTTGAAATTAATTTCTCATTCTTCTATACGAGATGCCTCCCAGCACGCTCGGGATGTGAGGAAAGCTACTGCAACTCGCCACTTAACCACCTTTTCAGGGCGCACAAAACAGTAACCTACTCATTCTGGGTATCGCAAACAACAACTCTGTCAGTAGTACCAGACGTCCCACTAACCTCACCCTGTACTCTGTCAGTAGTACCAGACGTCCCAGTCACCTCACCCTGTACTCTGTCAGTAGTACCAGACGTCCCAGTCACCTCACCCTGTACTCTGTCAGTAGTACCAGACGTCCCATTCACCCCACCCTGTACTCTGCCAGTAGTACTAATGTCCCATCCATCACCCTCCCCCGTGCCATCTAGCCATCTATTTGTACTATGTTTTATGAGAGGTTACCATTTGTTTTCCTGTGTCCCATTTGTGCTACGTTTATTATTTATTTTCAGTCCATGTAATTGTAGTATTCCATTATTCTCGTGTGATTTCCCTTGCCTTGAAGATTTGTTGTTCAGTGTGTAAGGTTCGTGCGATCAGCACTTTAAAACATCTTTGTGGGAATACAAACGTCGGTCACCAAGGCATGAGGGGCCAAAGAGCCCAAAATTCACGTGACGTCGGGAGGTGGAATCTGTCAGGGGCCTGTTTGTTGATAGGATCTGGCAAGGGGGCTTGGGGCCTGTTTGTTGATAAGATGTGGCAGGTGGGCTTGGGGCCTGTTTGTTGATAGATGTGCTCCTCTAGGAGATAGTAGGGTCTTGATTTATGTTTCATTATAGCTACAGCCACCAAACCAAAACTACCACCAATAACCACTAAACCAATAACCACTAAACCAATAACCACTAAACCAATAACCACTAAACCAATAACCACTAAACCAATAACCAATAACCACTAAACCAATAACCACTAAACCAATATTCCACCAAACAAAAGCGCACACTAACATCGCCTGTCAATCAAGAAAATGCCAGCTGACATTCCACGAGAATCTCCGAGATCAGCAGGATTCCAGTCTTATGGGCTGTCATGAACAGACCAGGCCCTAAAACTCATGTCCCGGTATGTTTGTATTGGGTTCCCTCGCGGACGGCAGGTCTGAGTGTTCCGCTCGAATGTCTGATTAACTGCTAGCCCGTACACCTGACGATCAGTCTTAACATCCAGCTAGCCTTAGCCTGGCCTTAGCCTAGCCTTAGCCTGGCCTTAGCCTAGCCAGCCTCGCCTTAGCCTGTCCTTAGCCTTAGCCTAGCCTTAGCCTGGCTTTAGCCTGGCTTTAGCCTGGCCTTAGCCTAGCCTTAGCCTGGCCTTAACCTAGCCTTAGCCTGGCCTTAAGAGGTTTCTGTTCCGCAAAGATTAAGCTGTGATATTATTCTTGTTCACGTACATCCTCCAACCATTCCCTCCCCACTCTCTCGCCGCCCCCCCACCCCCCCCCCCACCCCCCTCTCGCTCTCACCTCCTCCCCCTCCCCTCTCACATTCTTCTCCCCCCGCTGTTAATATACGATAACCGACGTTTCCACCTGAATGGATCTTTATCTAAGACTGAAAAATGTAAAATGTTCCATAAAACCGTCTTGTACCTGGACGCCGACCCCCCCCCCCCCCCCCCCCCCCCCGCGCCTTCCCTCCAGTTGTGTTCTGTTTCTCTGATTGCTGAAAATGCAGACGACTGAGCACAAACTCCGCAGCTCAAACAGCTGCTCCCAAATTGTCCCCTACACTTTGATCAACTAAGAGGAGCGATCGTACCATGAAAAAACGCACTCACCACATTCCTAGTTGTCTCAACACTAGCGCGTTGAGGTTTGAACCGCATGCCTTGTGATTGTAAACCAGGGTACCGTTAGACCGCTCGCTCTCCCGACCCATCAAGGACAGAACAAACAAAAATAAAACAATCCAAAAACAGTCAACTGAGATCCATAAATATAAATATAACAAAATAAACAGCAATCAATTCAGGAAATTCTCAGATTTATTTCAGCAATAATTTCGCGCCCTAATCCTCAAACTTGTTTTGGGAGAAACTTTTGCTTAAGTTGCCTACATAAATTATTTTTCCATTTCTCCTCAGGTGGAAAATTCTATGGCAGTTTATTGGCTGTAACCATTGTCCAGTAAGTCGGCTTGGATCTATTGCTCTTAGACCAGCGAAGCTGCTGGTGTCAATATCGCCTTCGTTTTATTTGGAAATATTCGTTCACAAATTTTGGGTCTGGATTACTGTGCAAGAACGATAATAGCTTCAGCATTTGTGTGATTTCAATTTTAATGGATTACCTCTCTTTGACTATGACTTTCAATAAGGATACTTGAATAAGGCGGAACATCTGCCTTCAAATATGAGAATTATCAAGGTAAGTGATAAGTAGACCCGGATTCATTTTGTTGATATCACCTAACGTGTGTTATTGTTCATATCAAGTGCTGGCTTATGTCTTTGTTTGCGTAAACTAACTGCCAACACTAAAATAGAGCGTACAACGCAACGGGTACAAAGTACAAACATGTCAAGACAATTCCTTAACAGAGATACCCAGATCGAGTGTCAGAGACCTGATTGGGGCAGGTCGCCCATTGGTAGAGTGAGGCTACCACTTCCTCTTCTCCTCGGCTTGCCTCCTCTCGATATATCTTGTTGTTTTTTCTCAAACAGTCCTTACCAGGTTTTTATCTGAGACCAGCTGCGGCTCAATCAGTCAATTATGTCCTGTTGTATTAACAAAATACAAGAACTATGATTGAACAGTGTTGGAATACTCGATCCCTGGTGTTGTCAAGCAGATTGTCTTTGATGCCCGGTAACCGAAAGACATATTTATAAGCTGTAGTCGTCGGTGTCTTCCTTGGCTGTCTTCAAAACTCTCGGTTTATTATCCATAGTGAGACTGTGGTTGGCTTTCATCTTGCAACTGACTAGGCATTCGGAAGTCTGTTTTAGAGTGTCTAGCTCCAAGGCTTTTCCATGTAGTCTATCCAGTAGTATAGAGTGTCCTCTGCCTTTTGTAGTGTTGGCATCACTAAACCTGTCACCGTGGGAGGTCTTGATGTATCCGGTCATCATCAGGTTCGGGGTGTCAGCATCGATCGTTGAAAGGTGTTTTCTCTCTAGGGGGAAAATACACCAAACATAGAAGAGCCGCAACAAGACACAGGAGAGTCCAATCTAACATTGGAGAGGGGTACCAAGACATGACTCATAAACCAGAACTTAGAGTAAGGGACGCACAGTCTCACAAACCCATCTATCTATCTATCTATCTATCTATCTATCTATCTATCTATCTATCTATCTATCTATCTATCTATCTATCTATCTATCTATCTATCTATCTATCTATCAGACTATCTATCTATCTATCTATCTATCTATCTGCCTGTCTATCTATCTATCTGTCTATCTATCTATCTATCTATCAATCTTTCTATATATCTATCTATCCATCTATATATCTATATATATCTTTCTATGTATCTATCTAACTATCTTCCTGTATCTCCATCCTCTTATAACAATCCCTCCCTTACCACCGTGCCTTCTATTAAACCTTCCTTCTCCTATAGTCAGACCGAATGATGCACTAGCGACCTGTTTCAGCCAGAGAACCCCTGTCACGGACTAAGAAATGACTAACAGAAAATATCTCCTGGACACACGTGAAGATGCAGCAGGAGACCAAAAAACATAGCCCAGCAAGTTGTGATGGTAGCTAAGAAAATGAACTGTTGATGAGGGAGGTCATGAAAGCACCCAGAGCTGTGACAAGATTTAGTTAAAGTGGCCTGGAATGTCGGAACTGGCCTGGCACATTTGATATCCTGAAACCTGGGGAGATCGTGTTTGGAAGTGGCGTCTCGTGTTGCCAGTTCTGGCGTCGTTATTGAGCATGTTCACGCGAGCCCTGGAGTTAGATGGCACCTGCCGACAGATTGTCTCTCTGGCTCTGTCCTTGGCTAAATTTGGACACCACCTCCCCCACCCCCCTCCTTCCAGGAAGGGGGTGGACAGTCTCAATAGCCCCTTTCCTTTTCATTCGAATTTAATGCGTGTTGTTCAACCATTGACAAAGTGAGTTTTGTTATATAAGGGCCGTGTGGCGGCCTGGGGTACGCCATTCTGTCTTATTGTTGTAGTTGTGTTGGTTGAGTGGGTGATGGTTGTGTGGGTGATGGTTGGGTGGGTGATGGTTGGGTGGGTGATGGTTGAGTGGATGATGGTTGGGTGGGTGATGGTTGGGTGGGTGATGGTTGAGTGGGTGATGGTTGGGTGGGTGATGGTTGAGTGGGTGATGGTTGAGTGGGTAATGGTTGAGTGGGTGATGGTTGAGTGGGTGATGGTTGAGTGGGTGGTGATGGTTGAGTGGGTGATGGTTGGGTGGGTGATGGTTGAGTGGGTGGTGATGGTTGAGTGGGTGATGGTTGGGTGGGTGATGGTTGAGTGGGTGGTGATGGTTGAGTGGGTGATGGTTGGGTGGGTGATGGTTGAGTGGGTGATGGTTGAGTGGGTGATGGTTGAGTGGGTGATGGTTGACTGGATGGTTATGTTGGCTTGATTGTGTTGGTGGTTGTATTGGTAGCTTATTTGGTGCATGCGTGTGTGGTTGAGCAGTTTGGGTACCTGGTCTCCCCCGAGAAGGCTGCAAAGCTCGGGAAAAAAGGTTTTGTTTCAATCGGAGTGACATAAATGGGGCAATTGTGGGGGGGGGGGGGGGGGTAGCCAGCTTTATACCTCAACCTTATAAATCCGCGAAACGTATCCCCCTCTCCTCCCCCCCCCCCTCTCCTGTTCAGGTGGATCCCACCAATGAGAAGTAAGACTTCAGCGATCGTTGGTACACATGATGAGTGTGCTGAACTATGGAGATTGTCAGTCCATGAGAATCCTATATGAGAATCTGAGATAAGAGAATCTGAGATAAGAGAATCTGAGATAAGAGAATCTGAGATAAGAGAATCATCGGTGGATTTAGTAAGTGGACATCAGGTAACATCAACAAAAAGGGGGAGGGGAAAATTACAGATCTATCTATCTATCTATCTATATATATATATATCGGTCTGTCTATCGGTAAATCTATATATATATCTATCCATATATCCATCCATCTATCTATATATCTAGCTATTTATCTATTTATCTATCTCTCTATCCCACCAATAAGTAATATATCCATCTATCTATCTATATATCTATCTCTATCTGTATATCCATCTATCTATCCATCTATATCTATCTACATCCTTATCCATCTTTCCATCTATCCATCTTTCCGTCAATCCATCTTTCTGTCTGTCTATCTATATATATATATAATCCCCCTTGTGCTCAATAAAGAGCCAGACACTTTATCTCCCTCTCCTCCTCTCCGTCTCTCATTTATTCAAATCTTTACATTTCCCTCCCTCTTCCTCTCTCTCCCTTTCCCTCTCTCTCTCTCTCTCTCTTTGGCTATGTTCCTCACTTTTAAACCCCTAATTTGCAGACACTCGTATACTGTCAGGCCGCCTTAGAGGAGCCACTTCAGAACTTTAATGACGTGCATAGTCATAAGAAACTTCATGATGAGGAGACATGTATCAAGAGAGAATCTGATCGTCAGAAGTGTTTATCCCGTCCAACAATTGTAGTAGTCTCTTCCTGCTCGTCTTTATGCGTCCGAGCGTCTTTCACCTGTTACAGGTGTTCAATGACTTGTACCTGTTACATGTGTTCAATGACTTGTACCTGTTACATGTGTTCAATGACTTGTACCTGTTACAGGTGTTCAATGACTTGTACATGTTACATTTGTTCACTGACTTGTACCTGTTACATGTGTTCAATGACTTGTACCTGTTACATGTGTTCAATGACTTGTACCTGTTACAGGTGTTCAGTGACTTGTACCTGCAATGTGTTGAATGTTGAAATACACTTTCTGGCACCTTTGTTATTGAAATATGAATCTTGTCTGGCCGGCCGTTAGATATCAGCTCAAGTTATCGCCACTAACAGTTATCAAGACTATATCAGACCTAACGACGACTGTGCCGACACTACAAATATCGGTAGATAACATCAACGTGGACTTTGTTATGGCTTTTCCCCGAGGCTGGTTGGACGAGGTGCCCATTTCTGGGTCTTAGAATAGGTATAGTATAACAGTGACAAAGGTATATTTGACAAACCAATGGTATTTGACATTTTGTGTAACCAAATGAAACTGGCAGAGCTACTGTCGCTATATAGAGACTCGATACGATTCCAGAAACCCCCCCCCCCCCCCCCCCATTTCTCTCTTTCTCTCTCACACACAGACACACATAAACACTGCACACGTCACGTGAGTGTTATCAGCTAGTTGATACGATATGTGAGTGGAGGAAGTCTAGTTGGCGTGTTTGATGTGTTCCCGTTTAGTGCAGTTCTGTCATGATGTAGCAGTTTCGTTCACCTGATAACGGCAGAGGCCTGGTCATAGGATACCTGAGGGACTTCAGAACGGTGGATTGAAAGTTGTCAGCGACCTGCCACAGGTAGCAGAATTGAGATATGTTGCCAATAGTCTCACATGCTGTCATAGCCGGGAGCTCTCAGATCTAACTAACATGTTCTTCAGTCCACTCTGGCAGAAGTGTCCCAACTAAATGTCCATCAATTCTGGTAGAAGTGTCCAAACTAAATGTCCATCAACTCTGGTAGAAGTCTCCAAACTAAATTTCCATCAACACTAGTAGAAGTCTCCAAACTAAATTTCCATCAACACTAGTAGAAGTCTCCAAACTAAATTTCCATCAACTCTGGTAGAAGTCTCCAAACTAAATTTCCATCAACTCTGGTAGAAGTCTCCAAACTAAATGTCCATCAACACTAGTAGAAGTCTCCAAACTAAATGTCCATTAACCAACTCTGGTAGAAGTCCAACCTCGTGGTATGACATACGCCACCATTTACACATGGTAATTGTCGTCTGAGTATGTAGAAGCTGTCCATGTTGGAGGACGCACAAGAAGCATAACCATTATATTCTTCTACTTCTGCGTATTAATCCTAACAAACAAAAGGCTGGCGCTGGCTCCTCACAACAGGAAGTTTGTTACAAGGCACATATTTTCTTTTTGTACTTGTGGTGTTTGTCAGTAATGTATTTTACATGACGATGTTGCTAACCCAATGCACAATGGCATATTAATATTCTCTTGTAGTTCGTGTGGCTCTTTAACTGATGATATGACCTGGCAGTGTTTGTCCTGCCAAATACATGTTAAACTAGTGATACCATCACGGCCTGAGAGTGTTCGTCCTGTCACAGACATGTGTGAGATACATTGGACCTTAACCAGTTCAAAGTCTGTATGCGAGTCCACCCTATGGTATCTGGTCCTTGTAGTTCTCCATGTTATTTGTACTGCCATCCCAGGTATCTCCGACTTCATCCTTGACCTCTACCAACATGTCTTCTAACATTTCCCACGCAAATGGTATCTGGTCCTTGACCTTCCCCTGATCTCATGTGTAACCACGTGTCCCCCACTTCGTATGCTACAGCTGTAATAATCACTTCTCCTGGATCCATGTATGAACCACCATCTTGAAGTCCATCCCTGACCTCTACCAACGATGTTGTCGTACCAGAGTACTCCTGAACCTTCCTGTTCTCGGACCTGATCTCTTCCAGCCAAAGTTTGAGGCCTGGTCTACTGTCAAAGTTTGGAAACTGTCTGGTTATATCAGGTCTTTGACAGTTTTCGTTTAGCCTGTGCTACCCCCCCCCCCCCCCCAAACTAAAATTGGGACTTGTGTTATCTGTGCTCTGACGTCACTTCCCATTCTTCCTACACATTCATGTCGGTCCATCTTTACGAAGGGCCTTCTTCTACGACGTTCATCCTGGAGGTAACTTTGTAAGGTGTGTCCTAGTTCACAGCAAAGCTGCGACACGTCCGCTTTCAGCTGGTTTGGAAGAATAAAGGAGATAATGATTGCCTAACCTTTTGAGGTCATGGATTAAGGTCATGGATTGAGGTCATGGATTGATCTGTGTGGTGGACGGTTCAGGGTGGAAGTTCTGCTCAATATGTCATCGTGACATGAACGCATTTAACGACTTGCTGGCAAGTAAAGTAGATATTCATTACCTGGCAACTGTCACACGCATTCTACATCTACACCCCCACACACCCATACACATACCCATACACCCATACATCCACCCACCAACACACCCATACACCCACACACCCATACACCCACACACCCATCCACACACCCATACATCCACACACCCATACACCCACACACCCATTCACCCACACACCCATCCACACACACATACACATACCCATACATCCACACACCCATACACATACCCATACATCCACACACCCATCCACACACCCATACATCCACACACCCATACACATACCCATTCACCCACACACCCATATACCCACACACCCATACATCCACACACTCATACACCCACACACCCACCAATACACCCACACACCCACACACCCACCCACACACCCACACACCAGCACACCCATACACCCACACACCCACACAACAATACACCCACACCCCTACACCCATACACTCACACACCCATACACCCACATAACCCACACACCCACATAACCCACACACCCACACACCCATACACTCATACACCCACACACCCATACACCCATACACTCACACACCCATACACCCACACACTCACACACACATACAACCACACACCCACCCACCGATACACCCACACACCCACCCACCGATACACCCACACACCTATACACCCACATACCCACACACCCACACCCACACGCCTACACACAAAATCATGAACGAAACTCCAGGACACATAATTCACACACACACAAACACAGTCACAAATACGCCTATGGCATGAGCGGATGGCGGACATAGAGACCAGAAGCCTTGGATGTCGAGTTAAGCTCCAGCGTGTGGCAGATAAAGCTGTCAACACAACAGCTGTCAGCACACCAGCTGTCAACACACCAGCTATCAACACACCAGCTGTCAACACACCAGCTCACTTTCAACACACCAGCTGTCAACAGACCAGCTCACTGTCAACACACCAGCTCACTGTCAACACACCAGCTGTCAACACACCAGCTCACTGTCAACACACCAGCTCACTGTCAACACACCAGACCACTGTCAACACACCAGCTCACTGTCAACACACCAACTCACTTTCAACACACCAGCTGTCAACACACCAGCTCACTTTCAACACACCAGCTGTCAACACACCAGCTCACTGTCAACACACCAGCTCACTGTCAACATACCAGCTCACTGTCAACACACCAGCTGTCAACACACCAGCTCACTGTCAACACACCAGCTGTCAACACACCAGTTGTCAACACACCAGCTGTCAACACACCAGCTGTCAACACACCTCTCACTGTCAACACACCAGCTGTCAACACACCAGCTCACTGTCAACACACCAGCTCACTGTCAACACACCAGACCACTGTCAACACACCAGTTCACTGTCAACACACCAGCTCACTGTCAACACACCAGCTGTCAACAGACCAGCTCACTGTCAACACACCAGCTATCAACAGACCAGCTCACTGTCAACACACCAGCTGTCAACACACCAGCTCACTGTCAACACACCAGCTGTCAACACACCAGCTCACTGTCAACACACCAGCTGTCAACACACCAGTTGTCAACACACCAGCTGTCAACACACCAGCTCACTGTCAACACACCAGCTGTCAACACACCAGCTGTCAACACACCAGCTGTCAACACACCAGCTCACTGTCAATACACCAGCTCACTGTCAACACACCGGCTCACTGTCAACACACCAGACCACTGTCAACACATTAGCTCACTGTCAACACACCAGCTCACTGTCAACACACCGGCTCACTGTCAACACATCAGACCACTGTCAACACACTAGCTCACTGTCAACACTGTCAACACACCAGCTCACTGTCAACACACCAGCTCACTGTCAACACACCAGCCCACTGTCAACACACCAAACCACTGTCAACACACCAACTCACTGTGAACATACCAGCTCACTGTCAACACACCAGCTCACTGTCAACACACCAGACCACTGTCAACACACCAACTCACTGTCAACACACCAACTCACTGTCAACACACCAGCTGTCTGTCAATGTTTACTTCCTCGAAAAGTCGCACCTCTTGTACCCGGTAGTGTAGAGATGTTTTTGTGTGTGGACTATAACGTCTACATTAGAGCTAGTCAACGCCATGCGCAACCCTCCTAAGTCAGCTGTTAGTTAGTACCTGGCAGGTGTTACTTTTCTCTGGTTCAGTCCTGGACACGCGGACGCCTGAGATAGACACGCCAGTGTAGTGACACAGATCGAACCTGGACGATTCAGCACAACACATCCGAGATTAGAGTGTGTTAGGTTGGGGAACGGTCGGTCCTGGTGGCAGCCCATGGCGCTAGTACCGAGTCTCAACACCACTTCAGCTCTAGGACCAGCTCGGCATAGAGTTCAGATGATCACACACAGACACACACACAGACATACACAAACACCACACACACACACACAGAGACACAAACACAGACACACACAGACACACGCACGTATACACACATACACAGACACACACACAGACACACGCAGACATACACAAACACACACACACACACACACTGACATACACAGACACACAGTTACACGCACGTATACATACATACACAGACACACACACACGCAGACATACACAAACACACACACGCAGACATACACAAATATACTCACACACAGACATACACAAACACAGACACACACACACAGACACACATAGAAGCACACATACACACACACACAGACATACACAAACACACACACGCAGACAAACACAAATATACTCACACACAGACATACACAAACACAGACACACACACACAGACACACATAGAAGCACACATACATACACACACACACAGACATACACAAACACACACACGCAGACATACACACACAGACACGCATAGAAGCACACATACACACACAGACACACATATAAGCACACATACACACAGAGACACACACACATACACACACGCAGACATACACACACAGACACGCATAGAAGCACACATACACACAGAGACACACATATAAGCACACATACACACAGAGACACATACACAGACACACATAGAAGCACACATACACACAGAGACACACACACATACACAGACACACATAGAAGCACACATACACACAGAGACACACACACATATACACACAGACACAGACACACATTGAAGCACACACACACAGACACAGACACACATAGAAGCACACATACACACAGAGACACACACACATACACACACAGACACAGACACACATAGAAGCACACATACACACAGAGACACACACACATATACACACAGACACAGACACACATTGAAGCACACACACACAGACACAGACACACATAGAAGCACACATACACACAGAGACGCACACACATACACAGACACAGACACACATTGAAGCACACATACACACAGAGACACACACACATACACACACAGACACAGACACACATAGAAGCACACATACACACAGAGACACACACACATACACACACAGACACAGACACACATAGAAGCACACATACACACAGAGACATACACATATACACACAGACACAGACACACATTGAAGCACACATACACACAGAGACACACACACATACACACGGTCATGTAGCATATGACATCATCAGATGAAGCTGAAGCTGTGAGTGGGCACCAGTACCAGCTGTGAGGGTGCAGCAGTACCAGCTGTGAGGGTGCAGCAGTACCAGCTGTGAGGTTGCAGCAGTACCAGCTGTGAGTGGGCACCAGTACCAGCTGTGAGGGTGCAGCAGTACCAGCTGTGAGGGTGCAGCAGTACCAGCTGTGAGTGGGCAGCAGTACCAGCTGTGAGTGGGCAGCAGTACCAGCTGTTAGTTGGCACCAGTACCAGCTGTGAGGGTGCAGCAGTACCAGCTGTGAGGGTGCAGCAGTACCAGCTGTGAGGAAGCACTAGAACCAGCTGCCAGGAACATTGCTGACGTGATTAAGCCTTGGGAGCCAGATGATCAAGTCTGCCTCTCCTACCACTACCCTACCCCTGCACATATATATGACAAAGCCACGTGAAAATGACCTCTTCTCCTGTTATCTGTTAACCTCCTATGAAGCCTAGAATGACAACCACGGGAAGCCTGTATCCAGCCATTTACGTGCGCTCTTACAATGGTAGTTTTACATGATGAAGTTGCTAGTCTTTCACACACCTTAATTTAGTTACATTACACGACATGCCTGCCACTCCTCCCCTGGTGCTTTTCAAATCAAGTACAAGTTTAGAATTGGCAAATTGAATTATTTGTACGTCATATATTATAAAGAGTTAGAACAGTCTGTCTGTTGTGAAACATTTTTTGTTACCAACACATTATTGACATTCAGAGCAACCGGTGAACATTTGGAAAGTAGCTTTCTGTAGGTTGCATAATGATGTTGTTGATGTGGTTGTTGATGTGGTTGTTGATGTTGTTTATGTTGTTGCTGTTGTTGTTCTATATTTTGCTGTTGTTGATGATGTTGCTGTTGTTGATGATGTTGTCGATGATGTTGCCGTTGTCGATGATGTTGCCGTTGTCGATGATGTTGCCGTTGTTGATGATGTTGTTGATGATGTTGTTGATGATGTTGCTGTTGTTGATGATGTTATTGATGATGTTGTCGATGATGTTGCCGTTGTTGATGATGTTGTTGATGATGTTGTTGATGATGTTGCTGTTGTTGATGATGTTGTTGCTGTTGTTGATGATGTTGTTGATGATGTTGTTGATGTTGTTGCCGTTGTTGATGATGTTGCTGTTGTAGATGATGTTGTTGATGATGTTGCTGTTGTTGATGATGTTGTTGATGATGTTGTTGATGATGTTGCCGTTGTTGATGATGTTGTTGATGATGTTGTTGATGATGTTGTTGATGATGTTGCTGTTGTTGATGATGTTGCTGTTGTTGATGATGTTGTTGATGATGTTGTTGATGATGTTGCTGTTGTTGATGATGTTGCTGTTGTTGATGATGTTGTTGATGATGTTGTTGATGATGTTGCTGTTGTTGATGATGTTGCTGTTGATGATGATGTTGTTGATGATGTTGTTGATGATGTTGCCGTTGTTGATGATGTTGTTGATGATGTTGTTGATGATGTTGTTGATGATGTTGCTGTTGTTGATGATGTTGCTGTTGTTGATGATGTTGTTGATGATGTTGTTGATGATGTTGTTGATGATGTTGCTGTTGTTGATGATGTTGTTGATGATGTTGTTGATGATGTTGCTGTTGTTGATGATGTTAATGTTGTTGATGATGTTGTTGATGATGTTGTTGAGGATGTTGTTGATGATGTTGATGTTGTTGACGATGTTGTTGATGATGTTGTTGATGATGTTGATGTTGTTGATGATGTTGTTGATGATGTTGTTGATGATGTTGTTGATGATGTTGCTGTTGTTGATGATGTTGTTGATGATGTTGCTGTTGTTGATGATGTTGTTGATGATGTTGCTGTTGTTGATGATGTTGTTGATGATATTGTTGATGATATTGTTGATGATGTTGTTGATGATGTTGCTGTTGTTGATGATGTTGTTGATGATGATGTTGTTGATGATGTTGCTGTTGTTGATGATGTTGTTGATGATGTTGTTGATGATGTTGCTGTTGTTGATGATGTTGTTGATGATGTTGCTGTTGTTGATGATGTTGCTGTTGTTGATGATGTTGCTGTTGTTGATGATGTTGTTGATGATGTTGTTGATGATGTTGTTGATGATGTTGCTGTTGTTGTTGATGATGTTGCTGTTGTTGTTGATGATGTTGTTGATGATGTTGCTGTTGTTGATGTTGTTGATGTTGTTGATGATGTTGCTGTTGTTGTTGTTGATGATGTTGTTGATGATTTTGCTGTTGTTGATGATGTTGTTGATGATGTTGTTGATGATGTTGCTGTTGTTGATGATGTTGTTGATGATGTTGCTGTTGTTGATGATGTTGCTGTTGTTGATGATGTTGTTGATGATGTTGCTGTTGTTGATGATGTTGTTGATGATGTTGTTGATGATGTTGTTGATGATGTTGTTGATGATGTTGCTGTTGTTGTTGAATATGTTGCTGTTGTTGTTGATGATGTTGTTGATGATGTTGCTGTTGTTGATGTTGTTGATGTTGTTGATGATGTTGCTGTTGTTGTTGTTGATGATGTTGTTGATGATGTTGCTGTTGATGATGTTGTTGATGATGTTGCTGTTGTTGTTGTTGATGATGTTGTTGATGATGTTGCTGTTGTTGATGATGTTGTTGATGATTTTGTTGATGATGTTGTTGATGATGTTGCTGTTGTTGATGATGTTGCTGTTGTTGATGATGTTGTTGATGCTGTTGTTGATGATGTTGTTGATGATGTTGCTGTTGTTGATGATGTTGCTGTTGTTGATGATGTTGCTGTTGTTGATGATGTTGCTGTTGTTGATGATGTTGTTGATGATGTTGTTGATGATGTTGCTGTTGTTGATGATGTTGCTGTTGTTGATGATGTTGTTGATGATGTTGTTGATGCTGTTGTTGATGATGTTGTTGATGATGTTGCTGTTGTTGATGATGTTGTTGATGATGTTGCTGTTGTTGATGATGTTGTTGATGATGTTGCTGTTGTTGATGATGTTGTTGATGATGTTGTTGATGATGTTGTTGATGATGTTGCTGTTGTTGATGATGTTGATGATGTTGCTGTTGTTGATGATGTTGTTGATGATGTTGTTGATGCTGTTGTTGATGATGTTGTTGATGATGTTGCTGTTGTTGATGATGTTGCTGTTGTTGATGATGTTGCTGTTGTTGATGATGTTGCTGTTGTTGATGATGTTGTTGATGATGTTGCTGTTGTCGATGATGTTGCCGTTGTCGATGATGTTGCCGTTGTCGATGATGTTGCCGTTGTTGATGATGTTGTTGATGATGTTGCTGTTGACAGTGTCTTGGTGGTACTGAAGTAGTACAATGCGAAACATCTCATTTGCTCACCACTAGGGAATTAATAATGTCGATTTCCCACCCCCCTGTTTGGCCTGGATGCTGCAATAAATTTCAGGCAGCACAACCAGGACAAGAGATAGTCAGTATTGATCATCTAACCCTGACCTTAGTATTGGCTCGCGTGCTACTTGCGTGATGTCATCGGCAAACCTTCGCACTCAGAGCATCGTGAGCCTTGAACAATCTCATCACAGATACTTGGTGCCATCACAGATCCTTGGTGCCATCACAGATCCTTGATTCTGATGTGATCACATATCCGCTCAACTTAACGACCCTTAACTTAACGGCCCTCAACTTAACAGCCCTCAACTTAACGGCCCTCAACTTAACGGCTCCCAACTTAACGGCCCTCAACTTAACGGCCCTCAACTTAATGGCCCTCAACTTAACGACCCTCAACTTAACGGCCCTCAACTTAACGGCCCTCAACTTAACGGCATGTTTACTCAAACAGCAGCTTTAGCTAGTGTCACCTTTACTTAGCTTGACCATACTTAATAGGGCCTCTACTTAACAACGACTCGACTTAACGTACGCTTAACTTAACAACGACCTCGACTTAACGTACGCTTAACTTAACAACGACCTCGACTTAACGTACGCTTAACTTAACAACGACCTTGACTTAACGTACGCTTAACTTAACAACGACTCGACTTAACGTACGCTTAACTTAACAACGACCTCGACTTAACGTACGCTTAACTTAACAACGAATCGACTTAACGTACGCTTAACTTAACAACGACTCGACTTAACGTACGCTTAACTTAACAACGACCTCGACTTAACGTACGCTTAACATAACAACGACTCGACTTAACGTATGCTTAACTTAACAACGACCTCGACTTAACGTACGCTTAACTTAACAACGACCTCGACTTAACGTACGCTTAACTTAACAACGACCTCGACTTACGCACGTTGTTCATGAACCAGCCAAATCATGCGAGTAAGTGCTCTTTGTTTACGACACTTGAGACAGGTTTGACTGGCACACCTGGAGCAAATAGTTGTATCACATTGATATGACTACCGTACTGGCGAGTAGGCCCTTATATCACACTGCGATAACATGGGGCCCCAGGTGAAGTGTGATACAAGGACGAGCGAGCTGCTATCAGAGTCCTACACCAAACTTATGACGTGCTTGAATTCAAAATTTGTTTGCTATTTCACGAAATAAATGCACTATCCTTGATTTCACAGTGTGTCTCCTGTCCACTCACTCCATTCTGCCTTGTCGCTCCAGCCGAAGTATTGTGTCAACATAGTTGCTAGACGTCTTACAGAAGCTTGAGGCCTGTGTAAGCCTCAGGCGTGGTATGTGTGGGACAGAGATGAGAATAGGGCAAATACATACTGAGAGATAGTCGTAATCTGTGTCTAGCAGAGCAGACCCATCTATGGTAGAAGACTCTAAGTCGTGGGATTGCACACACCAACTTTTATATATAGTGTGATGCAGCCGTTCATTTTTGCAAGAAAGTTTTAGAAAACAGGAATTCATGAAAGCTCTGAAAACAACAGCCCAAAATATGATACAGTGATACATCATTATCAGGTTCCCTGTCGGTAGGTGATGGCGATTATGGACCTCGACCCACTTCTGTCACGTGGGTCGTTGACCAACTTTGTTGTTGATTGTCGCCCGGGCCATTCTCTCGGACTGTCCAACATCTTCTCTCTCTATCTTCCTCTGTTTCTCAGGCTGTCCAACATCTTTTCTCTCTATCTTCCTCTGTCTCTCAAGCTGTCCAGCATCTTCTCTCTCGGCCCTCCTCTGTCTCTCAGACAGACCAGCATCTTCTCTCTCGGCCCTCCTCTGTCTCTCAGACTGTCAAACATCTTCTTCCTCAGCCCTCCTCTGTCTCTCAGACTGTCCAACATCTTCTCCCTCAGCCCTCCTCTGTCTCTCAGACTGTCCAACATCTTCTCCCTCAGCCCTCCTCTGTCTCTCAGACTGTCCAACATCTTCTCCCTCAGCCCTTCTCTGTCTCTCAGACTGTCAAACATCTTCTTCCTCAGCCCTCCTCTGTCTCTCAGACTGTCCAACATCTTCTCCCTCAGCCCTCCTCTGTCTCTCAGACTGTCCAACATCTTCTCCCTCAGCCCTTCTCTGTCTCTCAGACTGTCCAACATCTTCTCTCTCTCGGCCCTCCTCTGTCTCTCAGACTGTCCAACATCTTCTCCCTCAGCCCTCCTCTGTCTCTCAGACTGTCCAACATCTTCTCCCTCAGCCCTCCTCTGTCTCTCAGACTGTCCAACATCTTCTCCCTCAGCCCTCCTCTGTCTCTCAGACTGTCCAACATCTTCTCCCTCAGCCCTTCTCTGTCTCTCAGACTGTCCAACATCTTCTCCCTCAGCCCTCCTCTGTCTCTCAGACTGTCCAACATCTTCTCCCTCAGCCCTCCTCTGTCTCTCAGACTGTCCAACATCTTCTCCCTCAGCCCTTCTCTGTCTCTCAGACTGTCCAACATCTTCTCCCTCAGCCCTCCTCTGTCTCTCAGACTGTCCAACATCTTCTCCCTCAGCCCTTCTCTGTCTCTCAGACTGTCCAACATCTTCTCCCTCAGCCCTCCTCTGTCTCTCAGACTGTCCAACATCTTCTCCCTCAGCCCTCCTCTGTCTCTCAGACTGTCCAACATCTTCTCCCTCAGCCCTCCTCTGTCTCTCAGACTGTCCAACATCTTCTCCCTCAGCCCTCCTCTGTCTCTCAGACTGTCCAACATCTTCTCCCTCAGCCCTTCTCTGTCTCTCAGACTGTCCAACATCTTCTCTCTCTCGGCCCTCCTCTGTCTCTCTTTCCCGTTGTCACAACCTGCGCCAAGCCACCTCCTCTACAAACAACATCATTATCATCTACACAGTCTCACCCACACAACCACATCCACACAGCCCCACCCACACAACCACACTCACATCCACACAGCCCCAACCACACCCACACCCACACAACCACACCCACACAACCACATCCACACAGCCCCACCCACACAACCACATCCACACAGCCCCACCCACACAACCACACCCACACCCACACAACCACACCCACACAACCACACCCACACAGCCACATCCACACAACCACATCCACACATCCGTAACACCATTCACACAGCCCCGACTTCCACCTCCATCACCACAAGCTAGACCCGAGCTGTCCGCCATCTTCATTTAGTTTAATGCGCCCCCCCCCCCTCCACCCCGTCCCCCTTCCACCCCCACCCCCCCCCCCACCCCTTTTCTCCGGGACCTGTACCCGTTTCAAGTAGCTGAGCACAACTGATCCAGCTCGTCTCACACCTTTTTACGACATAGATCAGAAAGATATACCACATTCAAGAATTAACCAAACGACAAAATATGTCCACCTGGACTTTCTCACATCATCTGGTGTACATAAGCAGAGCACTTTAAGATAGAACCCGACCCCAGGATAGGGTTAAGCAAGACAGCCACCAGGCAGGCCAACTTACAGACCAGGACAGAGCGAGCTCGGTCGTTAGGTTCAAGTTTCCAGATTTCACACCATGGACTGGAGGTTTCCCTTTCGTTGTGACGGTCGTCAAGCCTAGAAATCTGATGAGCAAAGAAAGTGTAATGGAGAAAAGGTGAGAATGCTGGATCATGTTACATCTAACGCTTAAATCCACTGGATCCTGTTACATCTAACGTTTGCATCCAATGGGTCCTGTTACATGTTTGTGGAATCTTCTTCAGTGTCCTCCTTAGCCTCTTCTGTACATGTTTGACTGCATTCTTCTCCTAGCAGACCCTGGAAAGCGCTTTTCGTGGTTGATCCTGACAGCTGGTCCTGACCGCTGGTCCTGACGCTAGCCGTCAATTATCGGTCACTGACGCTGCAGCTCATGCACTGCTCGTACCGAGATCCCTTCAGTAGCTGGATGTTTATATCTGAGTGGGTTTGTTGTTGGCTGATGACCGACCTGGGGCCTGCATTTTTGACTATCCTTTTCTGGGAGACACTTCTTATATATCGTACGGGACGCGGGTCTCACAACTGGAAGGTGCTGGGTTCGCTCCCCAATCACAGCACCGGCGGTTACTCCGAGGAAGCAAAGATGCAGGAGGAGGCAGACCCACATTAAATGAATGCCGATGTCGGATGCACTGGGCCCACAGGCGCAAATTAAAACATATTGTAAATCACACCGCCTTGGAAAATAGAGAAATAATGGTGATGGTGGTGATGGTGATGGTGATGATGGTGGTGATGGTGGTGGTGATGGTGGTGATGGTGATAGTTGATGATGATGATGGTGGTGATAGTGATGATGGTGATGGTGATGGTGGTGATGGTGATGATGGTGATGGTGATGGTGATGGTGATGGTGATGATGGTGGTGGTGATGGTGATTATGGTGGTGGTGGTGGTGATGATAGTGATGGTGGTGGGGGTGATGGTGGTGATGGTGATGGTGGTGATGGTGGTGGTGGTGATGGTGGTGATGGTGGTGGTGGTGGTGATGGTGGTGGTGGTGATGGTGGTGGTGGTGGTGGTTATGGTGATGATGATGGTGGTGATGGGGGTGGGGATGGTGGTGGTGGTGATGGTGATGGTGATGGTGGTGATGGTGATGATGATGGTGGTGATGGTGATGATGATGGTGATGATGGTGGTGGTGAGGGTGGTGGTGGTGATGATAATGATGCGAAAGTACAGTCCAAGACTCCCTGAACACATCGGGCCATGAGATAAGCTCTGGCCTGGTTAACCAGCGAACACGATCCACAGAAAGCCAAATCTCTGTCCTAGACCTCTTGTATTAGGTCACCTGTAAACCTGTCCGGCCAGGCCTCGAGGCCTCGCTGTTATCTCTGTGAGTGGTTCATGTCGGCAACTACTGAATGGTCATTCTCAGCTGTCGATGTCCAGGTTAGGGGGTAGGTCGACTGACTTAGGTCCACAATTTAACGGTTGCCAGTTACATAACGTTGACCCACTGACTAGTATTAAGTAACAGTAGGTTTAGTCCTGCATTGAGACGAGGCCGTCAGGGATAAAGTGTGAGAGACTATCGTGGTGTGTGGCTCAGTTTGTCTATAAGTGTGGTGACACAAGTGATGGGCATACATGTCAACAACGTCCAGTTTGAGAATAGAGACGGAAGCAGTGACCTCAGCACTGAAATGGATATCTGAGACTTCTATAAGGGCAGTCATCGTGACAGACACGCAAGCCGTACTTCAGAAAGTACAGAAGGGATGACCTAGGTACGAGTGGGTAGCAGTTTTTGAGGTCTCAAACCTCTAGGGGTTGACATGGATTTACTGTTCTGCTCATGCGGGGTTCAGGGCAATGAAAGAGCTGACATCTTGGCTTCACGGGCTCCCATCATGGGCACATTGGTGATGGACAGAAGTGACTTTTTGAAATCAATCAATGACCGCCTGCTGGATGATGACACCGCAATAGATAAAGCAGCAATCCACAGACTGCAAAGTTTCGACATTAAACGAGGTTCGAGCGGAGTGGGGCGCATGAGCGGACGGAGCAAGAGAGTGTACAACCAGCGAGCTACAGGGACCATCAGCATCCAGACCTTGTGCCATTTGCTGAGAGAGAATAAGCACCTATGGGGATGCCAGGAGTGCAGTGACGTCGATTGTTAGAAACAGAAACAGTGGTGACTAACTAGTACAAATTCCTGCCAAGTACCAATTTACAGCCGAGTAGACCTTTTATAAACTCCAAATGCAAAACTGAGTCACAGTAATAATCTTTATTGGCAGGAACTGCAAGGTGTCTCACTGGCTGCCGGCCCCTGCTTCTCCCTTACAACTTTTATACCAATAAACGTGATCCAATCACATTGGACATGGGCTCACTGTGAACCAGTTGGAGGTCAGGACGTACTGGACATGGGCTCACTGTGAACCAGTTGGAGGCCAGGACGTACTGGACATGGACTCACTGTGATCCAGTTGGACGCCAGGACGTACTGGACATGGACTCACTGTGAGCCAGTTGGAGGCCAGGACGTACTGGACATGGGCTCACTGTGAACCAGTTGGAGGCCAGGACGTACTGGACATGGACTCACTGTGAACCAGTTGGAGGCCAGGACGTACTGGACATGGACTCACTGTGAACCAGTTGGAGGCCAGGACGTACTGGACATGGACTCACTGTGAACCAGTTGGAGGCCAGGACGTACTGGACATGGACTCACTGTGAACCAGTTGGAGGCCAGGACGTACTGGACATGGACTCACTGTGAACCAGTTGGAGGTCAGGGCGTACTGGACATGGACTCACTGTGAACCAGTTGGAGGCCAGGACGTACTGGACATGGACTCACTGTGAACCAGTTGAAGGCCAGGACGTACTGGACATGGACTCACTGTGAACCAGTTGGAGGCCAGGACGTACTGGACATGGACTCACTGTGAACCAGTTGAAGGCCAGGACGTACTGGACATGGACTCACTGTGAACCAGTTGGACGCCAGGAACTACATGCTAGACATTTCCTGCAAGACAGAGCTACAGACCCCACCTCAAATGTCGGTATGGCTCAAATTGCTTCCTTCTTTGAAAATCGTGTAATTTCTAAGGGATTTTGACCACCAAAGTCGCCTGATCTTACCCTACTTTGACCCCCAAAGTCGCCTGATCTTACCCTACTTTGACCACCAAGGTGGCCTGATCTTACCCTACTTTGACCACCAAGGTGGCCTGATCTTACCCTACTTTGACAACCAAGTTCGCCTGATCTTACCCTACTTTGACAACCAAGTTCGCCTGATCTTACCCTACTTTGACAACCAAGTTCGCCTGATCTTACCCTACTTTGACAACCAAGGTCGCCTGATCTTACCCTACTTTGACAACCAAGTTCGCCTGATCTTACCCTACTTTGACAACCAAGTTCGCCTGATCTTACCCTACTTTGACAACCAAGTTCGCCTGATCTTACCCTACTTTGACAACCAAGGTCGCCTGATCTTACCCTACCTGATTTCTTCCCATGGGACAAGCTGAAAGGCGACGTGTTTCTCAACAAGTCAAGCAGACTCACGGAACTGGCAGAAAACATTCGGCGGGAAACTGGGTCTGTAACTCATGATGCGTTGGTGAATACCTCGCGTAACATGGGGAGGTGTGTGCAGGCAAGCCTTGATGCTAATGGTGGCCACTTGCAACATGTAATATGAGCTCATTATGTTTCTACCAGACCAAGATATGTCAATGTCACATCTGGCTGAGTTACGTTCATTGGTTGAGTTACGTTCATTGGTTGAGTTACGTTCATTGGTTGAGTTACGTTCATTGGTTGAGTTACGTTCATTGGTTGAGTTACGTTCATTGGTTGAGTTACGTTCATTGGTTGAGTTACGTTCATTGGTTGAGTTACGTTCATTGGTTGAGTTACGTTCATTGGTTGAGTTACGTTCATTGGTTGAGTTATGTTCATTGGTTGAGTTATGTTCATTGGTTGAGTTACGTTCATTGGTTGAGTTACGTTCATTGGTTGAGTTACGTTCATTGGTTGAGTTACGTTCATTGGTTGAGTTACGTTCATTGATTGAGTTACGTTCATTGGTTGAGTTACGTTCATTGGTTGAGTTACGTTCATTGGTTGAGTTACGTTCATTGATTGAGTTACGTTCATTGGTTGAGTTACGTTCATTGGTTGAGTTACGTTCATTGGTTGAGTTACGTTCATTGGTTGAGTTACGTTCATTGGTTGAGTTACGTTCATTGGTTGAGTTACGTTCATTGGTTGAGTTACGTTCATTGGTTGAGTTACGTTCATTGGTTGAGTTACGTTCATTGGTTGAGTTACGTTCATTGGTTGAGTTACGTTCATTGGTTGAGTTACGTTCATTGGTTGAGTTACGTTCATTGGTTGAGTTACGTTCATTGGTTGAGTTATGTTCATTGGTTGAGTTATGTTCATTGGTTGAGTTACGTTCATTGGTTGAGTTACGTTCATTGGTTGAAAAGATGTAAGGTGGAACCAGGGCCGGGGTCAGATATTCTTTATTTTAAATGGATGTTATCTCAATTTACTCGCTGGATCAGGTCACAGAAGATGTTTGACCAGGTGAGAGAAGGTGATCAGGTGAGGGAAGGTGATTCATCAGGTGAGAGAAGGTGATCAGGGGAGAGAAGGTGTTTGACCAGGTGAGAGAAGGTGATCAGGTGAGGGAAGGTGATTCATCAGGTGAGAGAAGGTGATCAGGGGAGAGAAGGTGTTTGACCAGGTGAGAGAAGGTGATCAGGTGAGGGAAGGTGATCAGGTGAGAGAAGGTGATTAGGTGAGAGAAGGTGATCAGGTGAGAGAAGGTGATTCATCAGGTGAGAGAAGGTGATCAGGGGAGAGAAGGTGATTAGGTGAGAGAAGGTGATCAGGTGAGGGAAGGTGATTCATCAGGTGAGAGAAGGTGATCAGGGGAGAGAAGGTGTTTGACCAGGTGAGAGAAGGTGATCAGGTGAGGGAAGGTGATCAGGTGAGAGAAGGTGATTAGGTGAGAGAAGGTGATCAGGTGAGAGAAGGTGATCAGGTGAAAGAAGATGTTCAGGTGAGAGAAGGTGATCAGGTGAGGGAAGGTGATTCATCAGGTGAGAGAAGGTGATCAGGTGAGGGAAGGTGATTCATCAGGTGAGAGAAGGTGATCAGGGGAGGGAAGGTGATTCATCAGGTGAGAGAAGGTGATCAGGGGAGAGAAGGTGTTTGACCAGGTGAGAGAAGGTGATCAGGTGAGGGAAGGTGATTCATCAGGTGAGAGAAGGTGATCAGGTGAGGGAAGGTGATTCATCAGGTGAGAGAAGGTGATCAGGGGAGAGAAGGTGTTTGACCAGGTGAGAGAAGGTGATCAGGTGAGGGAAGGTGATCAGGTGAGAGAAGGTGATTAGGTGAGAGAAGGTGATCAGGTGAGAGAAGGTGATCAGGTGAAAGAAGATGTTCAGGTGAGAGAAGGTGATCAGGTGAAAGAAGTTTTATTAGGTAAGAAAATGTGTTTGACCATGTGAGAGAAGTTTTCAGGTGGGAGAAGGTGTTTGGTCAGGGGACAGGAAGTGTTAAAATGACAGAAGGGGATTGACCAGGTATGAGAAGGTTTTCAGAGGAGCGAAGGTGTTTGGCCAGCTGAGAGAAGGTGTTTCACCAGATGCGAGAAGGTGATCAGGTGAGAGAATGTGTTTTTACCAGGTGAGAGGAGGTATTCATGTGAGAGAGGGTGTTTGATCATGTGAGAGAAGGTGATCAGGTGAGAGAAGGTGTTTGAATAGGCAAGAAAATGTACTGACCAGGTGAGAGAAGGTGTTTGATGAGGTGAAAGAAGATGTTTGATAAGGTGAGAGAAGATGTTTGATCAGTGGGAAAAGGTAATTGGCAAAGTGAGAGAAGATGTTTGATTAGGTTAGATAAGATGTTTGACCAGGTGAGAGAAGGTGTTTGACCAGGTGAAAGAAGGTGATCAGGTGAGAAAAGGTGTTTAATCAGGTGATAGAAGGTGATCAGGTGAGAGAAGGTGTTTGACCAGGTGAGAGCAGATGACCAGGTGAGAGAAAGTGTTTGACCAGGAGAGAGAAGGTGTTTGACCAGGAGAGAGAAAATGTTTGATCAAATGAAAGAATATGTTGGCAGCGATCAGGCAAAATACAGTGAAAGTAATAGTTACCTGGCCGATGAAGCTTGTTGGGTTGGGTTACTGTATCTGAAGCCGGATGTCCCCGTTCGGATCCCGCTGAGGTGAAGTCTTATCAACAGATAAACGTGTGTGCCAAACGTGTGTGCCAAACGTGTGCTGTTATTAGACCGGCCTTGTCTCACGATAAACAACCGATGTGGCAGTCATAAAGTGGCGCTGAGGGTATCCAATGTTAGGCTGGGTTGGCAGTGACAATACATTCCATCCATGCCTCGATCGTTAGAGCAGTCCTTGAGCCCCTCGAACCTTTCTCTGCGAGTCTTCAATAAGTCTTGTATTCGCGGACGTTCACAGATAGTGATGTATCCAGACATCGAAAGACGGCTGACTGTGTGGATTTCCTGGCTTGGATACATCCATTGGATCTAATGTGTTCTTGTCATTAAGAGGAACGTGTGGCTGAGCTGTTAGGGTACACATCTATTATTCCAGTGATACCGGTTTGAACCCCGTTCGATTTAATTGTTTCTTTTTATCGGGAATAATTAAACACACGCGAATACTGCGCGGTGACTACCGAATCAGGTGCCCTTTAGTCCTCAGCGTAAAGTACCCCGGCAGATTACGGTTATAGAAGTTCAAACCCCGCAGCGATGTTGTCAGTTTTACTGTGAATGAAGTGACGTAGTTGCTTGGTATCTTGCCATGAAATGTACAAGGTTTTACGTTTTATCTCGTTCTATTCTCCCTCTCACTCTCTCCCACTCTCTACCCACTCTCCCTCTCTACCCACTCCCCACTCTCTACCCACAACTCCTCCCCCACTCTCTACCCACTCTCTCTCTACCCACTCCCCCCCATGCTACCCACTCTCCCACTCTCTACCCACTTTGCCTCGCTCCTCTCTTCTTCACTCTCCAAATCCCAGTCTCAGCTTCACGCTCTGCTTTACTGTCTGCCTGCTCTAACAGCGGTGATGTGGTAAGATCAGCTGCCTGTAACATACGTTGCCTCCTCTCAGCAAGGTATCCACCCTGTCCTGCCTTCTCCTACATCACCCATTCTTTTTCATTCTAGTAGAAGTACATCACATCAAATCGGACAGTACCCACATCACAGTATATCAACACTGACCAGTACCAATATCATAGTACATCAACACTGACCAGTACCAGCATCACAGTACATCAACACTGACCAGTACCAACATCACAGTATATCAACACTGACCAGTACCAACATCACAGTACATCAACACTGACCAGTACCAACATCACAGTACATCAACACTGACCAGTACCAACATCACAGTATATCAACACTGACCAGTACCAACATCACAGTACATCAACACTGACCAGTACCAACATCACAGTACATCAACACTGACCAGTACCAACATCACAGTACATCAACACTGACCAGTACCAACATCACAGTACATCAACACTGACCAGTACCAACATCACAGTACATCAACACTGACCAGTACCAACATCACAGTACATCAACACTGACCAGTACCAACATCACAGTATATCAACACTGACCATTACCAACATCACAGTATATCAACACTGACCAGTACCAACATCACAGTACATCAACACTGACCAGTACCAACATCACAGTACATCAACACTGACCAGTACCAACATCACAGTACATCAATACTGACCATTACCAACATCACAGTACTTCAACACTGACCAGTACCAACATCACAGTACATCAACACTGACCAGTACCAACATCATAGTACATCAACACTGACCAGTACCAACATCACAGTACATCAACGCTGACCAGTACCAACATCACAGTACATCAACACTGACCAGTACCAACATCACAGTACATCAACGCTGACCAGTACCAACATCACAGTACATCAACACTGACCGCTAGCAACATCACAGTACATCAACGCTGACCGCTAGTAACATCTCGCTACTGTCGTACAACATGCCCAATCCATTCTCGTGGCAATGTTTTTATTGGAAGCGAGTTATAATGGCTCTTCTGGTATATCGAATCATACTGATGAAGGTGTGCTCGGCCCTGTTTGCTGTAGTGCAATGCGAAGAGTCTTAATAGTCTTACTACTATGGGGATGACGGTAACAATCCCCTCCATGTTTCGTCGTCCAAATTAACGAAGCCTGTTTCCATTAGCATGGCGATGAATGTATCGTGGATTGTGTATCGTGGATCGTATGTTTCAGATGACCATGACTTTGGTCTTGGCTTCCATACATATAGTATAATTGTATCTAGTATAGATGTATGTAGTAAAGAGTGTATGTGACACATTTGTATGTGGCACAGGTGTATGTGGTATAGAGTTCATGTGTTATAAAGGGTATATAGTGTATGTGATATAGAGTGTATGTGGTATAGAGTGTATGTGGTATAGAGTGTATGTGGTATAGAGTGTATGTGGTACAGTTGTATGTGGTATAGAGTGTATGTGGTATAGAGTGTATGTGGTATAGAGTGTATGTGTTATAGAGTGTATGTGGTATAGAGTGTATGTGGTATAGAGTGTATGTGGTATAGAGTGTATGTGGTATAGAGTGTATGTGTTGTCCCTGTCAGGTTAGTATCGTAAATGTTGCACTGCTATCCTGAGACTGCATTTGTTGTTGTGTGAGGTTATCATGAGGAGGTTGTGGTAGTTGCTGTTGCTGTTGTATAAGATTACCAATTGTATTTTAGCGCACCAGTTATTGCTTAGGACGTAAACATGATGAGGTTGTTGTTGCATGAGGCTATTGTCAAGTGGTTGTAGTTTGTGTTTGAGGTTACAATGGTGAGGCTACAACTGCGGTTGTTGTATGGCATCATATCGATGAGGATGTTGTTGCATGGAATTAACGAGGGAGGCTGGCGTGGTAGTTGTTCCATGACACCAGAACGGCGAGGGCACGCCCCAGATGACCCAACTACAGAAAAACCTTGCGCTAAGTGACAAGAGAGCGAGCCAATGGGTAGAATTGAAAGCGAGACAAGGCCCCCAGCCAGTTGCCGGCACAACGTGGAAGACCTGGTTCATATCATACGCTGTTATCATTACATAACCGAGTGGACTGACCTACTTTACAAATGTTTCTGTAATCATTTCTTTTATTGTTCCACGTTCCGTTCAGCTGAACACATTTTGGTTTGCAAAAGTCGTGTTAAAGTGGTCGTCGTTCTGAGCCTAGATTTCATGTTTTTAATTTTAATTTAATCCCAATTGGGATATATCCGTTTGTTGGGTATCAAGTCTTGTATAACCAGATATGAAAACAAACATTGCGCCAATTTCCGAAACGAAATAACATCTTATAGACCCCAAACATTGGCGTGTGATTGGATATTTGTGTGCAATCTTCCGTGACGGTATACCTGGGCGTATCTTAACTATGGGAACGTAATGGTGTCAACAAGATCCAACTCTGACCAGGCCTATTTTCTTTAGTAACGGTCATATTTTTTACTGACTCCGTTAAGATTCATTTGTTTGCAAAAGTAACAAAAATGTGATCATCACTGAAGCAGTATAGGTTCTTCTAGTACAACCTGGGAAGAAATAACATCCACTCTACTACTACCTGTGGCCTGTATAGAACAACTTTGAGAGAACCCACATCCACTATTCTACCTGTGGCCTGTAAAGAACAACTTTGAGAGAACCCACAACCACTATTCTACCCGTGACCTTTTTTGCAGACAGACGCCATATTATTTGTGTTTCTAAAACAATCAAGGAGAGAGAAGCGCTCAATCCGGTTTGTGTAGTTTAAAGTTTGTTGGCCAAGGCACGATGGTGAAGGGCCATTGATAAGGCTGCCTGGCTGAAGTGGTACACAAGTTTGAAGGCGCGCAAGGGTGCGTACATTCCGGCATTCCCTGCGCGCAGAATGGTTCCGCTAGTAATGTCCACTTCAAGAGAAGACAATCCAAACAGCGCGTTTGAAGAGTTCGCCACGCACCTGTCTCTCTACGATGATAGTTTCCATTTTGTGGAGAGATCTGTTCCATCTATGGAGGACAACATCAAGGTAGGTATTCCGAGACTTTCTCATGTTTTGTAAAGCTGCTGGTGGTTTGACTGCACCATCTTCTCTTTGTTATTGTCTCTTCCAGGTTGAAGTTGCTGTTGGCCAACGCCCACTTCTATCAGCCACAGAAAATCTCTTAAGTTATATCAGGACACGCAAGCCACCAAAAAACGTTTGGTATGCTGATCTTAGCTCATGTGTCTCGTTCACAAGTTGACAATGCCTGTTGTCCGAGCCATGTGCGATGTTGTCCGATCCATGTCCGCTGTTGTCCGAGCCATGTGCGATGTTGTCCGATCCATGTCCGCTGTTGTCATGTAACTTCCTCTCCATTGGCGACTAACTCCCGCCCCTACAAACAATGCGATCTCTTGTGACACAGGGCATATATTCAATCATAGCCATGTTTACCCAGTGGATAAATGAGTCTCTGACTTACAGTTAAGGAAGATAATGCGACTAGGAAGGAAACGATTACTTCTCTGAAAATACATGACAACTAGTACAATCAAATACCTATTGATTCGTGTGTGCTCTGCTTTTTCCTGGTTCCTGCGCCGTAGCTGACACACTCCGTCTTCGGCTGGTCGGGTTGAGTTTTCTGTTTTGGGTTGTCTCCCATAGCCTTTCCATCTCCCGATGGTACCTGCATGGCAGTAGGTTGGTTTGTCTACCGTGGTTTCCTTCCCGTGGCTAGAGCATATAGCGGCTCTTACCCGCTTGGTGTACCAGTCATAGGACACATGGTGTATTTCAGTGGGGAAAGCAGTGCCACCTGTTGTCCCACCCCATCCCGCTGGAATACACCACCGGTTGGTCCACGACTGCTTATTCGTCCAGTTATTATACCTGGCTTATATCGCAGCTGACGCTCCATATCTGGAGGTCGTTCCACTATCGGCCACCCGGGGACGTGCCTGGTTGGGGCCGGTCGCCCCACTATCCGCCACCTGTGGACGTGAATGGTTGGGGCCGGTCGCCCCACTATCCGCCACCTGTGGACTTGCCTGGTTGGGGTCGGTCGCCCCACTATCCGCCACCGGTGGACGTGCCTGGTTAGGGTGGTTACCCCACTATCCCCCACCTGTGGACGTGCCTGGTTGGGGTCGGTCGCCCCACTATCCACCACCTGCGGACGTGCCTGGTCGGTCGCCCCACTATCCGCTTCCTGTGGACGTGCCTGGTTGGGGTCGGTCGCCCCACTATCCGCCACCTGTGGACGTGCCTGGTTGGGGTCGGTCGCCCCACTATCCGCCACCTGTGGACGTGCCTGGTTGGGGTCGGTCGCCCCACTATCCGCCACCTGTGGGCGTGCCTGGTTGGGGTCGGTCGCCCCACTATCCGCCACCTGTGGACGTGCCTGGTTGGAGTCGGTTTCCCCTGTCCTCCTGGTCTAATATTGTTCTCTGCCATTCTGTAATTATGTTCCATATTGGATCTACCCATGTGGATGACTGTACATTTATCTACATTAAACTCCATTTGCCAGCTTACAGACCATTATCGGATAGTGCCCCTTCAGTGAAGTTATACCTGTCAATATGTTGTACGTGACTCTTACGTAAAGTTGTACCTCTGTCAATATGTTGTACGTGACTCTTACGTAAAGTTGTACCTCTGTCAGTATGTTGTACGTGACTCTTACGTAAAGTTGTACCTCTGTCACTATGTTGTACGTGACTCTTACGTAAAGTTGTACCTCTGTCACTATGTTGTACGTGACTCTTACGTAAAGTTGTACCTCGGCCAGTATGTTGCACGTGACCTTGGCATCCTATGTTTGTATAATATTCTGATCATGGCGTGTTTTGCCACGCCCACATTTGGTAAGTGTCCCCGTGCTCCAGATGCTCCCACGCTTCTCATAAGGTATCTCTGCCCGCCTAGACACCGACACTTCTGTAAACAGCCCTCAATTTGTCTAAAGTTTACACTGTTTTAAGAAACATCCCTCAATTTGTCTAAAGTTTCCACTGTTTTAAGAAACATCCCTCAATTTGTCTAAAGAATACACTTTTTTTAGAAACATCTCTCAATATGTCTAAAGTTCACACTTTTTTTAGAAACATCTCTCAATATGTCTAAAGTTCCCACTTTTTTTAGAAACATCTCTCAATATGTCTAAAGTTCACACTTTTTTTTAGAAATATCCCTCAATTTGTCGGAAGTTCACACTTTTTTTAGAAACATCCCTCAATTTGTCGGAAGTTCACACTGTTTTAAGAAACATCCCTCAATTTGTCTAAAGAATACACTTTTTTTAGAAACATCTCTCAATATGTCTAAAGTTCACACTTTTTTTAGAAACATCCCTCAATTTGTCGGAAGTTCACACTGTTTTAAGAAACATCCCTCAATTTGTCTAAAGAATACACTTTTTTTAGAAACATCTCTCAATATGTCTAAAGTTCACACTTTTTTTAGAAACATCTCTCAATATCTCTAAAGTTCACACTTTTTTTAGAAACATCTCTCAATATGTCTAAAGTTCACACTTTTTTTAGAAATATCCCTCAATTTGTCGGAAGTTCACACTTTTTTTGGAAACATCCCTCAATTTGTCGGAAGTTCACACTGTTTTAAGAAACATCTCTCAATATGTCTAAAGTTCACACTTTTTTTAGAAATATCCCTCAATTTGTCGGAAGTTCACACTTTTTTTGGAAACATCCCTCAATTTGTCGGAAGTTCACACTGTTTTAAGAAACATCCCTCAATTTGTTTAAAGAATACACTTTTTTTAGAAACATCTCTCAATATGTCTAAAGTTCACACTTTTTTTAGAAACATCTCTCAATATGTCTAAAGTTCACACTTTTTTTAGAAACATCTCTCAATATGTCTAAAGTTCACACTTTTTTTAGAAACATCTCTCAATATGTCTAAAGTTCACACTTTTTTTAGAAACATCTCTCAATATGTCTAAAGTTCACACTTTTTTTTAGAAACATCTCTCAATATGTCTAAAGTTCACACTTTTTTTAGAAACATCCCTCAATTTGTCTAAAGCTGACAATCCTATTAATACATTTCTCAGTTTTTCATAGTTGACATTCTCTTTAAAACGTATTTAAATTTGTCTAAATGTCAAACACTCAAACACTTGATTGAACGTCTCCCAACTTGCCTGGAACTCAAACACGTGATTGAACATCTCCCAACATGCCTGGAACTCAAACACTTGATAGAACGTCTCCCAACTTGCCTGGAACTCAAACACTAGATAGAACGTCTCCCAACTTGCCTGGAACTCAAACACTAGATAGAACGTCTCCCAACTTGCCTGGAACTCAAACACTTGATAGAACGTCGCCCAACTTGATGGTATACCCACACACTACACATTCTCAACATGGGTGCGTCTCATTTGGAGCATAAACAGTAAGAGGCAAGTCGGACATGCTGACCAAAGTCGGACATGCTGACCAAAGTCGGACAAGCTCACCAAAGTCGGACAAGCTCACCAAAGTCGACTGTTGTCGGCACTAACTGCCTCGCCATTTGAAACTATCTATCTATCTATCAATCTATCTATCTATCTATCTATATATCTATCTATCTATCTATCTATCTATCTATCTATCTATCTATCTATCTATCTATCTATCTATCTATCTATCTATCTATCTATCTATCTATCTATTTATATATTTATCTATCTATCTATCTGTCTGTCTGTCTGTCAGTCTGTCTGTCTGTCTGTCTGTCTGTCTGTCTGTCTGTCTATCTATCTATCTATATCTATCTATCTATATATATATATATATCAATCTATATATCTATCTGTATGTCTGTCTCTTTGTCTCTCTCTCTGTCTGTCTATTTATCTATCTATCTATCGATCTATCTGTCTATCTATCTATCTATCTATCTATCTATCTATCTATCTATCTATCTATCTATCTATCTATCTATCTTTCTATCTATCTATCTATCTATCTATCTATCTATCTATCTATCTATCTATCTATCTATCTATCTATCTATATATCTATCTATCTATTTATATATCTATTTATCTATCTGTCTGTATATCTGTCTCTCTGTCTCTCTCTCTCTCTCTCTCTCTCTCTCTCTCTCTCTCGGTCTGTCTGTCTGTCTATATATCTATCTATCTTCAGTCCACGTGTGACCTCCTTTGTTTCATATTTTTTTAGCAGGTGAAAATCCACTGGTGACTTACCAGGTCAATCCCAGCATCTGTTAGCCCCTGGAATATATGATCACCTATTTTTGAGACTGGTGGAGATGGAAGCGTAAATTTGAGCAAGGTAGACCCGCAGCCTGTCATGAGCAATCTAAGCCGCTCCGCTAACCACATAACCAAGACCTGTTGTTATGACCACACAGTCACTTTTTTTGCGACATATTCTCCGTGGGGCGAGAATCCCTAGAATAATTTGAGTACATTTTTAACTTGAATTTTACCTGAGCAGCGGCCGTTAGGCCAACTCTTTTCGATTTCCAATTGCTAAGGTATTTTTAACGTGCGCGCCACTGCACACGGGTGTCTGTTCTCACTACTCAGAGATCAGAGGAAATATTTACCGGATGATCCACGTGAAAAGATCTCGATGTCTCCACCGGGTTATGAACCCGCGACCTCCAGCACCCGAGGCGAACATTTTACCTCGAGACCACTGGATTCCCCCCCCCCAAAACCCCCCCCCCCCCCTCCCCCAACCCATCTCAAACAAACAATTCACCCCAGCAACCAGATCGCTTCAGGCGCGTCGACACGTTCTGAGTGTGAGGCAACCAGATCGCTTCAGGCGCGTCGACACGTTCTGAGTGTGAGGCAACCAGATCGCTTCAGGCGCGTCGACACGTTCTGAGTGTGAGGCAACCAGATCGCTTCAGGCGCGTCGACACGTTCTGAGTGTGAGGCAACCAGATCGCTTCAGGCGCGTCGACATGTTCTGAGTGTGAGGCAACCAGCATGTATCGATGCCCCTTATGCTTCTGTATAAGGCCGATGACGAACAGAAGAAATGTTCTATGTTTGTTCTAATCAGGAGGAATGTCCAACCATTTCAAGTCGTAGTCTACAATGGGAAGCCTGTAACAAGTTTCAAGAAACAGTTTTAAAATGAAAGGTGGATGGAAACACGAGACCATCTTTTAACGATGAGTTGACATTTTTATAGTGGATGAAACATTGAGGATTGGTACCGCTTCAATGATGTTCATCTCAGTTCTGGAACTGTGCAGTCATTTAGAAAAACTGTGGAGGAGTCGTTTTAGTCACGTCTTGCTTGGCTTGTCGTGTTTTGTGTGATTAAACTGGATTAAACAAACTCTACGGCCTGGCTTTTGTCGCAAACAAGTTCTAGAATCTACATCCTGGTTTAAAATAGCGTTTTCCTGTTTGACACCCCATCACACTTTTCACGATATTTGCACTTTCGTGTGGACCTTCTATAGCAATTACAATAATAATGGCCGACATTTCAGATGTCAATCAAAATAAATGGTTTGTGTGAACGTTTTTGGATTATGTACAAATGGCTTGTCATAAGTCTTTTCCCTGACCATGAAGGAGTAGGAGGAGAAAGTTGACATTTGGCACAGGGCTTATTCCTTCTCAATGTAGCCACCACCTGAACTTATACATTTCTGCCATATCCACATGACCTTGAAAAGACCTTCAGAATAAAGTAACTTATTTTTCGAACTAAACCAGTTATTACAAGCCAGTGTGACATCTTCGTCACTGTCGTAAACCAGTTATCACAAGCCAGTGTGACATCTTCGTCACCGTCAAAATGATTTTCTTTCAGCTGTTTTTTTGGGTAAAGAAAAAAGTCTGATGGAGATAAATCCGGAGAATGTGATGGGTGTGGAAGAATTTCAATATTCAAATCATTAGCTGTTTGGAGCACAAGCCTTGCTTTATGGGAGGGCGCGTTGTCGTGAAGCAAAGGCAGAATTTGAGTGTGCGCTATCCCTCGTTTTCTGGTCACAGTCTTTCTTGGTTTAGAAAGGAGATCTGCATAAAATTGCCCATTAACCGTGTTGCCATGAGGCAGATAATCTTTCAACATGACACCTTTGACGTCCCAAAAAACAGTCCAAATCACTTTTCTGGCAGATTTCTGTGCTCTTGACATGACAAGCGTTGGTGAGCCCGGGGTTTTCCACTGCATGTTGGAAATGTTGGATTCTGGGTGATAATGGGGAACCCAAGTCTCATCTACTGTCCCCATGGTCGGCAACATGTTTTTTGACCGACACATTTTGAGCAACTGGCCACAGCGATCAACCCTCGTTTGTTTCTGTTCACATGTCAGCAGACGGGGGACCCAGCGGGCACACACTTTTCTCATGTTCAGTCTGTTGTGTAAAACTCTAAAAACTGTACTTTCATTCAGTTTTGCTGACCTATATATGTCTGCAATTGTCATTGTCCTATCCTGGTCAATGATTTTCGTCACTCTTGCAGCATTTCCATCGCTGCACTCTGAGGATGGTCTTCCTGATCTTGGAAGATCAGCAACATGGGAACGGCCACACTTAAACTGCCTACACCAGTTTTTTACAGAAGCATACGAAGGACAGAATTCCTCAAACACTGGTTCTATATCCCTGTGTATTTCTGTAGGTGTTTTTCCCTGCAACATCAAGAATTTTATCACAGTTCTGGCCTTTGATTTCTCCATTGTTCTGACAAACCGTTAGAGTTTCAGATCATGCCAATAAAGTGTGTTGCGCCATGCACCATACCGGGTAAACTCGTAGTGGAGGGAAATTCATACTTCTCATCCAGTACAAATTGAATGAGCTACATTTGTGCAAAATTTTAACTTTCTCCTCCTACTCCTTCATAGTCAGGGTCAAGACTTATGACAAGCCTTCATAGTCAGGGTCAAGACTTATGACAAGCCTTCATAGTCAGGGTAAAGACTTATGACAAGCCCCTTGTATCTTTGAGAAATAAGTGGTTTGAATGTGAAAGGTTTTTGGATCATGTGTCTTTGAGAAATAAATTCCCGCGAGCTGGTTTCAAACCAACGATCGACGAATTTCTTGCCGCTACCAAATAAGTTGTCACGGAGAAATGTTTCAGGATTTGTCGTACTGATATGTTCGGGGTTTCAAACTGGATTCAGGATTTGTCGTACTGATATGTTCGGGGTTTCAAACCGGTTAAAGAAACTTTAAAGTTTTCATGTTTTGTTTCTCAAATGATGGTGACATATAGTGGCCATGTATAGAAACAGTATAACATGTGCGAGTGATTGATTCCTCTCAAATGTGCGAGTGATTGATTCCTCTCAAATGTGCGAGTGATTGATTCCTCTCAAATTTGCGATTGATTGATTCCTCTCAAATGTGCGAGTGATTGATTCCACTCAAATGTGTGAGTCATTGATTCCTCTCAAATGTGCGAGTGATTTATTCCTCTCATATGCGCGAGTGAGTGATTCCTCTCAAACGTGTGAGGGATTGATTCCTCTCAAATGTGTGAGTGATTGATTCCTCTCAAATTTGTGAGTGAGTGATTCCTCTCAAATGTGTGAGTGATTGATTCCTCTAAAATGTGTGAGTGATTGATTCCTCTCAAATGTGTGAGTGATTGATTCCTCTCAAATGTACGAGTGATTGATTCCTCTCAAATGTGTGAGTGATTGATTCCTCTCAAATGTGTGAGTGATTGATTCCTCTCAAATGTGTGAGTGATTGATTCCTCTCAAATGTGCGAGTGATTTATTCCTCTCAAATGTGTGAGTGATTGACTTCTCTCAAATGTGTGAGCGATAGATTCCTCTCAAATGTGTGAGTGATTTATTCCTATCAAATATGGGAAATTAACATTCAATCATGATTACTAAATTCACTGATCACTCTCACTCACTTTGTGTTGCACAATCTCAAAAGAAAAACAAATATCGCTGAGTAAAATATTGAGTGCAGGCAAATTCTAATCTGAGATTGGGAAATCAATTGTACGTTTCAGTAGCGGTTTACAAAATTCAATTTGATAAAACATTGAAAGGAACACTATCCTAGATTTGAACTAGCGACATGACGATTTCTAAATTATTCATGGCGAGAAGTACGAGTTTTGATATTAGTGCATGATGAATATGACGTGATTTTGTGACAGACAAACGGCGAGAATTATGATATTCGATAATTGTCTACATACTTTCAGACAATTCAATATACTTGTCTACTTTTGTGTATACCTTCCCACGGATCAAGATAAAAATGTACTTTTGTTAATATCTACACAAATCTGTGTCCTTCTAAAATTTCTCAGTAGCTACTGATATTTGGTTTCATTGTCCGCATGTGTTTGCTAATATCTGGGAACTTAGTACAGTCTGTTCCTATTTGACAATTGTCTGCCCATTTATCTGTGCGACTGGATGTGTGACTAAATGTGCGACTTCCTGTGTGACTATCTGTGTGACTGGATGTGCGACTGTCATTGTGACTGGATGTGTGACTGGATGTGCGACTGTCTGTGTGACTGGATGTGTGACTGGATGTGTGACTGGATGTGCGACTATCTGTGTGACTGGATGTGCGACTGTCTGTGTGACTGGATGTGTGACTGTCTGTGTGACTGGATGTGTGACTGTCTGTGTGACAGGATGTGTGACTGGATGTGCGACTGTCTGTTGGACTGTCTGTGACTGGATGTGCGACTTGTCGTGTGACTCGATGTGCGAACTGTCTGTGTGACTGGATGTGCGACTGTCTGTGACTGGATGTGCGACTTGTCGTGTGACTCGATGTGCGAACTGTCTGTGTGACTGGATGTGTGACTGCCCGTGTGAATGGATGTGCGACTGTCCGTGTGACTGGATATGCGACTGCCCGTGTGACTAGATGTGTGACTATATGTGTGCTGGTTCTATGCGACTCTTCTCTCCTCACAAAACCCAGAAAACAACTCCAGTGTTTATCCGTATTAATTTTGTTTCCTCCTTTAGTGTTTGTTTCTCTCATCTCTTTCTCTTTCTCTCTCTCTTTCTGTCTCTCTTTCTATCTATTTCTCTCTCTTTCTCTCTCTCTTTCTCTCTCTCTTTCTATCTATTTCTCTCTCTTTCTCTCTCTCTTTCTCTCTCTCTTTCTATCTATTTCTCTCTCTTTCTCTCTCTCTTTCTCTCTCTCTTTCTATCTATTTCTCTCTCTTTCTCTCTCTCTTTCTCTCTCTCTTTCTATCTATTTCTCTCTCTTTCTCTTTCTCTTTCTATCTATTTCTCTCTCTTTCTCTCTCTCTTTCTATCTATTTCTCTCTCTTTCTCTCTCTCTTTCTCTCTCTCTTTCTGTCTCTCTTTCTATCTATTTCTCTCTCTTTCTCTCTCTCTTTCTCTCTCTCTTTCTATCTATTTCTCTCTCTTTCTCTCTCTCTTTCTCTCTCTCTTTCTATCTATTTCTCTCTCTTTCTCTCTCTCTTTCTCTCTCTCTTTCTATCTATTTCTCTCTCTTTCTCTCTCTCTTTCTCTCTCTCTTTCTATCTATTTCTCTCTCTTTCTCTTTCTCTCTCTCTTTCTATCTATTTCTCTCTCTTTCTCTCTCTCTTTCTCTCTCTCTCACTCTCTCTCACTATCTTTCTCTCTCTCTTTCTTTCTTTCTTTCTCTCTCTCTTTCTCTCTCTCTTTCTCTCTCTCTTTCTCTCTCTCTCACTCTCTCTCACTATCTTTCTCTCTCTCTTTCTTTCTTTCTTTCTCTCTCTCTTTCTCTCTCTCTTTCTCTCTCTCACTCTCTCTCTCTCTTTTCCTCTCTCTTTCTCTCTCTCTCTTTCTTTATTTCTTTCTCTCTCTCTCTTTCTCTCTCTCTCTTTCTCGCTCTCACGCTCTCTCTCACTCTTTCTCTCTTTCTCTCTTTTCCTCTCTTTCTCTCTCTTTCTCTCTCTTTCTCTCTCTCACTCTGTGTGTGCCCCCCCTCCCTCCCCATGATCAGTGCGTGTGCCCCCTCCCTCTCCCCCATGATCAGTTATATGCCCTCCTGCCCCTTCCTCTCTCCCTTCATGATCAATACATGTCAGTACGTCTGACGGTTCATTGTTACGCTTTTTGTTTTTTAAATCGTTACAATTGTAACTTGGTGCCAACTCTCTGGAACGCGCCATTCGTCTCGTGCCGTTGTAAAGTCTTTTCACCCACATCAGCTGTGTTTTCTCAACAAAAACAAGAATTGCCTCCATTGTTATACCGTCTATACCTGGTGACTTATTCCTAGGATTGTTGGTTATACCCTTTTCTATTTTTAAAGCGTTGCATGATCTTAGTTACGTGGTAGAAATGCTGATGCCTTCTTGGAAGCAGTAGGGTTGAAACATTCCTGGAGTACTTCAAACGTTTTCTTCTAATGTGCTCGTTATGTATAGGAAATCTGTGTTTGTCATTATTGACTGAACTAGGTTTGATGAAAACCTCATCTCTGAATCTCATCTCTGAATCTCATCTTTGAATCTCATCTTTGAATCTCATCTCTGAATCTCATCTCTGAATCTCATCTCTGAATCTCATCTCTGAATCTCATCTCTGAATGTCATCTCTGAATCTCATCTCTGAATCTCATCTCTGAATCTCATCTCTGAATCTCATCTCTGAATGTCATCTCTGAATCGCATCTCTAAATCTCATCTCTGGATCTCATCTCTGAATCTCATCTCATCTCTTAATCTCATCTCTGAATCTCATTTCTGAATCTCATCTCGGAATCTCATCTCGGAATCTCATCTCTGGATCTCATCTCCTTGATTCTTGTTAACGTCTACAGCGCGATGGGTACCTATTGATGTTAATTGTTGGCCAGAATATCTTCAAGAACCTGTTCTATCCTTGTCAAGTATTCTCTTTTCTTCTTCTTCATGTCGCTTGCTGTCTGATAGAAGACCCCATCATCCTGTCTCGTGGGCGACAGTCTAGCTCTGTGAGCCTTCTTGTTAGACTGTACAGAACAGTGTAGATTATTTGCCCGATCATTCCACCAAGCTGTTCATTACCATGTCAGGCATGACGTGTGTTGTCAAATAACTGATTTTCATTAACCTATTTAAGATAAGACTACCCGTATGTTGACCCAATTTAAGATACGACTGCCCGTATGTTGACCCAATTTAAGTCAAGGCTGCCCGTATGTTGACCCAATTTAAGTCAAGGCTGCCCGTATGTTGACCCAATTTAAGTCAAGGCTGCCCGTATGTTGACCCAATTTAAGTCAAGGCTGTCCGTATGTTGACCCTGTTTCACAAAGTATAGTCTACATCGATTCTATTTGTTATCAATGTTTATTGACATGAAGAGTGATTGTAAATGAAGATTGCAATGCAATACATGAATCAAAAAGCGACCAAAGTTACAACCGTTTTTGAGTTACAACACGTTCTGGAACTTAATCTGTCATTAGCCCGAGGAACGCCTATTTTTATTGTCTGTAAACTTTATTAGACCTTTAATAGTAAGTTGTGGGTGTTGATGATGTGTGTCCATGTTGGACATAAAACTGACAATGTCTCATAGCCCCTCCTGACCGAACCTAGCACACCTACAAATGCTGGTAGATCATGTTCTTCCTGACGGATGGTGGTGGGGGGGGGGGGGGGGGGGGGTTAATACCTAACGGGAAGCTGGATTGGCTCGGCTTGGCTTCGTTCATTCTCAATCTCTACCAAACACTGGGCTTAAGTAGCCGAATGTAGTCTAGAGAACTGAATGCATTGTGTCGTAGTTTACAGCTTGACTGCGATATTTGCACCTTTCGGTCCAACACATCCGACTTCAGCAAGCATTTTTTGAGTACCAGGTTAGCATTCCCTCTTCGATCCATTCTCCTTAGCCAGTCTTCCCTGCTGCAGCCTGTTATCCAGGATCACCGCGTGGAGGTGTAGAAGGGTCTTGGCAGCTCTGGTTCGCTGGCCCTGACGCTAGCAGTCAGCTATAGGTCACTGACCACTGCAGCTTTTGCGCTGCTCAGAATCTTGATCGCGGAAGCTGGATTAGATGGTAGACATGACTCAAGAAGGAAACTTGTTTTTCCCCAACCAGTTGGGGTAGAGGTGAGCCTACACTGCCAGGGAAGAGACACAGAGAGGAAGATGGAGCACAGGGAATGAGCTGACAGCAGATATCAACTAACAGCTGGCTGCTTGCATCACGATTAGCAAACCAGAGCTGACCAAGACAATATCTCACGTCCTATGGGCCACCCTGGAAACAGGCTGCACTAGTGCAGTCTGGCTAAGAGGGTAGAGGTCGCAGGGGGAATACGCACTCGGTATCCAAAAAAGCCAGCTGAAACTGGATGTGTTCAGTAGTCAGACTTCTTGCCTGGATCACACGAGCATGCGACCTCAAACCTGACCTCGCCAATCGGTCGACAGTCTTCTTATGTACTTAGTCGCTCCTTTTCTACCTGGTGAGGTAACATCTTCTACCTTGTGTGAGTAGCCTCTTCTACCTTATGATGTAGCCTCTTCTACCTGGTGATGTAGCCTCTTCTACCTTGTGATGTAACCTCTTCTACCTTGTGATGTAGCCTCTTCTACCTTGTGATGTAGCCTCTTCTACCTGATCATGTACCCTCTTCTACCTGGTGATGTAGCCTCTTCTACCTGGTGATGTAGCCTCTTATACCTTGTGATGTAGCCTCTTCTACTTTGTGATGTAGCCTCTTCTACCTGATTAGGTAGCCTCTTATACCTTGTGATGTAGCCTCTTCTACCTTGTGATGTAGCCTCTTCTACCTTGTGATGTAGTCTCTTCTACCTAGTGATGTAGCCTCTTCTACCTTGTGATGTAGCCTCTTAACTTAACGTCTTTATACTGGTTTAGAAGACCCTGCAGTCTGTATACAACCAGTTACATTTACATCACCTTGCTCTAAAAGCTATACGCATCCAATCTATTCTTAAATGCATTAACTGTCCCTGCCTCCACTACCTCCCCTGACAATGCATTCCAAGCAGACACCACTCTCTGACTAAAAAAATATTTCCTAATGTCTAATCTGGACCTCTCTTTAGTCAGATTGTAGCTATGCCCTCTTGTTCTTGTGGGTGGCTGTATTTTGTCTAATTTATCCATTCCTCTGATCATCTTATAAACCTGTATTAAGTCACCTCGAACTCTTCTCTCTTCTAGACACTGTAGGCCAGTTTTTCTGAGTCTTTCCTCATAACTGTAATTCTGGAATCCCACTATCCTGCATAGTAGTTGGAGATTTCAACAGCCACTCGGAGAGATGGGGATACTCTGACACAGACAGTAGAGGTGACGAAGTGGAAGATTGGGAGATAGATGCAAATCTCTCCCTAATCAATAGGCCGGAGGATAGCCCTAGCTTCTATTCAAGAACATGGCATACCACCTCGACTCCAGATTTGGCCTTCTCCACACAGGACATACACTATAAAATAGACCGCCAGGTGCTAAACCAACTGGCAGGTAGCGACCACAGGCCGATCAGGCTAACCATTGACATGGAAGTAGGCCCACAGGAAACAAAACCGCTCCCACGTTGGAATTACAAACGAGCCGACTGGGACAGATTTGCAATCCTGACAGATAGGCTGTGTGAAACCATCAACACACGAAACACCAAAATGAAGCCCATGGTAGAGAGCCTAAGCAAGGCAATAATGCAAGCCGCCACTGAAACCATCCCAAGAGGAGCTAGGAAAAACTATAAGCCCTACTGGAATGATGAGTTACAGAAAGTGGAAGATGCAGTAACAAATGCGAGGAACATGGCAGAACGAGAAAAATCCGTGGAGGCAAACATCGCCCTCAAAGCCGCCGCGGCGAAGTACAAACACACTCTCAAGCAAACAGCAAGAGAAAGTTGGAAAAATAAAACGGAAAGTTTAAACCTGGACAAAGAAGGGAACAAGCTATGGAAGCTAGTCAGAGCCATGAACGACGAAACCCCGTCAAATAAACAAATTACTATCAAGCAAGGCGAGAACTTGATCACAGGTAAGAAAGCCGCAAACGCCTTTGTCGATCACTATGCCAGAGCAAACCACATCGAGGTCCCTGCAGATAAGCATACAGACATTAGCGAAGAGCTAAAGGGGCACGAAAACATAAATACGGCTGCTGAAGAGCACATGATGGCCAAACTAACAATGCGCGAAATGGAAGAGGCTATGAGAACACTAAAGAGAAGGAAATCTCCCGGAAAAGACGGGATAACAAACGAAATGCTGATGGGGCTGGGCCAAACAGCGAAGGAAAAACTACTATCAGTCCTGAACCAAAGCTGGAAAAGGGGTATTGTACCCCAGGCATGGAAAGATGCAATACTGGTACCAGTACCAAAAACAGGAAAGGACAAAACAGATCCGAATGGATACAGGCCCATAAGCCTACTGAGCTGTGTCGGCAAGCTGATGGAACGGATGATAAACACCAGACTGATGTGGCATCTGGAAGAAAAACGAATACTAATTCCACAGCAAGCCGGCTTTAGACAGCACAGATCCACTGAGGACCAGGTCATCCTCATAGCCCAGGAGATAGAAGATGCCTACCAGGCACAGAAACACACAGTAGCTGTTTGGGTGGATCTGGAAAAGGCATTTGACAAAGTCTGGAAGGATGGACTTAGAGTCAAGCTAAGAAGAAGTGATGTTTGTGGGAAGATGTACAAGTGGATCAACCACTACCTCAAACAAAGAACGGCCAGAGTCCAAATACAAGGGCAGATGAGCAAAAAGGTGACACTCGAGCAGGGAGTACCCCAAGGGGGAGTACTGTCACCCACACTCTTCCTGGTATATATAAACGATATTACAGAGAATATACCAAGAAGAGTCCATAGCTCAATGTTTGCAGACGATCTGGCTATGTGGACCTCTGAAAAGAATCTCACCATAGCAAGAAATCGGATGCAAACGGCCCTAACATCGCTGGAAGAGTGGGCGAACTCATGGCTGGTCAAAATAAATGAGGAGAAAACCACGTGCACAATATTCTCGCTCTCATTAAAACCCCAAAGTACCAAATTAAGCCTAAATGGCAAAATCCTGCAGCCAAACGACAACCCAACCTATCTGGGAGTCACATTTGATCGGCGCATGACATGGAAAAGTCAGATTGAGAGAAACCGAATGAAAGCCAGAGAAAGAATGGCGATCATGAGGAAACTTGCTGGCACAAGCTGGGGAGCAGACGAAGGCATACTAAAGAAACTGTACACTGGAAGAGTGAGACCAGTTCTCGAGTATGGCATCGCGGCATGGACAACAGCAGCGAAGGCGAACTTCGATAAAGTTAACAAACTTCAAAACCAAGCCATGAGAATCATAACTGGTGGCATGAAGTCAACGCCAATTGTAGAACTTGAAAAGATTACAAAACTGCAATCCATGACCGACAGAAGAGACTGCAGAGCCCAGCTGCAGTCAGAGAAACTCCGAAGACTGACGGACCATCCAATGTACCAGAGGCTAAACAATTTGGGAACTGGGAAACTAAAGCGGAGAAACTTTGCAGAAATAGCCAAAGCAAAGATGCACGAAGATCCCATAAACGCACTAACAACACCAAAACCCATCACTACTGTACGAAAACCTACTTGGAGGCAGGATATATTTCCAGAGGTGGTAGAAAATATACCAGGTATTGCAAACAAAAACTGCCAGACCGAAAAAGAAAGGAGAGACACTACCTTAAGCTTCATAACGAAAAGCTACCCAAGCATGGACTGGACCCATGCATACACCGACGGTTCTGTAACAAACACTACACAGAACGGAGGGGCAGGAGCATTCCTGAACCTACCAAATGGCAGAAAAATAACACTGTCATTCGCTACTGGTAAGTACACGAGCAATTTCAGAGCAGAGGCAGAGGCACTGAGGGCGGCAGTGGAAGAAATGGTAACACACAGTGAAAATGAGAGCCATATAGTCCTGCTGACAGATGCTCTCGAAGTAGTCACAGCGCTAAAAAGCCAGAAAAACACTGAGCTTAATGACTTAAGAGCAGCACTCTGCAAACTGTGCCAACAGTCCGCACCAAAAAGGGTAGTGGTACAGTGGGTTCCGTCACACTGCAACATCCAAGGCAACGAGGAGGCAGACAGACTGGCAAAAGAAGGTGCAAGGCTACCACAAATAGATACCAGTATGACGTACGAAGAGTCAAAACGGCTTATCAAAGCCAGGTACATGTCCAAATGGGAAACCGAACATACTGGTTACACCAAAAACGATGCCTATTACCAGTTGAACCGAAGAGAGCAGGTCGTTGTCTTCAGACTTCGCACTGGCCACAACAGACTGAGGTACCACCTCTTCAACAAATTGAAGATAGGGTGTACCGACGAATGCCCGTGCGGTACTGGTAAAATGACCACTGAACATCTGCTGCAGAACTGCCCGACATACGAGGATCAGAGAGAGCAGATGTGGCCATTGCCAGTGGAACTGCAAGACAAGCTCTATGGTAGTGGCGAGAGTCTCAGGATGACCGCCGCTTTTTTCGAGAAAATAATGGTTACTGTCTGACTGTGTACGCAGAAGAAGAAGAAGAAGAAGAATCCCACTATCAGCTTTGTCGCTCTTTTTTGAATTCTTTCCAGCATGTTTATATCTCCTCTATGATAAGGACCCCACACCTGTACACAGTACTCCAATCTAGGTCTAACTAAAGCTTTATACAGTTTGACTATCACTTCCTTGCTCCTATGTTTAATATTTCTTTTTATCATACCTAACATTGCATTTGCCTTTTTCACTGCTACCTTAACTTGCTCACTCACCTTTCCTGTATGATCTATTATAACACCTAGGTCTCTTTCTTTATCTATCTTTCTAATATTGTTCTCTCCCATTCTGTAATTATGTTCCATATTGAATCTACCCATGTGGATGACTGTACATTTATCTACATTAAACTACATTTGCCAGCTTACAGACCATTCTCGAATTATATCTAAATCCGACCTCAGTATATCCACTTCCGCTTTAGATGAGACACTACTGCATAGTTTTGTGTCATCAGCAAATTTTGCAATCATAGATCCCATATCAATGTCCAAATCATTTTTATATATCAAGAACAAAATTGGTCCCAAAACCGAGCCCTGTGGCACACCACTTTTCACTTCACCCCACTCAGAGTACTCCTTATTTATGCCCACCCTCTGCCTTCTTCCCGTTAACCAATTTTCAATCCATTTGGCAACTTCCCCACCTATTCCATGTGAGTTTAACTTTCGAAATAATCTTTGATGAGGTACTCTATCAAAGGCCTTTGCAAAGTCTAGATAAATAACATCCACTGGCTCCCCATTAATCTATCATTTTAGTAACCTCCTCCATGAATTCTAATAGATTTGTTAAGCATGATCTCCCTCTAGTAAACCCATGCTGACTATTTCTAATTAGATTAAACCCGTCTAAATGCATTACAATGTTTTCTTTGATTATTGACTATAACAATTTACAGACTATGCTCGTTAAACTCACCGGTCAATAATTTTCTAGATCTGATTTTTTGCCCATTTTTGAATAAGGGAATCACTCCTGCATCTTTCCAGTCCCGTGGAACAATTCATTCTGTAAGTGATTGAGAACATAATATAGCCAATGGTTTTGCTAGCTGGTCTCTAATTTCAAACAGCAATTTTGGATGAATACCATCTTGACCTGGACATCTATCCACTTTCAACCCCTCCAATTTTTTTAAAAACCATTTCCTCTGTAATACAGATTGATCTTAATCCCGCTGTATTCATGTCTCTTTAAAAAATATCTATAGGCTCTGGGATCTCGGAGCAGTCCTCCTTTATGAAGACTGTGCCAGAGTACTGATTGAGTAGATTATCTGCCTACCTATTCTCACTTATTATTTTCCCTGTACTGTCTATGAGAGGGCCTACTTTGTCTTTCGTTCTTTGTCTATTTCTAACATAAGAGAAGAAGCTTTTACTATCAGTCTTGATCCTCTGAGCAAGTTTTTTTTCGAAGTCTATTTTTGCTGTTTTCTTCTTTCCAAATGTGTAGCCTATTCTACCCGGAGTGTAGCCTCTTCGTATCTGAGAGTAGCCACTCCTACCCAAAAATGTAGCCGATAGATGTTCTGACAGAATGTGACTCACTCAATGTGAAGTCGTGTTTGCCAATGAAACACATTGATACCATGTTGGACTTTATCAGAACAAGATTTGTTTAACCCATACTTTTTCTCCTCAAGAATTTTATCAGCCTAGATTTCACGTGACCAAGATTTTATCAACTCAGATTTGATCTCATCAAAAATGTCTCCAAGACACACATCAAGTCTCCCTCAACTAACACTCGCTATGAGACGACCTGGTTCTCTTTTACTTCTCAAATTGCTTTCTCAGCATGGAGCCTGGCTAAATGATATCCAAACACGGAGCTGGCTAAATGATATCCAAACACGGAGCTGGCTAAATGATATCCAAACACGGAGCTGGCTAAATGATATCCAAACACGGAGCTGGCTAAATTATATCCATACATGGAGCTGGCTAAATGATATCCAAACATGGAGCTGGCTAAATGATATCCAAACACGGAGCTGGCTAAATGATATCCAAACACGGAGCTGGCTAAATGATATCCAAACATGGAGCTGGCTAAATGATATCCATACATGGAGCTGGCTAAATTATATCCATACATGGAGCTGGCTAAATGATATCAATACCTGGAGCTGGCTAAATGATATCCATACATGGAGCTGGCTAAATGATATCAATACCTGGAGCTGGCTAAATGCTCTCACAGTACATGGAGATGGCTAAATGATATCCAAACACGGAGCTGGCTAAATGCTCTCAGCATCTAGTCTCTGTTCTCGAAAAGTATTCTTGTGACACCACGCCCATTGAGCCGCTGGCCACAATGTTTCTGGTTGTTCTGTATTCTGGTTGTTCTATGTTCTGGTTGTGATGTATTCTGGTTGTTCTATGTTCTGGTTGTGCTGTATTCTGGTTGTTCTATGTTCTAGTTGTGCTGTATTCTGGTTGTTCTATGTTCTGGTTGTGCTGTATTCTGGTTGTTTTATGTTCTGGTTGTGCTATATTCTGGTCGTTCTATGCTCTGGTTGTGCTATATTCTGGTCGTTCTATGTTCTGGTTGTGCTATATTCTGGTCGTTCTATGTTCTGGTTGTGCTGTATTCTGGTTGTTCTATGTTCTGGTTGTGCTATATTCTGGTCGTTCTATGTTCTGGTTGTGCTATATTCTGGTTGTTCTATGTTCTGGTTGTGATGTATTCTGGTTGTTTTATGTTCTGGTTGTGCTATATTCTGGTCGTTCTATGTTCTAGTTATGCTGTATTCTGGTTGTTATATGTTCTGGTTGTGCTGTATTCTGGTCGTTCTATGTTCTGGTTGTGCTATATTCTGGTCGTTCTATGTTCTAGTTGTGCTATATTCTGGTCGTTCTATGTTCTGGTTGTGCTATATTCTGCTAGTGATATATCCCGGTTATGCTATATTCTGGTTATACTATATCCCAGTTGTGCTATATTCTGGTAGTGCCCTATTCTGGTTGTGCTATATTCTGGTTGTGCTATAGTCAGTATCCTGTTTCTATTGTTCTAAAATAAATGGCATATTAACGGTACTTTTATGTCAGCCAACATCGTTATATCGGGACTTCTTGTCATTAGATAGACCGTATATACCAACACTTTACGCATAATCTCTTAGACCCTGGATATTTGCATCTCTTTACTATCACACGTACAGTTATTCTCAAACTTTCCAAACCGGTATTCATTTATTTAACCTGACAAACATTGCCTGCCATTCTACGAATGTAGTTATTTGTCTCTGGTAGACTGGAGACCTGTAGTCAAATAGCTAGTACAGTGGTACGTCTGCACTTTAGCGTTGCTGCTGATCAAAACCAGTTGTTTATCTTGCTCTGATATACAGAAATCATGTTAGTGCTAGAACGTGCATGGGCTTATAGGGCCCTTTCTGCTACACGCTGTGACACAGAACACATCAGCTACACGCTGTGACACATAACACATCATCTACACGCCATGACACAGAACACATCATCCACACGATGTGACACAGAACGCATCATCCACACGCTGTGACACAGAACACATAAGCTACACACTATGACACAGAACACATTGGAATACACTCAGACTCAGTCCAAGTGTGTGTTACCTGACACATGCAATCCGTTATCTCCCTCGCGATAACGAGACACTATCAGGATCTGCTGGCGACGGAATATCTCGTATCCCTTCATACCATTCTGCGAAACTGAGCCAAGATCTTGTGCCACAGTTAATGTCTCAGTAGACCAGGGACATAGACCAGTATCTGAGGATGATACGTAGACCAGAGACATAGACCAGTGTCTCGAGATGATACGTAAACCAGAGACATAGACCAGTGTCTAGAGATGATTCGTAGACCAGAGACATAGGCCAGTGTCTAGAGATGATACGTAGACCAAGGACATAGACCAGTGTCTAGAGATGATACGTAGACCAGAGACATAGACCAGTGTCTATGGATGTCACGTGCTGAGCTGTGACCAGCACTAACGAATGTTTGTTTGCTTGTTTATGTTATGACAACAGCAGACTTTCGGAACCATCAGGAGTTTGCTAGAGAATCCAAGTCTAGAAATATGGTCTAACATTGGATATACCAACCTCAAGCGAGAGACGGTTGTCGTTGTTGTTGTTGTTGTTGTTGTTTTTGTTGTTCGAAACTGCTCGAGCTGAGTTGACTCTTGGCAACGTTTCTTTGGTGGAGGGTTACAATGGCTCTCCTCCCGAGGTGGGCCTAAGGAAATTGCCTGTAATGTAATCAGGTATTTCTCAGTAAGTCTCCACTATGGACATTATGGGAAAGCTGTATGTCAGGTATTTCTCAGTAAGTCTCCACTATGGACATTATGGGAAAGCTGTATGTCAGGTATTTCTCAGTAAGTCTCCACTATGGACATTATGAGAAAGCTGTATGTCAGGTATTTCTCAGTAAGTCTCCACTATGGACATTATGGGAAAGCTGTATGTCAGGTATTTCTCAGTAAGTCCCCACTATGGACATTATGGGATGGCTGTATGTCATAAACTCCTCACTCTCGGAAGTGGAAACCCTTCTTAGCAGCCCGGGATGATATATGATTGGCGATAATATCGAATGGATACAAATGTGAAACCGGCGAACAGAAGTTAGGCACTTCGCAAACAGCAGGGCAGAACTTGAAGTGGGCAGCAGGGCAGAGCTTGAAGTAGGCAGCAGGGCAGAACTTGAAGTAGGCAGCAGGGCAGAACTTGAAGTGGGCAGCAGGGCAGAACTTGAAGTGGGCAGTAGGGCAGAACTTGAAGTGGGCAGCAGGGCAGAACTTGAAGTAGGCAGGAGGGCAGAACTTGAAGTAGGCACTTCGGAATCTAACCCCGTCTCTCCATGTGATTTAAACGCCTCGCTAGAAGAAAAAGAAGAGTTAACAGACTCGTGCAGCTACACCACCTCCAACAAGGTGGTACCTGCTGGCCGGACCTTTCTTACCCCTCACAACTATTGAGATAGACCTGGTCAGATTTGGGCGTCAGAGCAACAAGGTGGTAGAGCTACCGCGTCTTACGGCAGAGGTATTGGGATTGCTGTCCGTTATCGACACCTCAGTCGACCCAGCTGCATAAATGTACTTGGATACTGTTAAGAAAGGAGAGACAGCGATAAATGTAACTGGCCACCCTGTTTCATGAAAAGCTGAGGCCTATGAAGTCTCAAACACTTCATCCCCGATAGCAGTGTGTGCTAAGGCGCTGCCTGTTTTGTTTGTGCAATGCCTACATTAGCTTAACCTCTGTCAGCTGCTAACTTCCCAATCAGCGTGTTATGGTAACCCGACTTCCAGATACGATGAGCATAACCAGCTAATTGGGTCGTCGCTTCCATCTTAGTGTTCACAACTATCTGCCACCTTTACCCTACCTCCCTCTCTCTCTCCCTTCCTCTCTCTCTCGCTCTATCTATCTCTCTTCTCTCTCTGACTTCCTGTGAGCCCCTGTTTCATTCTACCTTGTCTTGTATTCTACCAAAGGGCCCCCTTCCTCCCTCCGTGCTCTGCCCGACCACCAAGATCACTGATGACGTGCCAGGTCAGATCAAAGTCAAGCGCAAGTGTGGCCGGCCGAGAAACCCCATCCCACGCCACAAGCGAGAGTCGCACATCAACGCCGAGCACAGGAGGCGAGGCAAGATACAGGTGAGAGGGGCTGTGTCACGTGTGTCAGGTGAGAGTTGGGTTGTCACGTGTGTCAGGTGAGAGTTGGGTTGTCACGTGTGTCAGGTGAGAGTTGGGTTGTCACGTGTGTCAGGTGAGAGTTGGGTTGTCACGTGTGTCAGGTGAGAGTTGGGTTGTCACGTGTGTCCGGTGAGAGTTGGGTTGTCACGTGTGTCAGGCGAGAGTTGGGTTGTCATGTGTGTCAGGTGAGAGTTGGGTGGGATCGCGTGTGTCAGGTGAGAGTTGGGCTGTGTCCCGTGTGTCACGTATATAGTTGGGCTGTGCCACGTGTATAGTTGGGTTGTGTCACGTGTATAGTTGGGCTGTGTCACGTGTATCAGTGTTACAGTTGGTTCTACGCTTCAGCAAATGTCATGTACAGCTGCCCTCACGTCTGACATTATATGACCATATGACCATTGCTCTGAAATGACGACTGACCTGACAAAACCACTGACTTGACCCAACAACTGACCTGACCCAACAACTGACCTGACCCAACGATTGACCTGACCCAACAACTGACCTGACCCAACAACTGACCTGACCGAACAACTGACCTGACCCAACGATTGACCTGGCCCAACAACTGACCTGAACCAACAACTGACCTAGTCCAACAACTGACCTGACCTAACTACTGACCTAACCCAACAACTGATCTGACCCAACAACTGACCTGACCCAACAACTGACCTGACCCAACAACTGACCTGACCCAACAACTGACCTAACCCAACAACTGACCTTACCCAACGATTGACATGTCGACTGACCTTACCCGACAATTGACCGTTGACCTGAGATGACCTAATATAACGATTGGTCTCCTATGCTCCATGATGTATTACTCCCATCTCCCATTCTCCTCCCTAATAGTATCCCTCTTCTGTCATTAATCTCCTTCCATATATGGTTCACCTACAACTTTATTTTCCATCCACCTGCCAGGATGGTTTCCGAACTCTCAAGAGCATTGTGCCCAAGTACGAACAGACGTCCGGCAGGGACAGCAAGGCGGACATACTTTTCAAAGGTACATTTACACCTGCTACATTTCTCGCACAAAGGTACATTTACACCTGCTACATTTCTCGCACAAAGGTACATTTACACCTGCTACATTTCTCGCACAAAGGTGCATTTACACCTGCTACATTTCTCGCACAAAGGTACATTTACACCTGCTACATTTCTCGCACAAAGGTGCATTTACACCTGCTACATTTTTCGCACAAAGGTACATTTACACCTGCTACATTTCTCGCCATCCGAGAGTTACCCTCACCACTATGATATCCCCGCAGGATTGCCATCCGAGAGTTACCCTCACCACTATGATATCCCCGCAGGATTGCCATCCGAGAGTTACCCTCACCACTATGATATCCCCGCAGGATTGCCATCCGAGAGTTACCCTCACCACTATGATATCCCCGCAGGATTGCCATCCGAGAGTTACCCTCACCACTATGATATCCCCGCAGGATTGTATTAGTTGAGACCTCTTATATCACACCTGTCATATAATAGTGGATAACTCTCTAACACACCAGGTGAGCCAGGTGAGACGAATTCGAGGTGATTTAATCCAGGTTTATGTGACAATCCAAGGGCAAGGATAAATTAGACCATAACCAGTTGCTTTTTATTTCTTTAAAATATAGTCGCCTACAAGAACAAGAGGGTACACCTACAAATTAATTTTAAAAAGGTCCAGATTAGATATTAGTAAATATGTGTTTAGTCGGAAATTGGTGAATACTTGGAATATATTACCACAGGAAATAACGGAGACATGGTCAATTAATGCATCAAAGAATAGATTGGATGTGCATAGTTATTTTTAGATCGAGTGAAAAGCAACTGGCTGTATACAGACTATGCAGGGTCTTCTAAACCAGTAAAAAGACGTTAAGTTAAGTTAATCCATGTGTTCTCAACAGTTTGAACTTTTCAATGAACTAAATAATGTATTATACTTTACAAGAACTAATCCGTCAACTAATGCTCCTGTCCTAGTTGGCATGACCTGACTGATGACCTAATGCTCGTATCCTAGTTGGCATGACCTGACTGATGACCTAATGCTCCTGTCCTAGTTGGCATGACCTGACTGATGACCTAATGCTCGTATCCTAGTTGGCATGACCTGACTGATGACCTAATGCTCCTGTCCTAGTTGGCATGACCTGACTGATGACCTAATGCTCCTGTCCTAGTTGGCATGACCTGACTGATGACCTAATGCTCCTGTCCTAGTTGGCATGACCTGACTGATGACCTAATGCTCGTATCCTAGTTGGCATGACCTGACTGATGACCTAATGCTCCTGTCCTAGTTGGCATGACCTGACTGATGACCTAATGCTCCTGTCCTAGTTGGCATGACCTGACTGATGACCTAATGCTCCTGTCCTAGTTGGCATGACCTGACTGATGACCTAATGCTCCTGTCCTAGTTGGCATGACCTGACTGATGACCTAATGCTCCTGTCCTAGTTGGCATGACCTGACTGATGACCTAATGCTCCTGTCCTAGTTGGCATGACCTGACTGATGACCTAATGCTCGTATCCTAGTTGGCATGACCTGACTGATGACCTAATGCTCCTGTCCTAGTTGGCATGACCTGACTGATGACCTAATGCTCGTATCCTAGTTGGCATGACCTGACTGATGACCTAATGCTCGTATCCTAGTTGACATGACCTAACCAATGACCTATGCTCGCCTCCCCAGCCGTGGACTACTGCAAGCTGCTACAGAACGACATCAAAGAACTTGGCTCTCCCGTGGAAGCTCTTCGAGCAGAAAGAGACGTACTGGCCCTGGACATCAAGTGAGACTCTCATGTCTCATCAGTTATCTGCGATGTTGTTGTTGTTATTATTGTTATTGTTATCTAATTAATCTTTCTTCGCTGGTCCTAGACATGTGTGCTGTCTGTACTGCTGGTCCTAGACATGTCTGCTGTCTGTACTCCTGGTCCTAGACATGTGTGCTGTCTGTACTCCTGGTCCTAGACATGTGTGCTGTCTGTACTCCTGGTCCTAGACATGTGTGCTGTCTGTACTGCTGTCCGGTGGGGACTCCTGGTTGTGGCCGCCATTCCCCCCCCCCCCCACACACACACACACACACAATCCGGTTAAGGAAGATTCACATAATGTTCTGACCGAGCAGCATGACCAGGGGAGAACTGCTTGACCGGAGAAGCCAAGGGAAAATGCACAATATTATAGAGCGCAGCAAAAGTGGCGCCTAACAGGTCGCGGGTCTAACTTTTCTCTCGTGTTTTAGTCCATTACGGATGCTTCAGGCCACAGATTTGTTTGGAATTCACACTGGTCGTCGGTTTACACTTGTGTCTACGGAAATAAATTGAGGTTTCCCATTTGAATTAATTCATTTTGTGACATATTTGTACCCTCGGTCTGTCCTGGTATAGTTATCGGCTACAAGTCATAGCATTTCGGTTCCTATGTGACGTATTTTCACTTTCTAGTGCACGCAGCTAAACTGCACGAGATTCGACATTATTGAAGACAATGTCGGTTTTGGTTTGCCTGTGACGTGAAGACACGGGACAATACAGGACTAAAACACATCGCCCGGGAGAGATTAAGCCCTGCGCTGCTAGCAAGATGCCCAAGACACATCCCTCACACGCTGAAGGGTGTCCGTCCGACCACTTATGCTTACATGAAAGGCAAGACAAAAACTGGTTGCATACAGACTGCGGGGTCTTCTAAAGCAGTATAATGAAGTTAAGTTTATTACCGGTCGACGCTGGAATTGAGTCGGCCATGTCCTAAGGCAACCTAGCACCCCCACACGAACTACCATGATATGGGCCACAGAGGGCTGTTGTCGGTCTACTGATGTCTGTCTACTGTTGTCTGTCTACTGTTGTTTGAGTTGGGTGTAGTCTGTCGCGGCACCACAAGATACGTATGTGTCTACCTGTGGTTGCGTGGTCTGATCCTGGATCTCCACACCCCACCGCACAACGGGCACACCTGGATGGTGTTGTTAGTCGGGGAGACCTGCGTCGCCACCCTACGGACGTCTCGCTTCTGCCTAGTTGCATCGGGATTTTAATTCATAGCCAGGCGAGCACCTTGTGTGATTGATGACCGCTGGACCCCCCATCCCCATGTGTGAACCCTGGACCCCCATCCCAAAGTGTGAACCCTGGACCTCAATCCACACGTGTGAGCCCTGGACCCCCATCCGCACGTGTGAACCCTGGACCCCCATCCCAAGGTGTGAACCCTGGACCCATCCCCATGTGTGAACCCTGGACCTCCATCCTCAGGTGTGAACCCTGGACCCCCATCCAAAAGTGTGAACCCTGGACCCCATCCCAAAGTGTGAACCCTGGACCCCCATCCCAAAGTGTGAACCCTGGATCCCATCCAAAAGTGTGAACCCTGGACCCCCATCCCCACGCGTGAACCCTGGACCCCCCATCCAAAAGTGTGAACCTCCCAAAGTGTGAACCCTGGACCCCCATCCCAAAGTGTGAACCCTGGACCCCCATCCCAAAGTGTGAACCCTGGACCTCAATCCCCACGTGTGAGCCCTGGACCCCCATCCGCACGTGTGAACCCTGGACCCCCATCCCAAGGTGTGAACCCTGGACCCATCCCCATGTGTGAACCCTGGACCTCCATCCTCAGGTGTGAACCCTGGACCCCCATCCAAAAGTGTGAACCCTGGACCCCATCCCAAAGTGTGAACCCTGGACCCCCATCCCAAAGTGTGAACCCTGGATCCCATCCAAAAGTGTGAACCCTGGACCCCCATCCCCACGTGTGAACCCTGGACCCCCCATCCAAAAGTGTGAACCTCCCAAAGTGTGAACCCTGGACCCCCATCCCAAAGTGTGAACCCTGGACCCCCATCCCAAAGTGTGAACCCTGGACCCCCATCCCAACGTGTGAACCCTGGACCCCCATCCTCACGTTTGAACCCTGGACACCATCCCCACGTGTGAACCCTGGACCCCACCCCAAAGTGTGAACCCTGGACCCCACATCCCAACGTGTGAACCCTGGACCCCCATCCCAACGTGTGAGCTCTGGACCCCCATTCCAACGTGTGAACCCTGGACCTCCATCCTAACGTGTGAACCCTGGACCCCCATCCCAAAGTGTGAACCCTGCACCCCCCCCCCCCCCCATCCCCACGTGTGAATCATGTTGATCCCCCTGCGAATGATCCCCGTGTTTCCTTCGTGGTGTCGACGACATAATTGGCCCACTGCTAACTTCTATTCATGACGTAAATGACAAAACAGGAAGGGCTTCCTGACAGCATTATGATGTAGAGTAAAGTCCTAAAGACACCACAGCTAGAGGATTGCAAAACTACGTTGGTGCAGGCTACCTGCGAGGAGGCAGTCAACTGTTTTAGCGAGTGTATGCTCTTGATGGAAATAAACACCTACAGATAATGACGCCATCGAGTTCCTAACATTAGCGAGGTGTCTCTGCTACCACACACGTGCCCAGCACGCGCGGATGGTGTGTTGCCAGACGTCCACAGTTCCCCGTGATGGGGCTACAGTTCGGGTGGAAGGTCATCTTGTATTTCCTGAAAGTCCACAGGAACCCTAACGCTACAACTGCATCTGACTACTCTTATAGAAAGCCTGCGCCAAATCAGAAACATGGGCTCGTGTAGTGGTAGTTTCTGCCGCAATGTGTTTTACATGATGAGTTTGCTAATCCCACGCATCTTTAGTCGCAATTTACGGTATGTTTGAAGTTAACAGTGGTGCTATTCTCCACTCCCGCGTACTACTCATGTGTCAGAAGGCCATGTTTAACCCCAGACTCAGCAATAATGTTCTTGTTGTCGACAGGTCCTATAAGGCGCTGGTTCCAGACGTGTGTGTGTATGAGGACATGCCACTCAACATGGAGGACCGTTACCAGGACTACGTCCAGCATAAAGCCCCGGACAGCTGGACATTCAGATTTGTATCCTTTCCTAAATCATTTCAATTTGAAGCGTGTCTGAAAGAACTCATGTAGGCATCTTATTACACACATCAGGACATAGACAGCTCATTACACACATCATGACATAGACAGTTTATTACAAACATCAGGATATAGACAGCTTATTACACACATCAGAACATAGACAGCTGATTACACACATCAGAACATAGACAGCTTATTACACACATCAGAACATAGACAGCTGATTACACACATCAGAGCATAGACAGCTGATTACACACATCAGAACATAGACAGCTGATTACACACATCAGAACATAGACAGCTGATTACACACATCCGAACATAGACATCGACATAGACAGCCTATTACACACATCAGAACATAGACAGCTTATTACCCACATCAGAACATAGACATAGACAGCTGATTACACACATCAGGACATAGCTGATTACACACACCAGAACATAGACATAGACAGCTGATTACACACACCAGAACATAGACAGCTGATTACACATGAGGGTTGTGAAAAGAGCTGGGCTGGAAGACATTACGGGCGCGTGTCGAGGGATGGAACAGAGAAGGGAGGAGATCATGTAGTGGACAGAACTGCAGATCCATGATCGTCAGCCAGCAGAGCTGTTTGCGCAGATCCATGATCGTCACGCTGGTCGGCATGCTACACGATAGTAATGGTCAGTTGAAGATCGCTGTCAGATCTGAACAATGCAGTCATCCTCTCTCTCAGGACCAGGGCTATGGTGCTATTAACAGTTGCACGTGTAAGTCTTAGATCAAAACGCACACTTCTCCTTAACTGGCCATCAGTTCAAGGCCATCATGCGTCCACTGTTCGAGTCATACAAGCTGACCGTGAGTGGCCAGTCCATGGCCGAGTTCATGTGCACCGTTGCAGACTGGGCAACCAGTTCGATGAGTCTCTCTAGCCTCAGAACAGGTAGGATGTTTCTGTGTACTTGTTAACCAGTTAACTACAGACCTGAGTGGTCCGCCGGGGTGTTTGTGTGGGACAAGAATATCACCACTGGCCCACAGAGGGCATGTCGCAAGAGGTGACTAACTGTGTGACATGGCATACCACCGCCATAGTTAGGTGGTTTTTAAAGAGCAGCATAGATGGCGCCTAACAGGCTGCAGGGTCTACTTTGTTTAAAGTTTCAGTCTATTAAGATAGACATCGGTTTACCACCCTTCGCGGCACTTGTCCCAACGCAAAGGACTAATACGCTGCTCGAGCCTAGCCCACTAAGCAGGAAATCCTTTTCCTGGCTACATCCAACTCATACCAGAGCTGGGACCGGCACTGCAGGAGTACAGGTCGACTAAGGCTACAGACTGTCACGTCGGTCTGATCATGCAGCTAGGGGCACCGTGGTGGGCTTGCTTGGCACGGAGGAGTTGAGTCGGTTGTGTGTAAGCCTTTGTTTCTATAGGATGTATGTTTTGTCTAGAATTCTTCAGCAACACGGACTTCCTCGTGCCTTATAACCATATCTTCTCGCGTTACACATGCGCCCGTTGGATCTGACTTCAGAACGAATTTTCTTAAATGAGTTGACCTCCCATGAGGCTACGGCCTTGACCTGTTCATGAATCATAACACCTGTAAGAGCCATGTCGTCCAATGCCCGCACCCCTCTCCCTCTTCTATTGTTTGATGGAACCATTCTGGCTGTATGCGGTGGGTTCTAGTGGGTGTGTCTCATATAGTCTGTAGGATCTAGTGGGTGTGTCTCATATAGTCTGTGGGATCTAGTGGGTGTGTCTCATATAGTCTGTGGGATCTAGTGGGTGTGTCTCATATAGTCTGTGGGATCTAGTGGGTGTGTCTCATATTGTCTGTGGCTGTACACGGTGGGTGTGTCTCATATAGTCTGTAGGATCTAGTGGGTGTGTCTCATATAGTCTGTGGGATCTAGTGGGTGTGTCTCATATAGTCTGTGGGATCTAGTGGGTGTGTCTCATATAGTCTGTGGCTGTATACGGTGGGATCTAGTGGGTGTGTCTCGTATAGTCGTACGCCATACTGTTTTGCTCTCAATCCAATGGACAGCATTACACAATGTGTATGGCACATTATAACGGGAGTGTTCACTGTCAACAAACTATACTCTAGTGATTTGAATACATAACCTTTCACCGTTAGCTTAGAGCGATTGGACACCTTTATGTCTTCCAAAGTGCAGTAACGTCGATTTAGTGTGATACAAAATAATATGACAATGTACACAGTAACAGACTTGCATCACTTCTCAAACCGTACAAACCCATTTAATCCACAATTAATCCAGACCTGCATCACTTCTCAAACTGTACAAACCCATTTAATCCACAATTAATCCAGGCCTGCATCACTTCTCAAACTTTACAAAACCCATTTAATCCACAATTAATCCAGACCTGCATCACTTCACAAACTTTACAAACCCATTTAATCCACAATTAATCCAGACCTGCATCACTTCTCAAACCTTACAAATCCATTTAATCCACAATTAATCCAGACCTGCATCACTTCACAAACCTTACAAAGCCATTTAATCCACAATTAATCCAGACCTGCATCACTTCACAAACTTTACAAACCCATTTAATCCACAATTAATCCAGACCTGCATCACTTCTCAAACCTTACAAACCCATTTAATCCACAATTAATCCAGACCTGCATCACTTCACAAACCTTACAAAGCCATTTAATCCACAATTAATCCAGACCTGCATCACTTTTCAAACCTTACAAACCCATTTAATCCACAATTAATCCAGACCTGCATCACTTCTCAAACCTTACAAAACCCATTTAATCCACAATTAATCCAGACCTGCATCACTTCTCAAACCTTACAAAGCCATTTAAACCACAATTAATCCAGACCTGCATCACTTCTCAAACCTTACAAAACCCATTTAATCCACAATTAATCTAGACCTGCATCACTTCTCAAACCTTACAAAGCCATTTAATTTACTTGACAGTTTGCCTGACAGCCCTAAGAGACATCCCCAAAGACGCCGTCAGAGACACCAGCCCATACATCCCCAAGGACGCCATCAGCCCATACAAAGATGGACTGACGCTGGATTCTGCCAAATTCAGACAAGCAGGTTCTGTAGCCCACTCTCTCATTATTGACAACAACAGCCACTGCCTCAACAGCCAGGCCTTCACGCCGGAACCTTTCCCTTGTCGGGATGGTGCTGAAAGCGTCAACAGCAGCAGGAGCGTAGGGACAGCCAATACAGAGATGTTCACCAACCGGTTTAACAACAGCCACCCTGTGTCAAATAGCAGCTCTCCCGTCACCAGAATGAGCACACAACATCATCAAGATCTGACTCCTTTCGGTGGCGGTAATGGTTGCAGAAACATCTTCGGCGACCTATCTTATAATCTCGATCATGATCTTCACCATCATCACCTCAACCTGGCAAGAGCTGGCATCGACGGATCTGATCCCTGGTCTCCGCTGTACCTCCGACAGCAACAATGGCAACACTACCACAACAATCACTTTCCTCCGTCCAATTATTTCCACGACTTGAAGAAAGCTTACACAGCTTGGGACAATCAACATCACCTCCTTCCGCAGTACATGGGAGGAGACCTAACGTCTGGACCCAGCCTTTACTACGATAAGCCAGATTCTCTCCCAGACAGAGATCTGCCTAGCCCCAGAGAGGCATCAGATACGTTGTCCGCTCATGTGCCATATCTAGGGCACACCCCATTTGTCCTGCAGCAGGACAGACATAAACAGCCGTCGCAGTCTTCGAGTGACAGTGAGGGGTCGTTGTTGAACATGGAAACGTTTGCAAGGCAAACCACAGATACGCTGGGGAAGCGTGACAAATACGGCCAGCTGTCACCGTCCACTGATAGTTGCATGTCACCTGGAAGCGGCATGTTTGTACCAAGTCCGTGTGCCCTTAATGGCAGAAGTGCAGATTATGCCTTTCCCTACCACAGCACTTCCTCACTGGACCACCTGAAGCAGCACAAATCTAGACTTCAAGAGAGAGTAGACAGTTTGGACAGTCAGCTGGCTGCAGCCTTGCCTAGTTACAGGGACACTTTCGGGTTTAGAAAAGGTGAGATACAGAGACAATCTGTGATGAGACTTGATGATGAGGTGCTGAGACAGTCTGCGTCTAGATTTGATGGTTCCCTGCAGAGACAGTCTGCGACGAGAATTGATGGAGAAGTGAGGCCTCACTGGAGCAGCAACACTCCAAGGAGCACACCAGGAGCCGGTTGGAGACAAACATCCTGTGAGAAACTAGAACACGCAAACCTATTGGCTGAAATGCTGAGCCAGCAATCCATCTTACACCCGGTCCAGCCAGCCCATCATTATGGGGATAAGTCAACACGGTCCCCACCATGTACACACACTATCCTTACTTCAAATACTCTCCCGGTGAAGCCGTCAGCAGCCAACAAAGGTGCATGTCAATTCAACAATGGAATCGCTATTTCAGTCAAACAGGAGAATGGGTACACGTTGCCCTGGCTTCCGGGGCGACCGGAGGTAGAAAATATCCATCCAAGTGTCAGCGATGGTTCATCTTCACCTCAGGAAAGTCAAGATGTACAAATGAACTTTGAGGCCAGTATATCTCCGACAAATTCTTTCGGTGCACAAACTGCCTCGGAGGTGCACAATCCTAGCCCCAGCTGGATGCAGCCTTATCCTAAACGAATGTACTCACCAGGCCTTGGTACGAATGAGACCACTCAACTTGATGGACATGGTCAAACGCACAACCAGATCTGTTACTTTGAAATAGCCCACCAACAACTTCTTAAACACTACAGTCTTTCGCCCAACGACAGCAGAATAAGGCAGCTTCAAGCAACAGATCTGAGAAGGTCAACGCAAGCATCATCGCACAACTCCCACACAGATCCTGCAGGCAGTGGTCAGCCATTACAATCCTCTGTTCAAACAGACACCATATTATCGGGACAGATCACGGGACAGATCACAGATCTTACTCTTCCTATGCAGACCTGCCAAACCTCAAGGGACCCAACTCCTAAGCAGAAAGTTCGAAGGAAAGGTTCCTTTGAAGACAATTGTCCTGAAGACCATCTGCTGCAAGCTGTGAGCGGCTGTAAGAAGATGTGCGTATAGCAGCTTGACACGACTAGCCATGTCCTGCAGACAGGACCAATGATCTGCAGGACTGCTTGGACGACGGTCTCTTCTCCTGAGCCCATTGGCAAGTCAGTGAATCAGATAACGGCTTGTGTTCATGAAGTATTCCCAGTCAGTGGGGGACTGCTACAGCTGATAGGGTCACAGCCAGTAGGTGAATGCAGGTGCCATCCTGAGGTGTGGTCTCAGTCAGTGGTGGACTGCTACAGCTGAAAGTATGGCATATAGGGTCACAGCCAGTAGGTGAATGCAGGCCCCATCCTGAGGTGTGGCCTCAGTCAGCACCATCCTGCTGGGTGGTCCTAGTCAACAATCAGCACGTGTCATTTGGATGGTCACTAAACTTTCAGAATGTTCTATAAATATCAGCAACTGGAGGCCAACAAAATGTAAACCTTGTCAGTTTTGATAGATAGGACTTTCGTCTCCAGACAGGTGTGTGTGACGGGTGGGATATGCACAAACCTTGGTATGTTTAACTGAAAAGGCATTGTAGTTCCACAGCTGATCCTGACAGAATCGGTAAAGTGTTTTTGGTTTTATATCAGGTCTTAGCCCTTGGGAAATGGGGAGACATCAGGTCTCAGCCCTGTGAGGTGTGGGTCATCAGGTCTCAGCCTTCTGTGGTGGGGGGTCCATCAGGTCTCAGCCCTGTGAGGTGGGATACATTAGGTCTCAGCATTTGGGAGGTGGGGGACATCAGGTCTTACCCCTTGTGAGGTGGGGGCTCCATCAGGTCTTACCCCTTGTGAGGTGGGGGCTCCATCAGGTCTTACCCCTTGTGAGGTGGGGGCTCCATCAGGTCTTAGCACTTGTGAGGTGGGGGCTCCATCAGGTCTTACCCCTTGTGAGGTGGGGGCTCCATCAGGTCTTACCCCTTGTGAGGTGGGGGCTCCATCAGGTCTTACCCCTTGTGAGGTGGGGGCTCCATCAGGTCTTACCCCTTGTGAGGTGGGGGCTCCATCAGGTCTTAGCACTTGTGAGGTGGAGGATATCAGGTCTTAACACTTGTGAGGGAGTGTCCCTCAAAGGCAGACGTAGCCTTGTGTCCAATCTTGCCGGTAGAGATGAAGTGTTTGAGGTGAGGTGTGGCATCCATCTCTCAGCTGCCCTGTCTGCCTACGACGACCCCCCCCCCCCCCAATTATGTGAGCTGTTATGTTAAAGTCAGAATGTATGTGGCCATCTCATCTTGTCTATGTTACGTCACTAGATGTTGTGGGGAGATACCATTTTCTTTCTCATGACATGTGTCATCTGTTGATTTATGTCATTAAATGTAGGGGACATGCAATTATCTGTCCTGTGCCCCACAATGTTATTGATGACATGTTAGAATGCATTGGAAGATTCTTTTTTATTTTCGTGATGCATCCGTGTAACTGTAGATAATTTCAATCCATGCCTTTATACTACTACTTTTGATGCTGTCAATCAGTCTTTGTGGATCTTCCTCTTTAACAGAAGCTCTGCTGTCTGATGTTACAAGCTCGTGGGTGTGATAGGTTGAGAGTCATTCTTGTCTATAGTCAGGACCATTTAATCCTTTCATGGCTGTGATTAATAATCTGATAGGTTGGTTTATGTGAGTGAGTGCCCTATAATATGATAGGTTGGTTTATGTGAGTGAGTGCCCTATAATCTGATAGGTTGGTTTATGTGAGTGAGTGCCCTATAATCTGATAGATTGGTTTATGTGAGTGAGTGCCCTATAATCTGATAGGTTGGTTTATGTGAGTGAGTGCCCTATAATCTGATAGGTTGGTTTATGTGAGTGAGTGCCCTATAATCTGATAGGTTGGTTTATGTGAGTGAGTGCCCTATAATCTGATAGGTTGGTTTATGTGAGTGAGTGCCCTATAATCTGATAGGTTGGTTTATGTGAGTGAGTGACCTATAATCTGATAGGTTGGTTTATGTGAGTGAGTGCCCTATAATCTGATAGGTTGGTTTATGTGAGTGAGAGACCTATAATCTCATAGGTTGGTTTATGTGAGTGACCTATAATCTGATAGGCTGGTTTATGTGAGTGACCTATAATCTGATAGGCTGGTTTATGTGAATGACCTATAATCTGATAGGCTGGTTTATGTGAATGACCTATAATCTGATAGGCTGGTTTATGTGAGTGACCTATAATCTGATAGTCTGGTTTACGTGAGAGACATATAATCTGATAGGCTGGTTTATGTGAATGACCTATAATCTGATAGGCTGGTTTATGTGAGTGACCTATAATCTGATAGTCTGGTTTACGTGAGAGACATATAATCTGATAGGCTGGTTTATGTGAGTGACCTATAATCTGATAGGCTGGTTTATGTGAGTGAGTGACCTATAATCTGATAGGTTGGTTTATGTGAGTGAGAGACCTATAATCTCATAGGTTGGTTTATGTGAGTGACCTATAATCTGATAGGCTGGTTTATGTGAGTGACCTATAATCTGATAGGCTGGTTTATGTGAGTGACCTATAATCTGATAGGCTGGTTTATGTGAGTGACCTATAATCTGATAGGCTGGTTTATGTGAATGACCTATAATCTGATAGGCTGGTTTATGTGAGTGACCTATAATCTGATAGGCTGGTTTATGTGAATGACCTATAATCTGATAGGCTGGTTTATGTGAGTGAGTGACCTATAATCTGATAGGCTGGTTTATGTGAGTGAGTGACCTATAATCTGATTATAGATGTACCAGATATACAAACTGCTAACATCCAGAATGACAGTTGACCATCTTTTAGCAGATACACATAAGTTACCATCAGCAATTAAACCAAGTAAAGACAACATGTCAAAGATATCTAACATGTGTTTTACTTCTTGTTCAAGAAATTATACAAACAATTGTCTCACCCTCTCATTCACTCTCTCTCTCTCTCTCTCTTTATCTGCCCCCTCCTCTCTCTTTCCCCCTCTTTCTCTTTGCCTATCTCTCTTTCTCTCTCCCTCTCTCTTTCTCTCTCCCTCTCTTTCATCCTCTCTCTCTCTCAGAAGTGATTGGCTACCTCAAACAACAATCTAATTCACCATAATGTGACAGAGACACATGACTTTCAGGCTCAGTCAGGCTTGCAGTCATGTCAATTATGTGGCAGTCAAAATACAAATCAAACTGAACACTTGAACACACACACAGACAAGTAAATAATAAACAAGACAGATGTGGTAAGAACACAGGGGTCTGGTCTGTGATCTCACAGACAAGGGCTCTGAGTGTCATCTCACAGACAAGGGCTCTGAGTGTCATCTCACAGACAAGGGCTCTGAGTGTCATCTCAGACAGACAAGGGCTCTGAGTGTCATCTCAGACAGACAAGGGCTCTGAGTGTCATTTCACACATAGAGATGGGCTCTGAGTGTCATCTCACACAGACAAGGGCTCTGAGTGTCATCTCAGACAGACAAGGGCTCTGAGTGTCATCTAACACAGAAAGGCTCTAAGTGTCATCTCACAGACAAGTGCTCTGAATATAATTTCACACATAGAGATGGGCTCTTGGGTGTCATCTCAGACAGACAAGGGCTCTGAGTGTCATCTCACACAGACAGACAAGGGCTCTGAGTGTCATCTCACACAGACAGACAAGGGCTCTGAGTGTCATCTCACACAGACAAGGACACTGAGTGTTATCTCCCACAGACAGAAAAGGGCTCTGAGTGTCATCTCTCACAGACAGACAAGGGCTCTGGTTGTCATCTCCCACAGACAAGGGCTCTGAGTGTCATCTCCCACAGACAGACAAGGGCTCTGAGTGTCATCTCCCACAGACAAGGGCTCTGAGTGTCATCTCCCACAGACAGACAAAGGCTCTGGGTGTCATCTCTCATAGACAGACAAAGGCTCTGAGTGTCATCTCCCACAGACAGACAAAGGCTCTGGGTGTCATCTCATCACCATGTCTCTTCAACTTCATCATCACCCATTGTGGTGAGCTGTGACTGTCTTAATGAAAAGCCTCTAGGTGTCTCCCCCTGCATCTCCTGCATGCCCTCACACACCTCTTCTCCTATCACATATGCTCCTCCGTGATGTGTTGGATGACTTGCGCACCTCGACCATCCTGAGCAATGTTGTCAGAGGCTTTCTGCTCCTAGCAGGTGTAACATAAGTTCAATAGATCACTGAGGGAGAGCATGTTGGTCTTCCATGTTCGGGGGTTTTCTTTGGGCTAATAACCATTGAGAAAAACTGGCATTGCTACGAGATCAGCTGAGCAAGTTCCCCGACAGTGGAAGCCAATGGCACAAATAAGCAGCTGGAGTCTTCGTGGGTAGAGCTCAAGATGGTGGCCTCAAATAGGGAACATCCATTGTAACCACATGTTCCCAGAGGGAGTATACAGTTCATTCTTCTTTTTCCTTGTTTGTTCCAGTCCAGACAACATCAGGTTATAGAGTTAGGTTGGTTTCTGGGAGTATGTCTTATTAATGTAGACTTTGTCTCATCGATCTCTCCATCTGTTGTGGTTGTCTTCAATACTTGACTAACTGATAGCAGCATGGGCATCTGTTGGTGGTGACACGGCATCTGTTGGTGGTGACATGGGCATCTGTTGGTGGTGACACAGGCATCTATTGGTGGTGACACGGGCATCTGTTGGTGGTGACACGGGTATCTATTGGTGGTGACACGGGCATCTGTTGGTGGTGACACGGGTATCTATTGGTGGTGACACGGGCATCTGTTGGTGGTGACACGGGCATCTATTGGTGGTGATATGGACATCTGTTGGTGGTGACACGGGCATCTGTTGGTGGTGACACGGGCATCTATTGGTGGTGATATGGACATCCGTTGGTGGTAACACAGAGCATGTTGGTGGTGACACGGGCATCTGTTGGTGGTGACACGGGCATCTGTTGGTGGTGATGGGGATCAATGGGGCCCAGCACATCAGTTCATGTTTCTCTGTTGTTCAGTTGTGACGTTTTGGGTTTTGGAATAAACTCCAGTGTAGTGTCACTTCTGGCCCACTTCCACAGCTTTAGCTGAATGTAGAGTTTCTGACAATCGATCACATCCACAGCTTTAGCTGAATGTAGAGTTTCTGACAATCGATCACATCCACAGCTTTAGCTGAATGTAGTTTCTGACAATCAATCACTTCCACAGCTTTAGCTGAATGTAGAGTTTCTGACAATCGATCACATCCACAGCTTTAGCTGAATGTAGAGTTTCTGACAATCGATCACATCCACAGCTTTAGCTAAATGTAGAGTTTCTGACAATCGATCACTTCCACAGCTTTAGCTGAATGAAGAGTTTCTGACAATTGATCACATCCCCAGCTTTAGCTGAATGTAGAGTTTCTGACAATCGATCACTTCCACAGCTTTAGCTGAATGAAGAGTTTCTGACAATTGATCACATCCACAGCAAAAATATTTGACGTAACCGGGAAAGACATGATCAGAAACGATGACATCATGAGACTAGTGGGAACAACACCGGAATTGGACTACATTAAAAGATAGCAACTAAAATGGTTTGGCCGGGTAACAAGCCTACCCCCACACAGCACACACACCCCCCCCCCCCCCCCCCAACAAGCAATACTATTTAGATACAATGGATTCAATGCCAAAGGCAGACCACGAAAAAGGTGACTTATGGAATTATCTGAGTGAATGTCACTGTGCATGAGGCACACAGACGGGCCCGTTCTAGAGATCTCTTCATAACCTGACGCTGAAAGGCATAACGGGTTAAGGAAAAAGAAGGAAAGAAGGGTCAATATGCTAAATTTGTGCTTTCTATGTGATGTAATTTAGACATTAAGAGACGAGAAATGTTTGATTATTTGATCATGCTAATCATAAATCTGAATGGATATTCAATACAAGTCTGATTTAGACATTCAAATGAACACAGACAAAATTCAATGTGATACAACTACTGATGGGATAACGGAAAAATTCAACTACATGTATTGAGTCAAACAAGTTTAAATTACAAGGTCCCCCCCACCCCTCCTTCATTAACGACATTTAATACTTCATTCTATTATATATTTTTATTATTAATACTTCATAACAAAGTTAATTGAATTAAATTATGTCATGTTTTAGAATATTGTAGCCTAATTTGTCATATTCATTGATTTTATTTTGGAAAAACATATTTGGTGTTGCATCATTCACCTTTGATTGTAAGGACACACATCTGCCAAGTGGAGTCAGATTGTAAGGACACACATCTGCCAAGTGGAGTCAGATTGTAAGACTCACATCTGCCAAGTGGAGTCAGATTGTAAGACTCACATCTGCCAAGTGGAGTCAGATTGTAAGGACACACATCTGCCAAGTGGAGTCAGATTGTAAGGACACACATCTGCCAAGTGGAGTCAGATTGTAAGGACACACATCTGCCAAGTGGAGTCAGATTGTAAGGACACACATCTGCCAAGTGGAGTCAGATTGTAAGGACACACATCTGCCAAGTGGAGTCAGATTGTAAGGACACACATCTGCCAAGTGGAGTCAGATTGTAAGGACACACATCTGCCAAGTGGAGTCGTAAGGAGACTTCAAACCCATTTGTGTAGGTCTGATTGGCTGTGGTCATATAGTTCCTACGATGATATATGTCATACAGGACTCAATGTTCACTGATTACTGACAACTAGCCAGCCTCCCAACCTAGGTACAACACATTACATCCTCCTATTATAAAGAGTTACCTTAGTTGAACAGTCTGAGAACCTCTGCACAAGCTATTTAAACTTATACTAAAGCCCCCCAGTCACAGACCTAACCCTAACATAGTTTAACAAATGACCAGCCTTCACCAAAGTCACAGACCTAACACTAACATAGTTTAACAAATGACCAGCCTTCACCAAAGTCACAGACCTAACACTAACATAGTTTAACAAATGACCAGCTTACATTCACAGACCTAACCCTAACATAGTTTAACAAATGACCAGCTTACACTCACAGACCTAACCCTAACATAATTTAACAAATGACCAGCCTTTCACCCAAGTCACAGACCTAACCCTAACATAGTTTAACAAATGACCAGCCTTCACCCACATCATAGACCTATCCCTAACGTTTAACAAATGACCAGCCTTCACCCCAGTCACAGACCTAACCCTAACATAGTTTAACAAATGACCAGCCTTCACCCAAGTCACAGACCTAACACTAACATAGTTTAACAGATGACCAGCCTTCATCAAAGTCACAGACCTAACACTAACATAGTTTAACAGATGACCAGCCTTTATCAAAGTCACAGACCTAACACTAACATAGTTTAACAAATGACCAGCTTACACTCACAGATCTAACCCTTACATAGTTTAACAAATGACCAGCCTTCACCTAAGTCTCAGACCTAACCCTAACATAGTATAACAAATGACCAGCCTTCACCTAAGTCACAGACCTAAACCTAACATAGTATAACAAATGACCAGCCTTCACCTAAGTCACAGACCTAACCCTAACATAGTATAACAAATGACCAGCCTTCACTCCAGTCATAGACCTAACATAAACTTAGTTTAACAAATGACCAGCCTTCACCCCAGTCACAGACCTAACCCTAATGTAGTTTAACAAATGACCAGCCTTCACCCCAGTCACAGACCTAACCCTAACATAATTTAACAAATGACCAGCCTTCACCAAAGTCACAGACCTAACACTAACATAGTTTAACAAATGACCAGCTTACACTCACAGACCTAACCCTAACATAGTTTAACAAATGACCAGCTTACACTCACAGAACTAACCCTAACATAGTTTAACAAATGACCAGCCTTCACCTAAGTCACAGACCTAAACCTAACATAGTATAACAAATGACCAGCCTTAACTCCAGTCATAGACCTAACATAAACATAGTTTAACAAATGACCAGACTTCACCCCAGTCACAGACCTAACCCTAACATAATTTAACAAATGACCAGCCTTTCACCCAAGTCACAGACCTAACCCTAACATAGTTTAACAAATGACCAGCCTTCACCCCAGTCACAGACCTAACCTTAACATAGTTTAACAAATGACCAGCCTTCACCCCAGTCACAGACCTAACCCTAACATAGTTTAACAAATGACCAGCCTTCCCCCAAGTCACAGACCTAACCTTAATGTTTAACAAATGACCAGCCTTCACTCAAGTCACAGACCTAACACTAACATAGTTTAACAAATGACCAGCCTTCACCCCAGTCACAAACCTAACCCTAACATAGTTTAACAAATGACCAGTCTTCATCCCAGTCATAGACCTAACACAAACATAGTTTAACAAATGACCAGCCTTCACCCCAGTCACAGACCTAACCCTAACGTTTAACAAATGACCAGCCTTCACCCCAGTCACATACCTAACCCTAACATAGTTTAACAAATGACCAGCCTTCACCCCAGTCACAGACCTAACCCTAACATAGTTTAACAAATGGCCAGCCTTCACCCCAGTCACAGACCTAGCCCTAACATAGTTTAACAAATGACCAGCCTTCACCCCAGTCATAGACCTAACTCAAACAGTTTAACAAATGACCAGCCTTCACCCCAGTCACAGACCTAACCCTAACGTTTAACAAATGACCAGCCTTCACCCCAGTCATAGACCTAACTCAAACAGTTTAACAAATGACCAGCCTTCACACCAGTCACAGACCTAACCCTAACATAGTTTAACAAATGACCAGCTTTCACCCCAGTCATAGACCTAACAATGACATAGTTTAACAAATGACCAGCCTTCACCCCAGTCATAGACCTAGCCCTAACATTTAACAAATGATCAGCCTACACTGACAGACCTAACACTAACATAGTTTTATTTATGACCAGCCTTGACCCCAGTCACAGATTTAACACTTACATAGTTTAACAAATGACCAGCCTTCACCCAAGTCACAGACCTAACTCTAATGTTTAACAAATGACCAGCCTTCACCCATGTCACAGACCTAACCCTAACGTTTAACAAATGACTAGCCTTCACCCAAGTCACAGACCTAACCCTAACTTAGTTTAACAAATGACCAGCCTTCACCCCAGTCACAGACCTAACCCTAACGTTTAACAAATGACCAGCCTTCACCCCAGTCATAGACCTAACTCAAACAGTTTACAAATGACCAGCCTTCACACCAGTCACAGACCTAACCCTAACATAGTTTAACAAATGACCAGCTTTCACCCCAGTCATAGACCTAACAATGACATAGTTTAACAAATGACCAGCCTTCACCCCAGTCATAGACCTAGCCCTAACATTTAACAAATGATCAGCCTACACTGACAGACCTAACACTAACATAGTTTTATTTATGACCAGCCTTGACCCCAGTCACAGATTTAACACTTACATAGTTTAACAAATGACCAGCCTTCACCCAAGTCACAGACCTAACTCTAATGTTTAACAAATGACCAGCCTTCACCCATGTCACAGACCTAACCCTAACGTTTAACAAATGACTAGCCTTCACCCAAGTCACAGACCTAACCCTAACTTAGTTTAACAAATGACCAGCCTTCACCCGTCACAGACCTAACCTTAAAGTTTAACAAATGACCAGCCTTCACCCAAGTTACAGACCTAACCCTAACATAGTTTAACAAATAACCAGCCTTCACCCAAGTAACAGACCTAACCCTAACATAGTTTAACAAATGACCAGCCTTCAACCCAGTCATAGACCTAACCCTAACGTTTAACAAATGACCAGCCTATGCTTAAGTCATAGACCTAGCCCTACCGTTTAACAAATGAACAGCCTTCACCCCAGTCACAGAACTTACACAAACATAGTTTAACAAATGACCAGCTTTCACCCCAGTCATAGACCTAAGTGAGCAAGTTAAGGTAGCAGTGAAAAAGGCAAATGCAATGTTAGGTATGATAAAAAGAAATATTAAACATAGTACCAAGGAAGTGATCGTCAAACTGTATAAAGCTTTAGTTAGACCTAGATTGGAGTACTGTGTACAGGTGTGGAGTCCTTATCATAGAGGGGATATAAACATGCTGGAAAGAATACAAAAAAGAGTGACAAAGCTGATAGTGGGATTCCAGAATTACAGTTATGAGGAAAGACTCAGTAAAACCGGCCTACAGTGTCTAGAAGAGAGAAGAATTCGTGGTGACTTAATACAGGTTTATAAGATGATCAGAGGAATAGATAAATTAGACTATAACAAGTTTTTAAAAGTACAGCCACCCACAATAACAAGAGGGCATAGCTACAAGCTGACTAAAGAGAGGTCCAGATTAGATATTAGGAAATATTTTTTTAGTCAGAGAGTGGTGTCTGCTTGGAATGCATTGCCAGGGGAGGTAGTGGAGGCAGGGACAGTTCATGCATTTAAGAATAAATTGGATTACATTTTTCTCAGCCAAATTATATTGGAGGTTTTGGAGAACACAGAACAAAAACCAAAAACAGCAATGAAAGACTTGAAATGTAATGGAGATGTTTTGTCTATTTGAGAAAAACAGGTATAAAAACACACAGACACACATACCCCCAAGCATACACATACACACCCCCCCAAGCATACATACACACACACACACACCCACAGACACACACCACCAAATATACACACACACACAAACACATCCCCAATTATACAAACACACACGAACACACACCACCAATCATACACACACACACATCCCAAATCATACAAACACATACCACCAAGCATACACACACAGACACACACACTCCCAATCATACAAACACATACACAAACACACACTACCAATTATTCACACACCACCAAGCATACACACACAGACACACACCAAGCATTCACACACACATACACACACCCTCAAGCATACACACACACCCCCCAATAATACAGACACACACACAAACACACATGCCCCCAATCATACACACAAACAAACACACACACCTGACCCCACCAAACACACACACCTGACCCCACCAAACACACACACCTGACCCCACCAAACACACACACCTGACCACACCAAACACACACACCTGACCAAACCAAACACACACCTGATTCATATTCACAGCTCACATAAGCAATAAACTAAATATTTAACTCCTCAGGTTTTCACGTATGCTTTGTCTGTGTCAGAGTAGCAAACAAATATGCCCACCTGGTAAACAAATTTTACTGCCTAGTAAACAAACATGTCATATTGGTAAACAAAGATGCCATATTGGAACCATAAACAAAGATGCCATATTGGTAAACGGACATGCCATATTGGTAAACAAACATGTCATATTGGTAAAGCAGTCCTTTTCAATGAAGTGTACTGTGAGATTTGAACTGTTATGGATGCTAGCAGGATAGTATAAACTATGGTAGAACGAGGCAAGGTACAAATAGAGTAATAACATTCACACACTAGGAGCCACACTAGAGCAGTGGTCGGTTCACTGACTGCCCAGCCGAACTATCTAGGTTCAATTCCCAATTGGTGAGGATATTTATTCAATTGCAAATAGATCCAGGTCGACCCAGCATAAATTTAAAATTTGGTGCCAGAGCAATTCTCATGGTGATCAGCCCTAGTGTGCCACTGGTCAGTCTCAGGGGGGTCAGCCTTAGAGTGCCGCTGGTCAGTCTCAGGGAGGTCAGCCTTAGTGTGCCGCTGGTCAGTCTCAGGGGGTCAGCCTCAGCCTTAGAGTGCCGCTGGTCAGTCTCAGGGGGTCAGCCCTAGTATGCCACTGGTCAGTCTCAGGGGGTCAGCCTTAGAGTGCCGCTGGTCAGTCTCAGGGGGTCAGCCTTAGAGTGCCGCTTGTCAGTCTCAGGGGGTCAGACTTAATGTGTCGCTGGTCAGTCTTAGGGGGTCAGCCCTAGTGTGCCGCTGGTCAGTCTCAGGGGGTTAGCCCTAGTGTGCCGCTGGTCAGTCTCAGGGGGTCAGACTTAATGTGTCGCTGGTCAGTCTCAGGGAGGTCAGCCTTACCGTAACGCTGGTCAGCCTTAGTGTGCCACTGGTCAGTCTCAGGGGGTTAGCCCTAGTGTGCTGCTGGTCAGTCTCAGGGGGTTAGCCCTAGTGTGCCGCTGGTCAGTCTCAGGGGGTCAGACTTAATGTGTCGCTGATCAGTCTCAGGGGGTCAGCCCTGGTGTCCCGCTGGTCAGTCTCAGGGGGTCAGCCCTAATGTATCGCTGGTCAGTCTCAGGGGGTCAGCCCTAGTGTGCCGCTGGTCAGTCTCAGGGGGTCAGCCCTAATGTGCTACTGGTCAGTCTCAAAGGGCCCAGCACGGTCAGCCCTGGTGTGTCACTGGTCAGTCTCAGCACGGCCAGCCCTAGTGTGTCACTGGTCAGTCTCAGGGGCCCAGCCTGGTTAGCCCTAGTGTCCCACTGGTCAGTCTCAAGGGCCCAGCCTGGTTAGCCCTAGTGTGCCACTGGTCAGTCTCAGAGGGCCCAGCATGGTCAGCCCTAGTGTGTCACTGGTCAGTCTCAGGGGCCCAGCCTGGTTAGCCCTAGTGTCCCACTGGTCAGTCTCAAGGGCCCAGCCTGGTTAGCCCTAGTGTGCCACTGGTCAGTCTCAGAGGGCCCAGCATGGTCAGCCCTAGTGTGTCACTGGTCAGTCTCAGGGGCCCAGCCTGGTTAGCCCTAGTGTGCCACTGGTCAGTCTCAGGGGCCCAGCCTGGTTAGCCCTAGTGTGTCACTGGTCAGTCTCAGCAAGGTCAGCCCTAGTGTGCCACTGGTCAGTCTCAGGGGCCCAGCCTGGTCAGCCCTAGTGTGTCACTGGTCAGTCTCAGCATGGTCAGCCCTAGTGTGTCACTGGTCAGTCTCAGCATGGTCAGCCCTAGTGTGCATCTGGTCAGGACTAATATCAGATCCCCAATGTGTGTATGGGATCTTGACTTTGCTGAATAGCAAACAGTGACAGAAATGAAACACATGCATACACAATGTCTGATTGTGAACAAACTGAGACACACATGAAATGACAACAGAACACTGACACTGACAGGATAAAACACTGACCAAAAAAACACTGACAGGATAAAACACTGACAGGATAAAACACAAACAGTGACAGAATAAAACACTGACAAGATAAAACACAAACACTAACAGAATAAAACACTGACAAGATAAAACACAAACACTGACAGGATAAAACACTGACAAACTGACAAGATAAAACACAAACACTGACATAATAAAACACTGACATAATAAAACACTGACAGGATAAAACACTCACAAGATAAAACACTGACAGGATAAAACACTGACAGGATAAAACACTGACAGGATAAAACACAAACACTGACAGGATAAAACACTGACAAGATAAAACACTGACAGGATAAAACAGTGACACTGACAGAATAAAACACTGACAAGATAAAACACAAACACTAACAGGATAAAACACTGATAAGATAAAACACAAATACTGACAGGATAAAACACTGACAAGATAAAACACAAACACTGACATAATAAAACACTGACAGAATAAAACACTGACAGGATAAAACACTCACAAGATAAAACACAAACACTGACAGGATAAAACACTGACAGGATAAAACACTGACAGGATAAAAAACTGACAGGATAAAACACTGACAAGATAAAACACTGACAGGATAAAACACAAACACTGACATGATAAAACACAAACACTGACAGGATAAAACACTGACAAAATAAAACACAAACACTGACATGATAAAACACTGACATAATAAAACACTGACAGGATAAAACACTGACAAGATAAAACACAAACACTGACATGATAAAACACTGACAACATGTCTCATGTGCACACAACTAAACATGGTATCATCAGAATTCTCCATCAAACAAATGTGAACTTTTAACACGTCAGATGACATTGCTGTGTTATGTGTCAGGTGATGTTCTGTCATTAGATGTCACATAATGTCATTAGATGTCAGATGATGGTGTTCTGTTGTCCCATGTCCAACATCAAAATGAACATAAACATCCAAGTTCATCAATAATACACAATCGATGATCAATAATACACAATCGATGTTTGATCCAAGCAATATCCTGATATAAAATGTCAAAACTAGACCTAGAACTATCTGCTCCGTACACAAATTAGCTGCCATGATCACGCCAGGCTACATAGTCACCATCTCCAGGATGTCACAGGCTACACAGTCACCATCTCCAGGATGTCACAGGCTACACAGTCATCGTCTCCAGGATGTCACAGGCTACACAGTAATTGTCTCCAGGATGTCACAGGCTACACAGTAATTGTCTCCAGGATGTCACAGGCTACACAGTCATCGTCTCCAGGATGTCACAGGCTACACAGTCATCGTCTCCAGGATGTCACAGGCTACACAGTAATTGTCTCTAGGATGTCACAGGCTACACAGTCCTTGTCTTCAGGATGTCACAGGCTACACAGTCATCGTCTCCAGGATGTCACAGGCTACACAGTCATCATCTCCAGGATGTCAAAGGCTACACAGTCATCGTCTCCAGGATGTCACAGGCTACACAGTCATCGTCTCCAGGATGTCATACATGTGGTGGACACACCTGTGTCCTTGTTCACGTATGGCTACTTGACATTCAATTAATTTCACTGCTAACATGGCTATCCAACATTCATATTTTGTTGCTGACATGGCAACTTGCTATTCGTATTTCATTATTTATATGGCTACTGAACATTTGTTTTTCAATTTTGTTATGGCTACTGAACATTTGTTTTTCAATTTTGTTATGGCTACTGAACATTCATTTATCAATGTCGATATGGCCACCTGACATTCATCTTTCAATATTGACATGGCTACTTGACATTCATTTTTCACTTTTATCACAGCAATTTGACATAAAATGTCCTTGTTTGCATGACAGTATGGCTACGTGACATTATGTTTCTATGTTGATAGTACTACATGACATTTAATGTCTTTGGTGACAAGGCTATCCGACATTCAGTCTAGAAAATAGATTGTCATATAAATTTTATATCGAACACAAGGTCACAAACGTATGACATACATGCCACTGCGCCTTCCACCCTAATGTCCTATAATTAACAGCTGCAGACAAAATCACATTCAGATGATACGACAGAGGAAAGGCTTCTAGGAAGTTGCATCTCTGGAGGAAATGCAGATGGTCAGAAGAGGCTCATGGGAGGAGTCAACCTTCCAAGTAGTCATCTACACCCAGACAACCACCCACCCACACAACCACCCACCCACACAACCACCCACACAACCACCCACCCACACATACACAACTCTTGTTGAGCCAGGTTGTGGTACGGACAGCCGGCCTCATCAGTCCAGCTCAAGCGAGGTTTTGGTGGTATGGCTGTGGTTGTCGTCGTCTGTGTAGATCTTCAAAGCTCGTTCCTTGCGGGGTGAACAGGATATGCGATGATTTTGTCGAGATATTCTGAACAAGAGAAACATTTGGCTTGAACAACATGGGCGGCAAGTTTGGAAGTATTATCTCTACAGCATTATTAGCAAACTTTGAACATACAAGAGCTACTTACGTTCTGTACATGAATTATTTGGAGGAGAGTGACACGATAAGAAATCTTGATGTTATGTGTTGGAGGACAGTGACACGACAAGAAATCTTGATGTTATGTGTTGGAGGACAGTGACACGACAAGAAATCCTGATGTTATGTGTTGGAGGACAGTGACACGACAAGAAATCTTGATGTTATGTGTTGGAGGACAGTGACACGACAAGAAATCTTGATGTTATGTGTTGGAGGACAGTGACACGACAAGAAATCTTGATGTTATGTGTTGGAGGACAGTGACACGACAAGAAATCTTGATGTTATGTGTTGGAGGACAGTGACACGACAAGAAATCTTGATGTTATGTGTTGGAGGACAGTGACACGACAAGAAATCTTGATGTTATGTGTTGGAGGACAGTGACACGACAAGAAATCTTGATGTTATGTGTTGGAGGACAGTGACACGATAAGAAATCTTGATGTTATGTGTTGGAGGACAGTGACACGACAAGAAATCTTGATGTTATGTGTGTGTTGGACGAGAGTGACACAACAAGAAATCTTGATGTTATGTGTTGGAGGACAGTGACACGACAAGAGATCTTGATGTTATGTGTTGGACGAGAGTGACACAACAAGAGATCTTGATGTTATGTGTGTGTTGGACGAGAGTGACACAACAAGAGATCTTGCACCACAAAAAAGATAAAACCAAAGTTCTCTCTCCACAGAACTGGTCTGAGGGTAGGTTATCAGGTGTGCCCACTGAGCCACCATGACACACCTGGTTACCTGGAGCAGCCAACAAGGTGGACATTCAATCATAGCTCGTTGATATTGGGGTTAGATCAGACATATCCATCCTCCAAAGAGACCTAGTCAATACAACAGCAACAACCGTGCCATGGACCCTGTGAGGAAGGCCAGTGGAGAGGCTCTCATTTAACTTGGCAGAGAATTAAAGCGCAGTCATAGCAATCATGAACCAGAGCCAGGTTAGAATACAAAGAATGACCGAACTAAGTGAGGGGTATTGAGGTGTGGGGAGAGGGGGGAGAGAGGCTAAGAGGGTGTTAGTATGAATGTCCTGACAGAAGGCATTAGGCCTGATGGTCACTGATTGCTCCGGCAGGCTCAGTAGCTTGGGCAATCACCCAAGTACATGTCAGAACAGATCAAATCAAATGTAAGATGAAGATGAGAGAAGAATTCAGAGAGAGGTCTGAACAAGTCAATTTTAGTGATAGCTCTCATTCAAAGTTAATCAAGTCAGAACGATCAAATCATCCATCGTGGGGACGGCGTGGCCTAGTGGCACGGCTCACAACCAGAAGGTGCTGGGTTCGATCCCCATCACAGCACCGGCCGTTACCCCGGGGAAGCAAACCCTTAGAAAATGCAGGAGGAAGCAGACCCTTACATAAAATGCATGCTGAAGTCGGATGCATTGGGCCGACAGGCGCAAAATAAAAACCACAGTGTAACGCACATACGCCTTGGGGAATAGATAAATAAGGCGAACGCAAAAAAAAAAAAAAAAAAAAAAAACCTTCAAAAAATCAATTTGATGCAGATGTGCCATCATTTCATCATCATAAAAATCACATTAAACTAGGAGCTCTCTCAAACATGTGATCGTCTCCTCCATAAATAAAATCACATTAAACTAGGAGCTCTCTCAAACATGTGATCGTCTCCTCCATAAATAAAATCACATTAAACTAGGAGCTCTCTCAAACATGTGATCATCTCCTCCATAAATAAAATCACATTAAACTAGGAGCTCTCTCAAACATGTGATCATCTCCTCCATAAATAAAATCACATTAAACTAGGAGCTCTCTCAAACATGTGATCATCTCCTCCATAAATAAAATCACATTAAACTAGGAGCTCTCTCAAACATGTGATCGTCTCCTCCATAAATAAAATCACATTAAACTAGGAGCTCTCTCAAACATGTGATCGTCTCCTCCATAAATAAAATCACATTAAACTAGGAGCTCTCTCAAACATGTGATCGTCTCCTCCATAAATAAAATCACATTAAACTAGGAGCTCTCTCAAACATGTGATCATCTCCTCCATAAATAAAATCACATTAAACTAGGAGCTCTCTCAAACATGTGATCGTCTCCTCCATAAATAAAATCACATTAAACTAGGAGCTCTCTCAAACATGTGATCGTCTCCTCCATAAATAAAATCACATTAAACTAGGAGCTCTCTCAAACATGTGATCATCTCCTCCATAAATAAAATCACGTCTAACATTTCCTACCTGTTTTCCTTCTGCTGTATTTCTTTCTTCCTTTCTTCTGACAACTCTGCAAGTTCGTCACGGCTGTCCCTACAAGATAACAGACAATTGATGGAGGACTGTTTCAGGCTTCAAGATAACAGACAATTGATGGAGGACTGTTTCAGGCTACAAGATAACTGACAATTGATGGAGGACTGTTTCAGGCTACAAGATAACAGACAATTGATGGAGGACTGTTTCAGGCTACAAGATAACAGACAATTGACAGAGGACTGTTTCAGGCTACAAGATAACTGACAATTGATGGAGGACTGTTTCAGGCTACAAGATAACAGACAATTGATGGAGGACTGTTTCAGGCTACAAGATAACAGACAATTGATGGAGGACTGTTTCAGGCTACAAGATAACAGACAATTGATGGAGGACTGTTTCAGGCTTCAAGATAACAGACAATTGATGGAGGACTGTTTCAGGCTTCAAGATAACAGACAATTGATGGAGGACTGTTTCAGGGTTCAAGATAACAGACAATTGATGGAGGACTATTTCAGGCTACAAGATAACAGACAATTGATGGAGGACTGTTTCAGGCTACAAGATAACAGACAATTGATGGAGGACTGTTTCAGGCTACAAGATAACAGACAATTGATGGAGGACTGTTCCAGGCTACAAGATAACAGACAATTGATGGAGGACTGTTTCAGGCTACAAGATAATAGACAATTGATGGAGGACTGTTCCAGGTTACTAAAGTCTTACACCAAGGTGAGTGAGGCCACAATCTTGGATGACCTGTCCTCGGACGACTGAGCCCTCATCACCGGCTCAGGTCAAGCTAGGCAACCCACCATGGCGTGGTGCAGTAACTTTGGTCTCACGATCAGCACTAGAAGAACGGAGGTACTCTCCCAGCCTGCCCCTGAGAAGTCTGACGTTGAACCAAACATTACTGTACAGAAACAACGTGTCCTGGCTGTCGATAGCTCCCCCTACCTAGGCAGCACCTCCCTCACCAGAGAAGTGAATATCGACTCTGAGGTCAACAACAGGATTGCAAAGGCGAGCTCTGCATTTGGGAGGCTCCAAGCAAATGTTTGGAACTGGCAGGGCATCAGTGTCGCCTCCACTGTAAAAGTATTTCATGCTGCAGTGTAACCACTCTGCTGTATGCGTGTGAGACATGGACAATGTATAATAGACATGCCAGGCAGCTCAATTTGTATGACGAGCTGTCTGCGTAGGTTGATGAGGATCAGGTGGTAGGACAAGCTGTCTGCGGAGTTTGACGAGGATCAGGTGGTAGGACAAGCTGTCTGCGGAGTTTGATGAGGATCAGGTGGTAGGACAAGCTGTCTGCGGAGGTTGCTGAGGATCAGGTGGTAGGACAAGCTGTCTGCGGAGGTTGATGAGGATCAGGTGGTAGGACAAGCTGTCTAACAAGTTGAACATCCATACACTTCTGTAAAAAATCCAGTTAAGATGGATGGGGAATGTTATTCACATTCCTGATGAGGGCAACCCAAAGCAACTTATTCCTGATGAGGGCAACCCCGAGCAACTCATTCCTGATGAGGGCAACCCCAAGCAACTCATTCCTGATGAAGGCAACCCCAAGCAACTCATTCCTGATGAAGGCAACCCCAAGCAACTCATTCCTGATGAAGGCAACCCCAAGCAACTCATTCCTGATGAAGGCAACCCCAAGCAACTCATTCCTGATGAGGGCAACCCCAAGCAACTCATTACTGATGAGCGTCCCCAAGCAACGCAACGAAAGTCTCTATGCAAAGCTTCCACACTGATATCACCTCCTGGGAGATGCATGCACAGAACGTTCCATCTAGCGCGCTGTCATCATCAAAAAGTGCTGAGAACACGGATCAAGACTCCACTGTAGAGGCTCAGTAAGAGTTGGACACCCAACAGAACAGAATGCACAACTTCCCAGCTGACTCCTCACATAAGTGTCCCATGTGCAGCAGGGCATGCCATGCCAGCATTGGTCTTTACAGTCATATGAGAACACATCTCAGAGCACAAGTCTGATGTACCTTGACATACAATGGGCAACGATTATTACTACATTGTCAGATGACAAAAAGTGCCTGAACATCCGCCAGATAGCCCAACAGTTGTTGATGATCAAGACATGGTCTCACTACATGGACATGTCAGTCGAAGTGGGGATGTCTCAATCTTTGTATGAGGATACAACAAGATCACAGCCATCTGACACATGACATAGAGTTTCACAGACATCTGACACATGACATAGAGTAACACAGCCATCTGACACATGACATAGAGTAACACAGCCATCTGACACATGACATAGAGTAACACAGACATCTGACACATGACATAGAGTAACACAGACATCTGACACATGACATAGAGTAACACAGCCATCTGACACATGACATAGAGTAACACAGCCATCTGACACATGACATAGAGTAACACAGCCATCTGACACATGACATAGAGTAACACAGCCATCTGACACATGACATAGAGTTTCACAGCCATCTGACACATGACATAGAGTAACACAGCCATCTGACACATGACATAGAGTAACACAGCCATCTGACACATGACATAGAGTTTCACAGCCATCTGACACATGACATAGAGTAACACAGCCATCTGACACATGACATAGAGTAACACAGCCATCTGACACATGACATAGAGTAACACAGCCATCTGACACATGACATAGAGTAACACAGCCATCTGACACATGACATAGAGTAACACAGCCATCTGACACATGACATAGAGTAACACAGCCATCTGACACATGACATAGAGTAACACAGCCATCTGACACATGACATAGAGTAACACAGACATCTGACACATGACATAGAGTAACACAGACATCTGACACATGACATAGAGTAACACAGCCATCTGACACATGACATAGAGTAACACAGCCATCTGACACATGACATAGAGTAACACAGCCATCTGACACATGACATAGAGTAACACAGCCATCTGACACATGACATAGAGTAACACAGCCATCTGACACATGACATAGAGTAACACAGCCATCTGACACATGACATAGAGTAACACAGCCATCTGACACATGACATAGAGTAACACAGCCATCTGACACATGACATAGAGTAACACAGCCATCTGACACATGACATAGAGTAACACAGACATCTGACACATGACATAGAGTAACACAGCCATCTGCCACATGACATAGAGTAACACAGACATCTGACACATGACATAGAGTAACACAGACATCTGACACATGACATATAGTAACACAGCCATCTGACACATGACATAGAGTAACACAGCCATCTGACACATGACATAGAGTAACACAGCCATCTGACACATGACATAGAGTAACACAGCCATCTGACACATGACATAGAGTAACACAGACATCTGACACATGACATAGAGTAACACAGACATCTGACACATGACATAGAGTAACACAGACATCTGACACATGACATAGAGTAACACAGCCATCTGACACATGACATAGAGTAACACAGCCATCTGACACATGACATAGAGTAACACAGCCATCTGACACATGACATAGAGTAACACAGCCATCTGACACATGACATAGAGTAACACAGACATCTGACACATGACATAGAGTAACACAGACATCTGACACATGACATAGAGTAACACAGCCATCTGACACATGACATAGAGTAACACAGACATCTGACACATGACATAGAGTAACACAGACATCTGACACATGACATAGAGTAACACAGCCATCTGACACATGACATAGAGTAACACAGCCATCTGACACATGACATAGAGTAACACAGACATATGACACATGACATAGAGTAACACAGCCATCTGACACATGACATAGAGTAACACAGCCATCTGACACATGACATAGAGTAACACAGACATCTGACACATGACATAGAGTAACACAGACATCTGACACATGACATAGAGTAACACAGACATACATGACATCTGAAAGAGTATACCAACTCACAAAAATACATGACATCTGATATACAAGAAAAATTATCACTGAGAAACATTTACTTTGGCTTGACATACAACTGCCTCTCTATTATTACTGTACAATTTATGAAGAAAGGATATAGGAATAGATGATACTGCAATAGATGATTTACAAATAGACGATTTAGCAATAGATTTAATTAGGAATAAATGGTTTAAGAATAGACTTAATTAGGAATAGATGATTTACAAATAGATTTAATTAGAAATGATTTAGGAATAGATTTAATTAGGAATAGATGATTTAAGAATAGATTTAATTATGAGTAAATGCTTTAAGAATAGATGATACTGCAATAGAAGATTTAGGAATAGATGATTTAGGCATAGATGATCTAGGAACACATGATTTAGGAATAGATTTAATTACAAATAGATGATTTAAGAATTGATGATTTAAGAATAGATGATTTAAGAATAGATGATATGGAATGAATGTTAGATGATTTTTCTACTTGCTCTTGAGATTCATAGGTAAACCAGTTGTTTGTTTGTTGATTCCTCTACCCCCTATAAGATATTGTTGATTCTTCTACCCATTATAAGATATTGTTGATTCCTCTACCCATTATAAGATATTGTTGATTCCTCTACCCCCTATAAGATATTGTTGATTCCTCTACCCATTATAAGATATTGTTGATTCCTCTACCCATTATAAGATATTGTTGATTCCTCTACTCCCTATAAGATATTGTTGATTCCTCTACCCCCTATAAGATATTGTTGATTCCTCTACCCATTATAAGATATTGTTGATTCTTCTACCCCCTATAAGATATTGTTGATTCCTCTACCCATTATAAGATATTGTTGATTCCTCTACCCCCTATAAGATATTGTTGATTCCTCTACCCCCTATAAGATATTGTTGATTCCTCTACCCCCTATAAGATATTGTTGATTCTTCTACCCCCTATAGGATATTGTTGATTCCTCTACCCATTATAAGATATTGTTGATTCTTCTACCCATTATAAGATATTGTTGATTCCTCTACCCCCTATAAGATATTGTTGATTCCTCTACCCATTATAAGATATTGTTGATTCCTCTACCCATTATAAGATATTGTTGATTCCTCTACCCCCTATAAGATATTGTTGATTCCTCTACCCCCTATAAGATATTGTTGATTCCTCTACCCCCTATAAGATATTGTTGATTCCTCTACCCCCTATAAGATATTGTTGATTCTTCTACCCCCTATAAGATATTGTTGATTCCTCTACCCATTATAAGATATTGTTGATTCCTCTACCCATTATAAGATATTGTTGATTCCTCTACCCCCTATAAGATATTGTTGATTCCTCTACCCCCTATAAGATATTGTTGATTCCTCTACCCCCTATAAGATATTGTTGATTCTTCTACCCCCTATAGGATATTGTTGATTCCTCTACCCATTATAAGATATTGTTGATTCTTCTACCCATTATAAGATATTGTTGATTCCTCTACCCCCTATAGGATATTGTTGATTCCTCTACCCCCTATAAGATATTGTTGATTCCTCTACCCCCTATAAGATATTGTTGATTCCTCTACCCATTATAAGATATTGTTGATTCCTCTACCCATTATAAGATATTGTTGATTCCTCTACCCCCTATAAGATATTGTTGATTCCTCTACCCATTATAAGATATTGGTGATTCCTCTACTCATTATAAGATATTGTTGATTCCTCTACCCATTATAAGATATTGTTGATTCTTCTACCCCTATACGATATTGTTGATTCCTCTACCCCCTATAGGATATTGTTGATTCCTCTACCCCCTATAAGATATTGTTGATTCCTCTACCCCCTATAAGATATTGTTGATTCCTCTACCCCCTATAAGATATTGTTGATTCCTCTACCCCCTATAAGATATTGTTGATTCCTCTACCCCCTATAGGATATTGTTGATTCCTCTATCCCCAATAGTATCCCGCTACCACATCACTCACCTGAAGTAGATGACATGTCCGTCATCACATATATACCACGGCCACATGTTGAGTGTACTGACATGTGGGTTCCACTCCAGGTCTGTGTGGATCTCAAGGACAGACACCTCACAAGGGAATGTACCCTTGCCCTGGAAGCACATTAGACAAGTCTACATCTCACAGACTCTTTGACTTAACAGACACCACACAGACTCTTTGACTTTAACAGACATCCCAGAGACTCTTTGACTTTAACAGACATCCCACAGGCTCTTTGACTTAACAGACATCTCACAGACTCTTTGACTTAACAGACATCTCACAGACTCTTTGACTTAACAGACATCTCACAGACTCTTTGACTTAACAGACATTTCACAGACTCTTTGACTTAACAGACATTTCACAGACTCTTTGACTTAACAGACATCTCACAGACTCTTTGACTTCACAGACATCTCACAGACTCTTTGACTTAACAGACATCTCACAGACTCTTTAACAAGAGACATCTCACAGACTCTTTGACTTAACAGACATCTCACAGACTCTTTGACTTAACAGAAACTCACAGACTGTTTGACTTCACAGACATCTCACAGACTCTTTGACTTAACAGACATCTCACAGACTCTTTGACTTCACAGACATCTCACAGACTCTTTGCCTTAACAGACATCTCACAGACTCTTTAACAAGAGACATCTCACAGACTCTTTGACAATAGACATCTCACAGACTCTTTGACTTCACAGACATCTCACAGACTCTTTGACTTAACAGACATCTCACAGACTTTTTGACTTAACAGACATCTCACAGACTCTTTAACAAGAGACATCTCACAGACTCTATGACTTGACAGACATCTCACAGACTCTATCACTTGACAGATATCTGACAAACTCTCTCACTTGACAGACATCTCACAGACTCAATATATTCTGTCTTTCACCATCTGCAATTTTGTCGTTCATTCAACCTTAGATATTTTTTTATTTTTTCATTTATCTTTGGACACTTCTTTCTTTCATTTAGTTAAGTTAAGTTTAGTCATGTTAAGTTAAGTCATGTTAAGTTAAGTCATGTTAAGTTAAGTCATGACTGAAAGAGGCTATGAATGACATGAATGGATTTTCTCAGATATTTCTTTACATACTTTGCTTATCTCCAGTTCAACCCAATCAACTACCAGTGTGAGTACCGACTTATCTCCAGATCAACTAAACTACCAGTGTGAGTACCGACTTATCTCCAGATCAACCCAACTACCAGTGTGAGTACCGACTTATCTCCAGATCAACTAAACTACCAGTGTGAGTACCGACTTATCTCCAGATCAACTAAACTACCAGTGTGAGTACCGACTTATCTCCAGATCAACCCAACTACCAGTGTGAGTACCGACTTATCTCCAGATCAACTCAACTACCAGTGTGAGTACCGACTTATCTCCAGATCAACTAAACTACCAGTGTGAGTACCGACTTATCTCCAGATCAACTAAACTACCAGTGTGAGTACCGACTTATCTCAAGATCAACTCAACTACCAGTGTGAGTACCGACTTATCTCCAGATCAACCCAACTACCAGTGTGAGTACCGACTTATCTCAAGATCAACTCAACTACCAGTGTGAGTACCGACTTATCTCCAGATCAACCCAACTACCAGTGTGAGTACCGACTTATCTCCAGATCAACCCAACTACCAGTGTGAGTACCGACTTATCTCAAGATCAACTCAACTACCAGTGTGAGTATCGACTTATCTCCAGATCAACCCAACTACCAGTGTGAGTACCGACTTATCTCCAGATCAACTCAACTACCAGTGTGAGTACCGACTTATCTCCAGATCAACTCAACTACCAGTGTGAGTATCGACTTATCTCCAGTTCAACCCAAACAACTACCGTGGTGAGTATCGACTTATCTCCAGATCAACCCAATCAACTAGCAGTGTGAGTACCGACTTATCTCCAGATCAACTCAACTACCAGTGTGAGTACCGACTTATCTCCAGATCAACCCAACTACCAGTGTGAGTACCGACTTATCTCAAGATCAACTCAACTACCAGTGTGAGTACCGACTTATCTCCAGATCAACCCAACTACCAGTGTGAGTACCGACTTATCTCCAGATCAACTCAACTACCAGTGTGAGTACCGACTTATCTCCAGATCAACTCAACTACCAGTGTGAGTACTGACTTATCTCCAGATCAACTAAACTACCAGTGTGAGTACCGACTTATCTCCAGATCAACTCAACTACCAGTGTGAGTACCGACTTATCTCCAGATCAACTAAACTACCAGTGTGAGTACCGACTTATCTCAAGATCAATTCAACTACCAGTGTGAGTACCGACTTATCTCCAGATCAACCCAACTACCAGTGTGAGTACCGACTTATCTCAAGATCAACTCAACTACCAGTGTGAGTACCGACTTATCTCCAGATCAACCCAACTACCAGTGTGAGTACCGACTTATCTCCAGATCAACTCAACTACCAGTGTGAGTACCGACTTATCTCCAGATCAACTAAACTACCAGTGTGAGTACCGACTTATCTCCAGATCAACTCAACTACCAGTGTGAGTACCGACTTATCTCCAGATCAACCCAACTACCAGTGTGAGTACCGACTTATCTCAAGATCAACTCAACTACCAGTGTGAGTACCGACTTATCTCCAGATCAACCCAACTACCAGTGTGAGTACCGACTTATCTCCAGATCAACTCAACTACCAGTGTGAGTACCGACTTATCTCCAGATCAACTCAACTACCAGTGTGAGTTCCGACTTATCTCCAGATCAACCCAACTACCAGTGTGAGTACCGACTTATCTCCAGATCAACTCAACTACCAGTGTGAGTACCGACTTATCTCCAGATCAACTCAACTACCAGTGTGAGTATCGACTTATCTCCAGTTCAACCCAATCAACTACCAGTGTGAGTACCGACTTATCTCCAGATCAACTCAACTACCAGTGTGAGTACCGACTTATCTCCAGATCAACCCAAATAACTACCAGTGTGAGTACCGACTTATCTCCAGATCAACTCAACTACCAGTGTGAGTATCGACTTATCTCCAGATCAACTCAACTACCAGTGTGAGTACCGACTTATCTCCAGATCAACTCAACTACCAGTGTGAGTATCGACTTATCTCCAGATCAACTCAACTACCAGTGTGAGTACCGACTTATCTCCAGATCAACCCAAACAAAGATCTCCAGTTCAACCCAAACAAAGATCTCCAGACACTCACCTTGGCAAACTCCACATGCTCCACTGGGATAGCACTCAGGGCCGAGATCTGAGGACCAACAAAGAACACACAAATCTGTGACAGTCTACTGATGAGACACCTACTTGATACACAGTATTCTCTGACAGTAGTGCAGACAACATGTTTACATTACAACTATAACACTTCATTCATCAAGTGAACATCTCACCATCATCACTTCCCTCCATCACATTCACTTTCATCAAGTGAACATCTCACCATCATCACTTCCCTCCATCACATTCACTATCATCAAGTGAACATCTCACCATCATCACTTCCCTCAATCACATTCACTATCATCAAGTGAACATCTCACCACATTCACTCAATCACATTCACTATCATCAAGTGAACATCTCACCATCACTTCCCTCCATCACATTCACTATCATCAAGTGAATATCTCACCATCACTTCCGTCCATCACATTCACTATCATCAAGTGAACATCTCACCACATTCACTCAATCACATTCACTATCATCAAGTGAACATCTCACCACATTCACTCAATCACATTCACTATCATCAAGTGAACATCTCACCACATTCACTCAATCACATTCACTATCATCAAGTGAACATCTCACCACATTCACTCAATCACATTCACTATCATCAAGTGAACATCTCACCACATTCACTCAATCACATTCACTATCAGCAAGTGAACATCTCACCACATTCACTCAATCACATTCACCATCAAATGTGGGCAGGAAGACTAACGCCTGGTCAGGCATAACTTACTGCCCAAGACCCTCGCCTGAACTTCCTCATAGCCCTTCCTGGAAACGGGCTGTTTTCATGGCAGCCTGACTAACAAGGTTGAGGTATCGATGTGCTTCTTGTAGTAGTGAGTGACACGCAGATGAAGCCAAGCATTGCACAACCGCCTGGAGGACCCCGGTCCACCTTCATCAGCATGCTCGGGATGTAAGGAAAGCCACTGTAACCCGACACTGTCATTTTCAGGGCACACAAAAGAGTAACCTACTCATTATGGACATGCAGCAGCAGCAGCAACAACCAGCAAATAATCCAGACCAGCCGTCTGATATCTTTAGGCAGAGCGCTGCACTCACCTTGACCTTGAGCTCATCCAAAGACTGCTGCTGGAGGACCACCTCTCTGAACGGATCTATCAGGTGAGTTGACGGGTGCCACCAACGGACATAGATGGCCAGGTGAGACGAGTCCTTCAGTTCTTCTGGACCTAGTATACAGGACAGTCCATTATCTCGAGCAAATTCAACACACACGGCATACACTTAACATATATGTCAACATCACAAACACATTCTTACAACATATACTCAACACAGACTCAATGCTGAAACAATCAACATACACTCAACATATACAAGGTACACTGAATACTTACAACATACACTCAAAACACACAACATACACTCAAAACACACAACATACACTCAAAACACACAACATACACTCAACATATACAAGGTACACTGAATACTTACAACATACACTCAAAACACACAACATACACTCAAAACACACAACATACACTCAAAACACACAACATACACTCAACATATACAAGGTACACTGAATACTTACAACATACACTCAAAACACACAACATACACTGAATACTTACAACATACACTCAAAACACAACATACACTCAAAACACACAACATACACTCAAAACACACAACATACACTCAAAACACAACATACACTCAATACACACAACATACACTCAAAACACACAACAACACTCAAAACACACAACATACACTCAAAACACAACATACACTCAATACACACAACATACACTCAAAACACAACATACACTCAATACACACAACATACACTCAAAACACACAACACTCAAAACACACAACATACACTCAAAACACAACATACACTCAATACACACAACATACACTCAAAACACAACATACAACATACACTCAATACACACAACATACACTCAAAACACACAACAACACTCAAAACACACAACATACACTCAAAACACAACATACACTCAATACACACAACATACACTCAAAACACAACATACACTCAATACACACAACATACACTCAAAACACACAACAACACTCAAAACACACAACATACACTCAAAACACAACATACACTCAATACACAAAACATACACTCAAAACACACAACATACACTCAAAACACAACATACACTCAATACACACAACATACACTCAAAACACACAACAACACTCAAAACACACAACATACACTCAAAACACAACATACACTCAATATACACAACATACACTCAATACACACAACATACACTCAATACACACAACATACACTCAAAACACACAACATACACTCAAAACACACAACATACACTCAAAACACAACAAACACTCAATACACACAACATACACTCAAAACACACAACATACACTCAAAACACACAACATACACTCAAAACACAACAAACACTCAATACACACAACATACACTCAAAACACACAACATACACTCAAAATACACAACATACACTCAATACACACAACATACACTCAAAACACACAACATACATTCAGAGCATAAAACACACTCAACATTTACAGCATTAAATGTACAACTGTGTCTACAGATATGAGATGTAGACATGGTTAATACAGATATGAGATGTAGACATGGTTAATACAGATATGAGATGTACACATGGTTAATACAGATATGATGATGTAGACATGGTGAATACAGATATGAGATGTACACATGGTTAATACAGATATGATGATGTACACATGGTTAATACAGATATGAGATGTACACATGATGAATACAGATATGAGATGTACACATGATGAATACAGATATGAGATGTACACATGGTGAATACAGATATGATGATGTACAAATGGTTAATACAGATAGAAGATGTACAAATGGCTAATACAGATATTAGATGTAAAAACAATTAATACAGATATGAGATGTACACATGGTTAATACAGATATGAGATGTACACATGATGAATACAGATATGAGATGTACACATGGTGAATACAGATATGAGATGTACACATGGTTAATACAGATAGAAGATGTACAAATGGCTAATACAGATATTAGATGTAAAAACAATTAATACAGATATGAGATGTACACATGGTTAATACAGAAATGAGATGTACACATGGTGAATACAGATATGAGATGTACACATGGTTAATACAGATATGAGATGTACACATGATGAATACAGATATGAGATGTACACATGATGAATACAGATATGAGATGTACACATGGTTAATACAGATATGAGATGTACACATGGTTAATACAGATATGAGATGTACACATGATGAATACAGAAATGAGATGTACACATGATGAATACAAATATGAGATGTGCACATGGTTAATACAGATATGAGATGTACACATGATGAATACAGATATGAGATGTACACATGGTGAATACAGATATGAGATGTACACATGGTTAATACAGATAGAAGATGTACAAATGGCTAATACAGATATTAGATGTAAAAACAATTAATACAGATATGAGATGTACACATGGTTAATACAGAAATGAGATGTACACATGGTGAATACAGATATGAGATGTACACATGGTTAATACAGATATGAGATGTACACATGATGAATACAGATATGAGATGTACACATGATGAATACAGATATGAGATGTACACATGATGAATACAGATATGAGATGTACACATGGTTAATACAGATATGAGATGTACACATGATGAATACAGATATGAGATGTACACATGATGAATACAGATATGAGATGTACACATGGTGAATACAGATATGATGATGTACACATGGTTAATACAGATATGAGATGTACACATGATGAATACAGATATGAGATGTACACATGGTGAATACAGATATGAGATGTACACATGGTTAATACAGATAGAAGATGTACAAATGGCTAATACAGATATGAGATGTACACATGGTGAATACAGAAATGAGATGTACACATGGTGAATACAGATATGAGATGTACACATGGTTAATACAGATATGAGATGTACACATGGTTAATACAGATATGAGATGTACACATGGTTAATACAGATATGAGATGTACACATGGTTAATACAGATATGAGATGTACACATGGTTAATACAGATATGAGATGTACAAACAGTTAACCTTTACCGCACCATTGCCGTAAGATCGTGACCGACAACATTTATATATTTTGACTGTGTCACTGCACGGTGACGTTACGGATAGTCACTGGTTTATCGTGTTCGAACATCCAGAACATGCAAGTATTTCAATCTACAAATTGACCACTTTCGACCTCTTCATTTTGAAACGGGGGGAAATGGCTCGTTTGAGATTTAAGAGAACTTTGAAACGATATATTTTCTCTTTGACTCAGATTTGATGGTTGAAGATTATGCTATTATTGATGTAGGTGATGTAAGTGATGAAGGTGAAGGTCATGTAGTTGATGTAGGTCATGTAGGTGATGAAGGTAATGTAGGTGATGTATGTGTTGTAGGTGATGTATGTGTTGTAGGTGATGTATGTGTTGTAGGTGATGTAGGTGATGTATGTGTTGTAGGTGATGTATGTGTTGTATGTGTTGTAGGTGATGTATGTGTTGTAGGTGTTGTAGGTTATGTAGGTGTTGTAGGTGATGTATGTGTTGTAGGTGTTGTAGGTGTTGTAGGTGATGTATGTGTTGTAGGTGATGTATGTGTTGTAGGTGATGTATGTGTTGTAGGTGATGTATGTGTTGTAGGTGATGTATGTGTTGTAGGTGATGTATGTGTTGTAGGTGTTGTAGGTGATGTATGTGTTGTAGGTGATGTATGTATTGTAGGTGATGTAGGTGATGTAGGTGATGTATGTGATGTATGTGTTGTAGGTGATGTATGTGTTGTAGGTGTTGTAGGTGATGTATGTGTTGTAGGTGATGTAGGTGATGTATGTATTGTAGGTGATGTAGGTGATGTATGTGTTGTAGGTGTTGTAGGTGATGTATGTGTTGTAGGTGATGTATGTGTTGTAGGTGATGTATGTGTTGTAGGTGATGTATGTGTTGTAGGTGTTGTAGGTGATGTATGTGTTGTAGGTGATGTATGTGTTGTAGGTGTTTCAACTGATTATTCTTAGGTTGATCTGTTTAGTTTGATTATCTAGATGTAATCAATATATTTGTAGTGGAAACTAACAGATAAGCCCATCTTGTGAACGATCATTTTCCGTCCTCTGTGGCAACTTAACTGTTTCCAAGGACCAGGCACACCCCAAACAGGTGAGAATAAATGTTTGTGCTGTTTTTCAACATTTTCACCTTCATTTTCTTGTATCCCAGAACCCAACACAACAATAAGACCAACACATTTTTATACATTGATGTCTCTACACATGAACAAATTTGATCTATAAACAAACAAATAAAAAAGGCTCTCAGTCAACAATCATAGTGATACGAGATGTACGAACAGTTCATATGGATAAGAATGAAAATGTGTATGTGCACCTAGACAGAGAGACTCACCATCCAGGACCTCCAGGAAGATCTCCCAGTTTGGGTAGATGGGGATTTCATTCTCGTAAACATTGGTATCCAAGTAGACAGTGCCTGGGTTGGTCCATGACTTCTTGCGGAGTCGACACCTGCAACATTCACAACCGGAATGTGAGCACCCTACAACATGCAAGGACTGTTCTGTCAAGAATTGATGTCAATGCTCAGTCTTCCATAGAAAATGATTAAGAGTGCTTCATGTTGATGGTGCCACTAGCTTGCTGGTTGTACATACTCTTAAATCCTTCCTCTTAAGACGCCCCTCAACACATGTCTAATTTTTTAATTCTGCAGTTTGAAGATTCTCAGTTCATCGGTTGCAGCGTCAACATCCACGAGGTGCTCAGTGCTTGACCTCTGTGACCTCTATCTAACATCATGGATGTGGCCATTGATTGACCTCTATCTAACATCCACGATGTGGTCAGTGATTGACCTTTGTGACCTCTATCTAACATCCAGGATGTGGCCATTGATTGACCTCTATCCAACATCCAGGATGTGGTAATTGATTCACCTCTGTGACCTCTATCCAACTCCAAGAGGTGGTCAGTGATTGACCTCTATCCAACATCCAAGAGTGGTCATTGATCGGCCTCAGAATTTCACCTCTCACTCATATCCAAATCCCCCACTATGAGATGATAACTTCAGTTCATTCCATTCCATGATCCATAGCATTACCGGAACAATATATCCACTTCAGCCACTCAAGACTTGATGTCTGTATGTCCACTTTCCACTCCAGCTCAAGACTTGATACATATCCACTCTAGCTCCTAAAGGCTTGATGCCTATCCACTCCAGCCTAAGACTTGATGTCTATATATCCACTATCCTCCTCAGCACAAGACTTGATGTCTATATATCCACTATCCTCCTCAGCACAAGACTTGATGCCTATATATCCACTATCCTCTTCAGCTCCCCAATGCTTAATGTATGTCCACTCCTGTCCACTCATATTGCAGTCAGTCCTTCTGTAACTTGGATGTAAGGACTGAAAGACAGATATGATTACTTCTGTTGTTGATATGGTCTCAGATAGTTACCACCTCAGAACTAAAGTCACCACCTCTGAACTAAAGTCACCATCTTAGAACTAAAGTCACCACCTCAGAACTAAAGTCATCACTTCAGAACTAAATCACCACCTCAGCTGAAATTACCCCCTCAGCTGAACTCTCACATGTCAAGGGCAACCCCTCAGCTGAACTCTCACAGCTAAAGTCACCCCCTCAGCTGAACTCTCATAGCTTAAGTCACCCCTTCAGCTGAACTCTCACAGCTAAAGTCACCCCCTCAGCTGAACTCTCACAGCTTAAGTCACCCCCTCAGCTGAACTCTCACAGCTAAAGTCACCCCCTCAGCTGAACTCTCACAGCTAAAGTCACCCCCTCAGCTGAACTCTCACAGCTAAAGTCACCCCCTCAGCTGAACTTTCACATCTAAAGTCACCCCCTCAGCTGAACTCTCACAGCTAAAGTCACCCCCTCAGCTGAACTCTCACAGCTAAAGTCACCCCCTCAGCTGAACTCTCACATCTAAAGTCATCCCCTCAGCTGAACTCTCACATCTAAAGTCATCCCCTCAGCTGAACTCTCACATGTAAAGTCACCCCCTCAGCTGAACTCTCACATCTAAAGTCACCCCCTCAGCTGAACTCTCACAGCTTAAGTCACCCGCTCAGATGAGTCACCACCTCAGAACTAAAACCAAGACCCTATTCAGCTTCCAAGTGGTGACCCTGGAAACAAACTGCAACCATGTAGCCTGGCTAAGAGATTAGAGAGATAAAGGAAAGACAAACCTGGTCCCAAAAATGCTGTTCTGAAATCAGATGTGTCGGGCTGAAAGGTGTATATATCGTAACCTCGCTGTAAACTTCAACACATCGTCACAAACGCACTATTCAGGGCGAATGCATGAGAAGAAGATGAAGAAGAAGAAGACGAGTTGCAGACGTGCCCAGATGTCTGACTCAAACCACAAGACCCATTCTCCGTTACCTGTTCAATGGGATCTCCAGACCCCTCTGTTCTTTGAGCTCATCAATGATCAACTGTTTGGACTCCAAGACAGTCATGCCTTTAGCAAATATGGTCTCAAGCAAGAACTTGCAGGGCTGGCAGAGATCAGAACAATGTCAATTGTTTCACAAGATGGCAGCAACGGAGAGAAGAGTATCAAGATAGCAACAACACACTCATCATGGCTGGACAAGAGAATCAACATTCTACCAGTCACAAGTCATTCAACATTCTACTACAGTCACAAGTCATTCAACATTCTACCAGTCACAAGTCATTCAACATTCTACCAGTCACAAGTCATTCAACATTCTACTACAGTCACAAGTCATTCAACATTCTACCATTCACAAGTCATTCAACATTCTACTACAGTCACAAGTTATTCAACATTCTACCAGTCACAAGTCATTCAACATTCTACCATTCACAAGTCATTCAACATTCTACTACAGTCACAAGTCATTCAACATTCTACCAGTCACAAGTCATTCAACATTCTACCATTCACAAGTCATTCAACATTCTACTACAGTCACAAGTCATTCAACATTCTACTACAGTCACAAGTCATTCAACATTCTACTACAGTCACAAGTCATTCAACAGTCTACCAGTCACAAGTCATTCAACATTCTACTACAGTCACAAGTCATTCAACATTCTACTACAGTCACAAGTCATTCAACATTCTACTACAGTCACAAGTCATTCAACATTCTACTACAGTCACAAGTCATTCAACATTCTACCAGTCACAAGTCATTCAACATTCTACTACAGTCACAAGTCATTCAACATTCTACTACAGTCACAAGTCATTCAACATTCTACTACAGTCACAAGTCATTCAACATTCTACCATTCACAAGTCATTCAACATTCTACTACAGTCATAAGTTATTCAACATTCTACTACAGTCACAAGTCATTCAACATTCTACTACAGTCACAAGTTATTCAACATTCTACTACAGTCACAAGTCATTCAACATTCTACTACAGTCACAAGTCATTCAACATTCTACTACAGTCACAAGTCATTCAACATTCTACTACAGTCACAAGTCATTCAACATTATACTACAGTCACAAGTCATTCAACATTCTACCATTCACAAGTCATTCAACATTCTACTACAGTCACAAGTCATTCAGCATTCTACTACAGTCATAAGTCATTCAACATTCTATCAGTCACGTCATTCTTCTTCCTCTTCGTTCGTTCTCAATCTCCCACTACCAAACCCTGAATGGGTAAGTAGCAGAATGTAGTCCAGAGAACGGAATGCGTTGTGTCGTAGTTTACAGCTTGGCTGCGATATTTGCACCGTTCGGTCCAACACATCTGACTTCAGCAAGCATTTTTTGAGTACCGGGTTAGCATTCCCTCTTCAATCCCTTCTCCTTAGCCAGTCTGCCCTGCTGCAGCCTGTTATCCAGGATCACCGTGTGGAGGTGTAGAAGGGTCTTGGCAGCTTTGGTTCGCTGGCCCTGACGCTAACAGTCAGCTATGGGTCGCTGACCACTGCAGCTCATGCGCTGCTCAGCATCTTGATCCCACAAGTCATTCAACATTCTACCAGTAACAAGTCATTCAACATTCTACCAGTCACAAATCATTCAACATTCTACTAGTCTGAAGACATTCAACATTCTAGAACAGCCAGAGAATATGCTCCATTGAACTTGGAACTTTGTAGGTTTGAACAAGATCTGACAACCTCTGTATGTGCCAACCACTTGCTCCATTGATTGAATCTGTTCCCATCGAACAGACAAGACATGACCACATCGTGCTACACCAACCAGCCATACTTCTCCCACATTCTCTCACCCACAATAACTCACACCCACAATAACTCACACCCACAATAACCCACACCCACAATAACTCACACCCACAATAACTCACACCCACAATAACTCACACCCACAATAACTCACACCCACAATAACTCACACCCACAATAACTCACACAAACACTCTCACACAAATGTTCTATTCTTGTGGAATGTACTCACCTCCACGTCATTAACGGAGAGCTGAAAGACCTTGACCCGATGCTCACCTGAGAGAAGTGCACGACCCAGTTTGATATTAAACTGCCAGAAGAGAAGAGTGACAGTGACGTCATGACATAAGAGGCCAACTCATTCACAAAATATGCAAATGACTTTTTTTTAAAAACCTAAATGAGATGCGAACTGGACAGCCACTTCTTAATGGACTGACATTATTTCTTATTTCTCAACTTCCTTAATAATTGATAGATTTATCCACACAGCTTTATCAGTGCACCTAAACTTGCAGCATAGAAGTCTGCTGGCTCAGCCACATTAGCACTTCATGTACAATCTCTTCGTCATTCACGACATGTCTCCCGCCAAGGTGGGATCATGTGTTAAGCTGTAGGCTCAACCATGTGAACGCCTTATTGCAGTTGTTACACTGTCTACCACTACCTGCCCTCCCCTACATCCACACGGATGCTTCTGTTAAACTGTCTACCACTACGTGCCCTCCCCTACATCCACACAGATGTTTCTGTTACACTGTCTACCACTACGTGCCCTCCCCTACATCCACACAGATGTTTCTGTTACACTGTCTACCACTACGTGCCCTCCCCTACATCCACACAGATGTTTCTGTTACACTGTCTACCACTACCTGCCCTCCCCTACCATCCACACAGATGCTTCTGTTACACTGTCTACCACTACGTGCCCTCCCCTACATCCACACAGATGTTTCTGTTACACTGTCTACCACTACCTGCCCTCCCCTATCATCCACACAGATGCTTCTGTTACACTGTCTACCACTACGTGCCCTCCCCTACATCCACACAGATGTTTCTGTTACACTGTCTACCACTACCTGCCCTCCCCTACCATCCACACAGATGCTTCTGTTACACTGTCTACCACTACGTGCCCTCCCCTACATCCACACAGATGTTTCTGTTACACTGTCTACCACTACCTGCCCTCCCCTACCATCCACACAGATGCTTCTGTTACACTGTCTACCACTAGGTGCCCTCCCCTACATCCACACAGATGTTTCTGTTACACTGTCTACCACTACCTGCCCTCCCCTACCATCCACACAGATGCTTCTGTTACACTGTCTACCACTACGTGCCCTCCCCTACATCCACACAGATGTTTCTGTTACACTGTCTACCACTACCTGCCCTCCCCTACCATCCACACAGATGCTTCTGTTACACTGTCTACCACTACCTGCCCTCCCCTACCATCCACACGGATGCTTCTGTTACACTGTCTACCACTACCTGCCCTCCCCTACCATCCACACAGATGCTTCTGTTACACTGTCTACCACTACGTGCCCTCCCCTACATCCACACGGATGCTTCTGTTACACTGTCTACCACTACCTGCCCTCCCCTACCATCCACACGGATGCTTCTGTTACACTGTCTACCACTACCTGCCCTCCCCTACCATCCACACGGATGCTTCTGTTACACTGTCTACCACTACCTGCCCTCCCCTACCATCCACACAGATGCTTCTGTTACACTGTCTACCACTACCTGCCCTCCCCTACCATCCACACAGATGCTTCTGTTACACTGTCTACCACTACCTGCCCTCCCCTACCATCCACACGGATGCTTCTGTTACACTGTCTACCACTACCTGCCCTCCCCTACATCCACACGGATGCTTCTGTTACACTGTCTACCACTACCTGCCCTCCCCTACATCCACACGGATGCTTCTGTTACACTGTCTACCACTACCTGCCCTCCCCTACCATCCACACAGATGCTTCTGTTACACTGTCTACCACTACCTGCCCTCCCCTACCATCCACACAGATGCTTCTGTTACACTGTCTACCACTACCTGCCCTCCCCTACCATCCATACGGATGCTTCTGTTACACTGTCTACCACTACCTGCCCTCCCCTACATCCACACGGATGCTTCTGTTACACTGTCTACCACTACCTGCCCTCCCCTACCATCCACACGGATGCTTCTGTTACAATCTTACAGAATGATGAGCTTCCTTGAGAAAACTTATTGACCCAATTATGCAGCGCTCTACGCGACAAACGCTTCTCACCGCAAACAGGAAGCATTTCCTTATGAATATCCTTTGTAGAAAGTCATTTTGTCAAACACAAAACACAAACAGTACGCTTGTTCTCTGAATGTACACTGTGGACATGGATACTATTTTTGTATCTGAACTGGACACCTTGTGTCTGCTACCTGCAGTGATCACAGAACTGGATGTTGCTGCCACCTAACGTCTGCTACCTGGAGTGATCACAGAACTGGATGTTGCTGCCACCTAATGACATCTTCAGAAACTTACATTTTGTGAGTGTGACCTACTTACTGACTTACCATAATACATGTGGTAGCACTCTACATCTCTCCCCCTCAACTATACTATTACTTTCTTTACTCAACATCTCTCCCCCTCAACATCTCTCCCCCTCAACTATACTATTACTTTCTTTACTCAACATCTCTCCCCCTCAACTATACTATTACTTTCTTTACTCAACATCTCTCCCCCTCAACTATACTATTACTTTCTTTACTCAACATCTCTCCCCCTCAACATCTCTCCCCCTCAACTATACTATTACTTTCTTTACTCAACATCTCTCCCCCTCAACATCTCTCCCCCTCAACTATACTATTACTTTCTTTACTCAACATCTCTCCCCCTCAACATCTCTCCCCCTCAACTATACTATTACTTTCTTTACTCAACATCTCTCCCCCTCAACATCTCTCCCCCTCAACTATACTATTACTTTCTTTACTCAACATCTCTCCCCCTCAACATCTCTCCCCCTCAACATCTCGCCCCCTCAACTATACTATTACTTTCTTTACTCAACATCTCGCCCCCTCAACTATACTATTACTTTCTTTACTCATCTCTCCCCCTCAACATCTCTCCCCCTCAACTATACTATTACCCTCTTCACTCCACACCTCTCCCCCTCAACATCTCTCCCCCTCAACATCTCTCCCCCTCAACTATACTATTACCCTCTTCACTCCACACCTCTCCCCCTCAACATCTCTCCCCCTCAACATCTCTCCCCCTCAACTATACTATTACCCTCTTCACTCCACACCTCTCCCCCTCAACATCTCGCCCCCTCAACTATACTATTACTTTCTTTACTCAACATCTCTCCCCCTCAACTATACTATTACTTTCTTTACTCAACATCTCTCCCCCTCAACATCTCTCCCCCTCAACATCTCGCCCCCTCAACTATACTATTACTTTCTTTACTCAACATCTCTCCCCCTCAACATCTCGCCCCCTCAACTATACTATTACTTTCTTTACTCAACATCTCTCCCCCTCAACATCTCGCCCCCTCAACTATACTATTACTTTCTTTACTCAACATCTCTCCCCCTCAACTATACTATTACCCTCTTCACTCCACACCTCTCCCCCTCAACATCTCTCCCCCTCAACTATACTATTACCCTCTTCACCCAACATCTCTCAAAACTTCACCCAGAGATTAGTTGACTGCCAGGCAGTAATTGCCTCCACCCCTCAACAGAGAGAAGGAGCACAGAGAAGATAGAAGAGAAGTTAGCACTGACCTTCCCATCTTCAAAGAAAGACAATGTGTCTGACAAGCGGACACTCTCAAACTCTTGGTTGTTTGAGTAGACCCTGTACACCTGGAACAATAAAGTGGGGCCAGGTGAGCAGCAATACCATTGGTACAACGCTCAGGACAAGCAAATAATACTATTAGTTAGTCTTCTTCTTCTTCTTTCTTCCTGCATCATAGGAGGACATTGGGGCATCATCTTTCACTGCAGGCGTGCCAATTATGGAATGATGTTGCTGGCATAATGAGACAATTCTGACATTGAAATTGAAAGGAACACAAATGAGTTGTGGGGGGGGGGGGCTGTGACCATATTTGAGTTCAACTGGACACTTGGCGCGATACACTACTATATAGGCTGGAAGCTGGGGGAAGAGATATGTGGGCTGGAAGCTGGGGGAATATGTGGGCTGGAAGATGGGGGAATATGTGGGCTGGAAGATGGGGGAAGATGTGGGCTGGAAGATAGTGGAAGATATAAGTCTCACTCTAGGCTAGGACCAACACCAACAACCTCGGTGACTGCAGCATGTCTGTCTAACCTCCAGAGTGTCTCACTCTAGGCTAGGACCAACACCATCAATCTCAGTATGTCTCACTCTAGGCTAGGACCAACCCCAACAACCTCAGTATGTCTCACTCTAGGCTAGGACCAACACCAACAATCTCAGTATGTCTCACTCTAGGCTAGGACCAACACCAACAACCTCAGTATGTCTCACTCTAGGCTAGGACCAACACCAACAACCTCAGTGTGTCTCACTCTAGGCTAGGACCAACACCAACAACCTCAGTATGTCTCACTCTAGGCTAGGACCAACACCAACAACCTCAGTATGTCTCACTCTAGGCTAGGACCAACACCAACAACCTCAGTATGTCTCACTCTAGGCTAGGACCAACACCAACAACCTCAGTATGTCTCACTCTAGGCTAGGACCAACACCAACAACCTCAGTATGTCTCACTCTAGGCTTAGACCAACACCCTCAGTGACTGCAGCATGTCTGTCTAACCTCCAGTATGTCTCACACTAGGCTAGGACCAACACCAACAACCTCAGTATGTCTCACTCTAGGCTAGGACCAACACCAACAACCTCAGTATGTCTCACTCTAGGCTTAGACCAACACCCTCAGTGACTGCAGCATGTCTGTCTAACCTCCAGTATGTCTCACACTAGGCTAGGACCAACACCAACAACCTCAGTATGTCTCACTCTAGGCTAGGACCAACAACAACAACCTCCAGTATGTCTCACTCTAGGCTAGGACCAACACCAACAACCTCAGTATGTCTCACTCTAGGCTAGGACCAACACCAACAACCTCCAGTATGTCTCACTCTAGGCTAGGCCCAACACCAACAACCTCAGTATGTCTCACTCTAGGCTAGGACCAACACCAACAACCTCCAGTATGTCTCACTCTAGGCTAGGACCAACACCAACAACCTCAGTATGTCTCACTCTAGGCTAGGACCAACAATCTCGGTGACTGCAGCATGTCTGTCTAACCTCCAGAGTGTCTCACTCTAGGCTAGGACCAACAATCTCGGTGACTGCAGCATGTCTGCCTAACCTCCAGAGTGTCTCACTCAAAGCTAGGATTCATTTTGGTGAGCCCTTGAATACTACAGACCATGTGTATGAGTGTCGGAGTGGTGGAGTCAAAGCATTGGAATCTCAGAGTGTTAAAGCAGTTTCAGCAATTGCCCCTCATTGACACCTGGCCAGGTACATGTCTTACTCTTCCTGTCTATAACCTCTACATTGGTACCAGACTATCAGGGAAGACGAGGCAGAAAGGAAGGGAACTGGTAACCAGTGACCCCCACCCACCCCCTATTTTTTACAGCTGAGGCATTGACCTTCTATAACACAAGCAGCAAGGAAGGGAACTGGTGACCCCACCTCACAACTGCTCAGACCTCATAGAATCAGGTCTCAAACACTTCATCCCCAATAGCAGTCTCTGACTTCAAGTACCTTAAGGTAGGGATTAGCAAGGCAGTAAAATAGAGAAGTGACAAGCCAATTGTCACACAACACGTAAGAAAGTCCTTTAAGATAGCTGGCCGCCTGCCAGTGTCAGACCACTCTGCCGTCAGTAGCCTCATGTTGCCGTACTCATTCTATGATCCAGAGAACACGAACGGCAACACTAAGATATCAGAGCACACATCCTCAATGACAAATAAACTCACCCACCCATCCATCCACTCACCCACCCATCCACTCACTCACTCACCCCCTAACTCACTTAATCATAACCTCACTCAATCAAGCACTAATTCACTCACTCACTCACTCCCTCAATCAATCACTCACCCACTAACTAACTCAGCCACCCACTCACTCACCCACCTACCTATTTACCCATCCACTCACTAACTCACCCACCCACTCACTCCCTCACACACTAACTCACTCATTCCCTCAATCAATCACTCAACCACCCACCCACTCCCTCACTCCCTCCCTCCCTCATTCACCTCTGACACACTGTGACATGTGCTTACCTTAAAGAGGTTAGACACAACTCCCACGTATGGTTCAAGCTGACATTTGAAAGCCCCAAGGGTTATTCGTTTATCCACAGATACATTTAAAACTGGAATAGGTTCAACAAATGCATGAGTCAGTCAGGTTAGAACACATGAGAAAACATGAGTCAGTCAGGTGAGCACATTGAGAAAACATGAGTCAGTCAGGTTAGAACACATGAGAAAACATGAGTCAGTCAGGTGAGCACATTGAGAAAACATGAGTCAGTCAGGATAGCACACATGAGAAAACATGAGTCAGTCAGGTGAGCACATTGAGAAAACGTGAGTCAGTCAGGTTAGAACATTGAGAAAACATGAGTCAGTCAGGTTAGAACACATGAGAAAATATGAGTCAGTCAGGTGAGCACATTGAGAAAACATGAGTCAGTCAGGTTAGAACATTGAGAAAACATGAGTCAGTCAGGATAGCACACATGAGAAAACATGAGTCAGTCAGGTTAGAACACATGAGAAAACATGAGTCAGTAAGGTTAGCACACATGAGAAAACAGTCAGTCAGGTTAGCACACTGAGAAAACATGAGTCAATCAGGTTAGCACACTGAGAAAACATGAGTCAGTCAGGTGAGCACATTGAGAAAACATGAGTCAGTCAGGTTAGAACATTGAGAAAACATGAGTCAGTCAGGTTAGCACATTGAGAAAACATGAGTCAGTCAGGTTAGCACATTGAGAAAACATGAGTCAATCAGGTTAGCACATTGAGAAAACATGAGTCAGTCAGGTAACACTGACATGAGATATAAGAACACATGAGTCAATGATGGATGACTGACACAGAGAATATATAGAAGACATGGCTGAGTCCTAAACATGTCCACGAGATGCTTGCACACACAAGATATCAACCTCACTACGGTCTTATAGGTTCATCTCAATCCATCTTTGTCTGTCCATTTTTGTCGTATCTATGTCAGGAGCTGTAGGGTTGTGTGTCTCTGTTCATATTTTCAATCCATGAATTTGTAGTGCTACTTTAACATCTTTCTCTGCGTCTTCCTCTTGTTCTGGAGCTCTGCTGGCAGGTGTTTTAAGCCCATGTGACAGGAACAGGTCGAAACAATCTTGTCACACAACAATAAGCCCATGTGACAGTGGAGACAATCTTGTCACAATAAGCCCATGTGACATCGTAGACAATCTTGTCACACAACAATAAGCCCATGTGACAGGTGAGACAATCTTGTCACACAACAATAAGCCCATATGACAGGGGAGACAATCTTGTCACACAACAATAAGCCCATGTGACAGGGGAGACAATCCTGTCGCACAACAATAAGCCTACGTGGCAGGGGAGACAATCTTGTCCCATAACAATAAGCCCATGTGACAGGGGAGACAATCTTGTCACATAACAATAAGCCCATGTGACAGGGGAGACAATCTTGTCCCATAACAATACCAGTTAACTCTATTAATGGCATGCATGCCATTGTTCCCACTTTTTTCACATCTTTGGATTCTTGATTTTTAAACAAATGTTATACAAGATATAAATATGAAATTCTATACAAGGTAAAAATAAGCAATAATATACAATATATAAATATGAAATGCTATGCAAGATATAAATATGAAATTTAACAAATAATATTTTACAAAAACATAGCAACTTTCTAACGAAATAATGGAGTGGCTATCATGAATTTAGGACAGAAGATGGGGCACAGTGAATGAGCTGACAGCAGCCAGACACTCATGGCTGGGACAGAAGATGGGGCACAGTGAATGAGCTGACAGCAGCCAGCGGCTCATAGCTGGGACAGAAGATGGGGCACAGTGAATGAGCTGACAGCAGCCAGACACTCATGGCTGGGACAGAAGATGGAGCACAGTGAATGAGCTGACAGCAGCCAGACACTCATGGCTGGAGCCAAAGATGGAGCACAGTGAATGAGCTGACAGCAGCCAGCGGCTCATAGCTGGGACAGAAGATGGAGCACAGTGAATGAGCTGACAGCAGCCAGCGACTCATGGCTGGGTCAGGCCAGTGAACCAGAGCTGATCAAGAGTCTATTCTGTCTCCAAGTGGTGACTCTGGAAAAAGGTTGCATTAATGAAGTCTGGCTAACAGATTATTGACAACAGGGGAAAGGCAGACCCACTACCCAATTAAAGTTAGCTGAAATTATGTGTATGTCGAAAGGCACAGATATCACAGCCTCGCTGTAAATTACGACAGTGTCACAAGGTTCGTTTCATGAGACAAACGCAGAGGTATCTCACGACTCTCAAATTGTGGACCCCATTATCTCTGATCCCAAACTTGCTCATTTCCTGTCCAAAGATGTTTATGGAAATACTTCAAATGGAACATGCTGTATGCTACTAACAACCAACGGAAACATATCATTATCTGGCATTGGGCAGAAGGGCAAGAGACTAAAAACATTGAAACACTTCTATAACACAAGCAGCAGGGAAGGGAACTGGTGACCCCATCACAAAACAGCTGAGACCTTGACCTTCTATAACACAAGCAGCAGGGAAGGGAACTGGTGACCCCATCACAAAACAGCTGAGACCTTGACCTTCTATAACACAAGCAGCAGGGAAGGGAACTGGTGACCCCATCACAAAACAGCTGAGACCTTGACCTTCTATAACACAAGCAGCAAGGAAGGGAACTGGTGACCCCACACCTCACAACAGCTGAGACCTTTGACCTTCTATAACACATGCAGCAAGGAAGGGAACGAGTGACCCCACACTTCACAACAGCTGAAACCTTTGACCTTCGATAACACAAGCAGCAAGGAAGGGAACGAGTGATTCCACACTTCACAACAGCTGAGACCTTTGACCTTCTATAACACAAGCAGCAAGGAAGGGAACGAGTGACCCCCACCTCACAAGAGCTGAGACCTTGACCTTCTATAACACAAGCAGCAGGGAAGGGAACGAGTGACCCCCACCTCACAACAGCTGAGACCTTGACCTTCTATAACACAAGCAGCAAGGAAGGGAACGAGTGACCCCCACCTCACAACAGCTGAGACCTTGACCTTTTATAACACAAGCAGCAAGGAAGGGAACGAGTGACCCCCACCTCACAACAGCTGAGACCTTGACCTTCTATAACACAAGCAGCAGGGAAGGGAACTGGTGACCCCATCACAAAACAGCTGAGACCTTGACCTTCTATAACACAAGCAGCAGGGAAGGGAACTGGTGACCCCATCACAAAACAGCTGAGACCGTGACCTTCTATAACACAAGCAGCAGGGAAGGGAACGAGTGACCCCCACCTTACAACAGCTGAAACCTTGACCTTCTATAACACAAGCAGCAAGGAAGGGAACGAGTAACCCCCACCTCACAACAGCTGAGACCTTGACCTTCTATAATACAAGCAGCAGGGAAGGGAACTGGTGACCCCATCACAAAACAGCTGAGACCTTGACCTTCTATAACACAAGCAGCAGGGAAGGGAACTGGCGACCCAATGACAAAACAGCTGAGACCTTACCTTCTATAACACAAGCAGCAGGGAAGGGAACTGGTGACCCCACACCTCACAACAGCTGAGACCTTGACCTTCTATAACACAAGCAGCAGGGAAGAGAACTGGTGACCCCATCACAAAACAGCTGAGACCTTGACCTTCTATAACACAAGCAGCAAGGAAGGGAACGAGTGACCCCCACCTCACAACAGCTGAGACCTTGACCTTCTGTAACACAAGCAGCAAGGAAGGGAACGAGTGACCCCCACCTCACAACAGCTGAGACCTTGACCTTCTATAACAATTGAATGATTGCATATATTTAGAAAGAGGTTTCCTTGAAAAGCATTGGTGAGTTATCCTTCATATTGGAGCAAGAGAATTATTGGATGTGACAATCACTTGTAATAATAAACATACAATAATGATTGTCTATGATTGGTTCAATATTTGATTGATTTTACATTCAACATAAATGTTCTCCGAGCTACATTGGATAGACAAACTATGACAGGTCTTTTATCCCTAATAAGGTCTGTTAATCTCTGTCCAACTAACATAAGGTCTGTTAGGTCTCTTTCCACTAACATCAGGTCTGTTAGGTCTCTTTCCAATAACATAAGGTCTGCTAGGTCTCTGATTACTAACATCAGGTCTGTTAGGTCTCTGTCCACTAACATAAGGTCTGTTAGGTCTCTGTCCACTAACATCAGGTCTGTTAGGTCTCTTTCAAATAACATAAGGTTTGCTAGGTCTCTGATTACTAACATAAGGTCTGTTAGGTCTCTGTCCACTAACATATACCACTCATTAACCCATGACTAAACCCCACAATTAACCAATGACTAAACCCCACAATCAACCCATGAATAAACCACACAATCAACCCATGACTAAACCCTACAATTAACCCATGACCAAACCCCACCACTCATCAACCCATGACTAAACCCCACAATCAACCCATGGCCAAACCCCACAATGAACCCATGACCAAACCCCACCACTCATCAACCCATGACTAAACCCCACAATTAACCCATGACCAAACCCCACCACTCATCAACCCATGACTAAACCCCACAATTAACCCATGATCAAACCCCACCACTCTTCAACCCATGACCAAACCCCACCACTCATCAACCCATGGCCAAACCCCACAATTAACCCATGACCAAACCCCACCACTCATCAACCCATGACTAAACCCCACAATTAACCCATGACCAAACCCCACCACTCATCAACCCATGACTAAACCCCACAATTAACCCATGACCAAACCCCACCACTCTTCAACCCATGTCCAAACCCCACCACTCATCAACCCATGACTAAACCCCACAATTAACCCATGACCAAACCCCACCACTCTTCAACCCATGACCAAACCCCACCACTCATCAACCCATGACTAAACCCCACCACTCATCAACCCATGACCAAACCCCACCACTCTTCAACCCATGACCAAACCCCACCACTCATCAACCCATGACTAAACCCCACAATTAACCCATGACCAAACCCCACCACTCTTCAACCCATGACCAAACCCCACCACTCATCAACCCATGACTAAACCCCACCACTCATCAACCCATGACCAAACCCCACCACTCTTCAACCCATGACCAAACCCCACCACTCATCAACCCATGACTAAACCCCACAATTAACCCATGACCAAACCCCACCACTCTTCAACCCATGACCAAACCCCACCACTCATCAACCCATGACTAAACCCCACAATTAACCCATGACCAAACCCCACCACTCAACCCATGACTAAACCCCACAATTAACCCATGACCAAACCCCACCACTCTTCAACCCATGACCAAACCCCACCACTCATCAACCCATGACTAAACCCCACAATTAACCCATGACCAAACCCCACCACTCAACCCATGACTAAACCCCACAATTAACCCATGACCAAACCCCACCACTCATCAACCCATGACTAAACCCCACAATTAACCCATGACCAAACCCCACCACTCTTCAACCCATGACCAAACCCCACCACTCATCAACCCATGGCCAAACCCCACAATTAACCCATGACCAAACCCCACCACTCATCAACCCATGACTAAACCCCACAATTAACCCATGACCAAACCCCACCACTCATCAACCCATGACCAAACCCCACAATTAACCCATGACCAAACCCCACCACTCTTCAACCCATGACCAAACCCCACCACTCATCAACCCATGACTAAACCCCACAATTAACCCATAACCAAACCCCACCACTCATCAACCCATGACTAAACCCCACAATTAACCCATGACCAAACCCCACCACTCTTCAACCCATGACCAAACCCCACCACTCATCAACCCATGACTAAACCCCACCACTCATCAACCCATGACCAAACCCCACCACTCTTCAACCCATGACCAAACCCCACCACTCATCAACCCATGACTAAACCCCACAATTAACCAATGACCAAACCCCACCACTCATCAACCCATGACTAAACCCCACCACTCATCAACCCATGACCAAACCCCACCACTCTTCAACCCATGACCAAACCCCACCACTCATCAACCCATGACTAAACCCCACAATTAACCCATGACCAAACCCCACCACTCTTCAACCCATGACCAAACCCCACCACTCATCAACCCATGACTAAACCCCACAATTAACCCATGACCAAACCCCACCACTCAACCCATGACTAAACTCCACAATTAACCCATGACCAAACCCCACCACTCATCAACCCATGACTAAACCCCACAATTAACCCATGACCAAACCCCACCACTCAACCCATGACTAAACCCCACAATTAACCCATGACCAAACCCAACCACTCTTCAACCCATGACCAAACCCCACCACTCATCAACCCATGACTAAACCCCACAATTAACCCATGACCAAACCCCACCACTCAACCCATGACTAAACCCCACAATTAACCCATGACCAAACCCCACCACTCATCAACCCATGACTAAACCCCACAATTAACCCATGACCAAACCCCACCACTCATCAACCCATGACCAAACCCCACCACTCTTTAACCCATGAGACCAAACTGGCCCAGTAAATGAGCCCCCCAACCTCAGGGGGAGCCCGTCCATGACAAGACAGAACCTCTTACTTCTCTCATCTGCTTCACAACTCTCTGGCATCACAGCGTGGAAGTATCTCGGAATCGCCTGCTCTTCCTCCTCTTCCTCCTCCTCATCGTTGTTGCTCTGCTTGTCAGCAACAGATGTGGAGATGGCCTTGGAGCTGCCATGCTCTGAGAACAGATGTGGAGGAGGAGGTGGTGGAGGTGGAGGTGGAGGAGAAGGCGCATGGTGATGTTGCCAGTGTTTCCTGTGTCTCAAATCAATGTCTACATTATCTTCACTTTCATCGGCTGGAGTTTCTGCTGAGGAATAACGATGTGAGGAAGTGGTGTCAGCTCCGCTGGGAGGACAACTCCAAGTGGAATGAGGAAGGGAGGATGTTGAAGAAGGGAAGGGGTGCTGGCCGTCCTGCTGAGCCTGACCAGTTGCTAGTTCTCGGTCCCAGTCGTCCTCTGGCTTAAAACGGCCAATGGGAAACTGAGCAGAGTAGTTCAATGTCTGCAACTGGCTGTTATTGAAGGGAGCAAGGTCTAGGTCATGGATGACAATACCACTTCGTCTTCCACTACCAGATGTCCGTGGATTCACTGTCACTACATCTCCTCCTTTCTCATCCTCGTTGTCATCTTCAAACCCGTATCCGTCTTCTGGAGAGGAAAGAATTGGCTCCGGGTCAGGTCCGGCACAGCCGAAGTTAAACTCTGCACTGGTGCTGGTGTCATCCTGGCTGCCCGTGCTGGGACCCGAACCCAGGCATTGTAGGGAGTCATCGCTGTGGTCAACACAGGTGTGGTAGATGGACGGGTCACTGTGAGAGCTGGCCAGGCCGGACGAGGACAGTTTTGTGCACAGGTTGGTCATGTTGACCGCTAGATGTTCGTGGGACGAAGAGTGTTGTCTGGATGAGGACGAGCAGGTGTGATCACTCAGCCTCCCTGTGTGGTCTCCTATGCCTCGGCTGGAGTGTGACTCATCATAGTCAGAAACCAACCTTGGGGTGCTGATCTGGAGACGGTCGTCAAACGTTGCCAGGGGCAGGCCATCTTCAGTGTGGGACAGTTTGCTGGAGATACCTGCCCCGAAGCGACTGTCACTAACAGCTGTGCTGCTAATGGAGAAACTCGATCCGTGCTCAACACCAGCCAGGGAGTGCTTGGAGTTGGTGCCCCCACTGTAGAAGGCAGAGTCATTCTCGCTGACACCCTCGTCCAGCTGGGACATCTCAGGCACACCAGCATCATGGTGCCCAGGCTGAGGCACGGCCCCAGTGGAGTTTGTGTACACCTGTAAGCTAGCCTGGACCCCCTTGTAGGAAGCTCTGGTCTGTGTTTCCTTCAGTGAAGACATGTACTCCTGTACAGATTCTGGGTGAGGGAAACAAGTACAGCATCAGCATCATGGTAACAAGCATACAACAAACATACAAGCATACAACAAATGTACATCATACATACAACATCATTGCAACCAGTCATTCAACATTCTTGGAAGAAATGGTTTGCTGGGCAAAATGGGAGGAAATGGTTTGCTGGGCAACCTGGGAGGAAATGGTTTGCTGGGCAATTTGGGAGGAAATGGTTTGCTGGAAAATCTGGGAGGAAATGGTTTGCTGGACAATTTTGGAGGAAATGGTTTGCTGGGCAATTTGGGAGGAAAAGGTTTGCTGGACAATTTGGGAGGAAATGGTTTGCATAAAAATCTAGGAGGAAATGGTTTGCTGGGCAATTTGGAAGGAAATGGTTTGCAGAAAAATCTAGGAGGAAATGGTTTGCTGGGGAATGTGGGAAATAGCTGGTTCTAGAAGCAAGATCACTCACTCTGACTGGGCAAACAGCATGTGACACGTATGGTATGCTGGTACTGGTCCAGCAGCTGGCACAGACGAGACTGCAAGTAGGGAACCGAGTTGTCCACCTCATCACCTGATGCCTCTACAAATACCTGAAAAACATATGACAAATAACGTACATGATGTCACAGACATACAATGTAAATTGGTGAGAAAATAGACAGACAGACAAGACACCAACATTTAAACTCATGAGCACCTCTCTTCGTTCCTTCGACCCTATGGCCTTCATCTTTCTCTCCCATGCAGCCACTGACTTACTCTGTTACTCTCTAGATTCTCCTGTCCTCTCAATTTCAATAACATCATCATCGTCGTCGTCGAATAATGTCCCCGCAACAGTAGCCTACGGGAATAATGTCCCCGCTACAGTAGCCTACAGGAATAATGTCCCCGCCACAGTAGCCTACAGGAATAATGTCCGCATCATAGTAGCCTACAGGAATAATGTCCCCATCATAGTAGCCTACAGGAATAATGTCCCCGCCACAGTAGCCTATGGGAATAATGTCCCCATCATAGTAGCCTACAGGAATAATGTCCCCGCCACAGTAGCCTACAGGAATAATGTCCCCATCACAGTAGCCTACAGGAATAATGTCCCCCCTACAGTAGCCTACAGGAATAATGTCCCCCCTACAGTAGCCTACAGGAATAATGTCCCCCCTACAGTAGCCTACAGGAATAATGTCCCCTCCTACAGTAGCCTACAGGAATAATGTCCCCATCACAGTAGCCTACAGGAATAATGTCCCCATCACAGTAGCCTACAGGAATAATGTCCCCCCTACAGTAGCCTACAGGAATAATATCCCCCCTACAGTAGCCTACAGGAATAATGTCCCAATCTCCAAGGCCTCCCAGATATGGCGAGAATGGCCACAATAATAATTCAGGCATTTTGTTACACGCACATGACCAAGACTGGACCACATAGTGGGCCCACACCCTGTCACATGACCAAGACTGGAGCACATAGTGGGCCCACACCCTGTGACATGATTGGACCACATAGTGGGCCCACACCGTCACATGATTGGACCACATAGTGGGCCCACACCCTGTCACATGATTGGATACATAGTGGGCCCACACCGTCACATGATTGGACCACATAGTGGGCCCACACCCTGTCACATGATTAGACCATATAGTGGGCCCACACCCTGTCACATGATTGGACAACATTGTCACATTTAGTAGCCAACAAAAAAGCTCTGGACTGTCAAATCCAACTAATGAGATCTGGCTATCTCAACACGTAGAAACTGTAAGTCACTACAAAATAAGACCCCTATGCTCCTTGGTAGAAGAGGATCCACTGGTAGACTGTTGGTAGAAAAGCTGAAGTAGACTTACCTTATTTAACTTGTAGAAGCCCTCGGCCTTGAGGGATTTCTGTGACTCTATCAGAACACGAAGGTCATTGGGAAATTTTTCTAGCACACATCTCATGTTAGCTGATGAGTAGCCCAACACCTGTAAACAAGGAATAAATTCAACTATCTAGAACAAAAATAACAAGAGAACAGGTGAACAAGGAATGAGTTCATCTATCTAGAACAAACACAAGAGAACTGGTGAACAAGGAATGAGTTCATGAGAATCATGTACAAGGATTGATATTTAAACAAGTGAATCATTCTAATGAATGATGATTGACTACAGTTAAAGCATCGGTTCATCTCTACAGCTGACCCCGTTACAGGAGACCTGTATTCTAGCCTTCATAAAGTTTGTTTCAACTACAATTATGTTACATAACGAGGTTGCTAGCCACAATGGTGATGATCAATATAGAACCATTTGACATTTATCATTTAACAGAACATCCACATGTCAACTAAAATAGTTGTTAATCAAGGATGCTTGCAGTATTTCCTGTGGTCCTACCTGGCAATAGATCACCTTCACTCAAACATTGGACTAGAAACCTGGTTTTACACAACCAGACGTGCGCTCAGAATTTCAGATCTATGGTCATCGTCAGTATTGAAACAAATTACAAATAATCAATTCTTAAAATGTATCACAGCATTTATTCTCATTACTGGGGGCAACTGAGACACTAGTCCAGTCAGGCACAACATACTGACCAGGACGTGGCATCAGGGTCAGGCAGACCAGGACGTGGTGTCAGGGTCAGGCACAACATACTGACCAGGACGTGGCATCAGGGTCAGGCAGACCAGGACGTCGTGTCCGGCTCAGGCACAACATACTGACCAGGACGTCATGTCCGGCTCAGGCACAACATACTGACCAGGACGTCGTGTCAGGCTCAGGCACAACATACTGACCAGGACGTCGTGTCAGGCTCAGGTACAACATACTGACCAGGACGTCGTGTCAGGCTCAGGTACAACATACTGACCAGGACCACAATCTCTCTTCCATGTAGCGTTTCCTAGATTCAGGTTGTTTTCAAGGCAGCCTGGCTGACGAGATGTGGATCGATGTGATCTCTGTAGTAGTGAACACCACGCAGATAAAGCCAAGCATAGCAGAAACGCCTGGAGGACCGCTACCCACCTTCATCAGCACGCTCGGGATGTGAGGAAAGCTACTACAACCCAGCACGTAACCTTCTCAGGGAACATAAAATTGACTCATTGTGGGCATTCAACAAGAACATTACTGGAGTTAGCTAAAGGATTATAGTCATGAGGAATAAAGGTTGTGCATTCCTGCAGTCAGTATGTAGTGTGCCAGTTAGGGTTGTAGGCCATTACAATGAGTGCATATAGCTCATGTTTCAGTCCATAGAAAAATCAGTAAAATTGTGAGTCAGTGACTGCATACATTTCTACACGGCAAGATTCTTGTGCTGGAGTCATGGGTATAGTAGTAGTAGGTAGTAGTTACAGGTAGTAGGTGCAGGTAGTGGTTAGTAGTTACAGGTAACAGGTACAGGTAGCAGGTGCAGGTAGTAGTTAAAATTAGCAGGTATAGGCAGTAGGTACAGGTAGTTAGGAATAGGCAGTTGGTAGTAAGTAGTAGGTACAGGTAGTAGGTATAAGTAGTTAGTTGGTAGTAGGTAGTATGTACAGGTAGTTGGTACAGGTAGTAGGTACAGGTAGTAGGTACAGGTAGTAGGTACAGGTAGTTGGTAGTAGGTAGTGGGTACAGGTAGTAGGTAGTACGTACAGGTAGTAGGTACAGGTAGTTGGTAGTGGGTATAGGTAGTAGGTACAGGTAGTTGGTACAGGTAGTAGGTAGTAGGTACAGGTAGTTGGTAGTTGGTACAGGTAGTAGGTAGTACGTACAGGTAGTAGGTACAGGTAGTAGGTACAGGTAGTTGGTAGTAGGTAGTGGGTACAGGTAGTAGGTACAGGTAGTTGGTAGTAGGTAGTGGGTACAGATAGTAGGTAGTACGTACAGGTAGTAGGTACAGGTAGTAGGTACAGGTAGTTGGTAGTAGGTAGTGGGTACAGGTAGTAGGTAGTAGGTACAGGTAGTAGGTACAGGTAGTTGGTAGTAGGTAGTGGGTACAGGTAGTAGGTACAGGTAGTTGGTAGTACGTACAGGTAGTAGGTACAGGTAGTTGGTAGTGGGTATAGGTAGTAGGTAGTACGTACAGGTAGTTGGTAGTAGATAGTGGGTACAGGTAGTTGGTACAGGTAGTAGGTAGTGGGTACAGGTAGTAGGTACAGGTAGTAGGTAGTAGGTACAGGTAGTAGGTACAGGTAGTAGGTACAGGTAGTAGGTAGTGGGTACAGGTAGTAGGTAGTACGTACAGGTAGTAGGTACAGGTAGTTGGTAGTGGGTACAGGTAGTAGGTACAGGTAGTTGGTAGTGGGTACAGGTAGTAGGTACAGGTAGTAGGTACAGGTAGTAGGTACAGGTAGTAGGTACAGGTAGTAGGTAGTGGGTACAGGTAGTAGGTAGTACGTACAGGTAGTAGGTACAGGTAGTTGGTAGTAGGTACAGGTAGTTGGTAGTGGGTACAGGTAGTAGGTACAGGTAGTTGGTAGTGGGTACAGGTAGTAGGTACAGGTAGTAGGTAGTTGGTAGTAGATACAGGTAGTAGGTAGTTGGTACAGGTAGTAGGTACAGGTAGTTGGTACAGGTAGTAGTTTGAGGTAGTAGTTTGAGGTAGTAACCTACCTGCTGCAGTTGTTGTTTGAACTCTGCTATCGTCTGGATGTGGTAAGTGCGCACACTGACTGGCGGATGGATGACGCCGATGTAGATGTCAACTAAGTAAACTTTGACTGTCACACCTAGAGACACACAAAGTTGTACTTGTAACATAAGTCACGCCTAGAGTCATGGTCTGAGAGGTGAGACTTGGCTTGTGTAAATGTAAGGTCTGTGAGGTGAGACGGTAGGTCTATGAGGTGAAATGGAAGGTCTGAAAGGTCTGAGAGGTGAGATGGAAGGTCTGAGAGATGGGATGGAAAGTCTGTAGGGTCTGAAAGATGAGATGGAAGGTCTGAGAGGTGGGACGGAAGGTCTGAGAGGTGGGATAGAAGGTCTGAGAGGTGAGATGGTAGGTCTGAGAGGTTAAGGTCTGAGAGGTGAGTTGAAGGTCTGAAAGGTGAGATGGAGGGTCTGGGAGGTGAGATGGAAGGTCTGAGTAATGGCATGGAAGGTCTGATGGTATGGAAGGTTTGAGAGGTGGAATGGAAGGTCTGAGAGATGGGATGGAAGGTCTGACTTGTCTGAGAGATGGGATGGAAGGTCTGACTTGTCTGAGAGATGGGATGGAAGGTCTGAGAGATGGGATGGAAGGTCTGACTTGTCTGAGAGATGGGATGGAAGGTCTGAGAGATGGGATGGAAGGTCTGACTTGTCTGAGAGATGGGATGGAAGGTCTGAGAGATGGGATGGAAGGTCTGACTTGTCTGAGAGATGGGATGGAAGGTCTGATGGTAAGGAAGGTTTGAGAGGTGGAATAGAAGGTCTTAGAGATGGGATGGAAGGTTTGAGAGATGAGATGGAAGGTCTGAGGGGAAGGGGGAAGAGATCGCAGTGCTTCTTGTATCAAATGACATTTGGGGACATATTTCTAAAGTTTGCCTTTTTTATTTATTTTTTTATTTGCGTTAACCTTATTTCTCTAATCCCCAAGGCGGTGTGCGTTGCACTGTAGTTTTTATTTTGCGCCTGTCGACCCAGTGCATTCAACTTCAGCATGCATTTTATGTAAGGGTCTGCTTCCTCCTGCATTTTCTAAGGGTTTGCTTCCCCGGGGTAACAGTCGGTGCTGTGATGGGGATCGAACCCAGCACCTTCGGTTTGTGAGCCATGCCACTTAAACACTAGGCCACACCGTCCCCCTAGTTTGCCTTCAAGCAAGCATAGGACTTCCTCAATTAGTAGAATATGCACAACCAAGTGTGGAAGGTCTTCTAGACAGACTTTACAAGCCACTGAGTTTTATGGAATGTGCAAAACAAAATAAAATGATCTAATACTGTAGAGACCTCCAGGCTTGTACTCCTGAAATGTCTGATTGGGTCGCCTCGTCTCCAGCAACAAATCAAACGTGTAGTTGGACTTGACCCCACCCAACAAGACAGAGATGGCTGTAAGCTCCTCCCCTTCGAATGACTTCTCCAACGAGTCCTGGTACTCGTCATACTTGACCAGTCGACAGCAGTCCAGCGGCACCACTGTCTGGAGGTGGAACAACTGTCAGAAGAAAGCAGGTGGAAAGGTAGGTCAGGGGCACTGGCTGTGACAGACAGACATAATTGTACAGGTTTACATACTAGGCTCACAGACAGACATTACAGGTTTACATACTGGGCTCACAGACAGACATTACAGGTTTACACACTGGGCTCACAGACAGACATTACAGGTTTACATACTGGGCTCACATACAGACAGTACAGGTTTACATACTGGGCTCACATACAAACATTACAGGTTTACATACTGGTTTCACATACAGACAGACATTACAGCTTTACATACTGGGTTCACATACAGACAGTACAGGTTTACATACTGGGCTCACAGACAGACATTACAGGTTTACATACTGGGCTCACAGACAGACATTACAGGTTTACATACTGGGCTCACAGACAGACAGACATTACAGGTTTACATACTGGGTTCACAGACAGACAGACATTACAGGTTTACATACTGGGCTCACAGACAGACATTACAGGTTTACATACTGGGCTCACAGACAGACAGACATTACAGGTTTACATACTGGGTTCACAGACAGACAGTACAGGTTTACATACTGGGTTCACAGACAGACAGACAGTACATGTTTACATACTGGGCTCACAGACAGACAGACATTACAGGTTTACATTATGGGCTCACATACAGACATTACAGGTTTACATACTGGGTTCACATACAGACAGTACAGGTTTACATACTGGGTTCACAGACAGACAGACATTACAGGTTCCCATACTAGGCTCACAGACAGACATTACAGGTTTACATACTGGGTTAACATACAGACAGTAGAGGTTTACATACAGGGCTTACATGCAGACAGTACAGGTTTACATACTGGGCTCACAGACTGTCTCAAGTCTCTCCCTCGCCACCACACCCACTTAAACATGATGATCTGTCTCAAGTCAAGAACTTGTGATCCCCCAGTTTAACCCTCAAATAGGCACATCTATCCCCCCAGTTTAACCCTCAAATAGGCACATCTATCCACCCAGTTTAACCCTCAAATAGCCACATCTATCCATCCAGTTTAACCCTCAAATAGCCACATCTATCCATCCAGTTTAACCCTCAAATAGCCACATCTATCCCCCCAGTTTAACCCTCAAATAGCCACATCTATCCATCCAGTTTAACCCTCAAATAGCCACATCTATCCATCCAGTTTAACCCTCAAATAGCCACATCTATCCATCCAGTTTAACCCTCAAATAGCCACATCTATCCACCCAGTTTAACCCTCAAATAGCCACATCTATCCATCCAGTTTAACCCTCAAATAGCCACATCTTCTTCTTCTTCTTCTTCTTCTTACGCTGTCAGGCGTCGAACTTAATTTTTTTCTAAAAAGCAGCGGTCATCCTGAGGCTGTCGACACTGCCATAGAGCTTGTCTAGTGTTGCCACTGGTGATGGCCACATCTGCTCTCTCTGGTCCTCGTATGTCGGGCAGTTTTGCTGCAAATGCTCAGCGGTCATTTTCCCTGTACCACACGAGCATTCGTCAGTGCCACTTATCTTCAATTTGTTGAATAGATGGTACCTCAGTCTATTGTGGCCAGTGCGAAGTCTGAAGACCACGACCTGCTCTCTTCTGTTCAACTGGTAATAGGCATCGTTTTTTGTGTAGCCGGTATGTTCAGTTTCCCATTTGGTCATGTATCTAGCTCTAATAAGCCGTTTTGACTCTTCCTATGTCATACCAGTATCTGGTTGTGGTAGTCTTGCACCTTCTTTTGCCAGTCTGTCTGCCTCCTCGTTGCCTTAGATGTTACAGTGGGATGGAGCCCAATGTACCACTACTCTTTTTGGTGCGGACTGCTGGCATAGTTGACAGAGTACTGCTCTTAAATCATTAAGTTCAGTACTTTTCTGGCTTTTTAGCGCTGTGACTACGGCCAGGGCATCTGTAAGCAGGACTATATGGCTTTCATTCCTTTTACCTGTCACCATTTCTTCCACTGCCGCCCTCAGTGCCTCTGCCTCCGCTCTGAAATTGCTTGAGTATTTTCCAGTTCAGTGTTATTTTTCTGCCATTTGGTAAGCTCAGGAATACCCCTGTTCCTCCGTTCTGTGTTGTGTTTGTTACAGAACCGTCGGTGTATGCATGGGTCCAGTCCATGCTTGGATAGTTGGTCGAGCAGCTGGTCGAACAGCTCGAATACTAGTCTTTGAGCACGAGAACATGTGATCATCATGTGAAGTGGCTGGTCAAACAGCTCGAATACCAGCCTTTAAGCACGAGAACAAATTCTCAGTACAGGATAGGATGTATTTGTATTTTGTATGCCAAATCTAGGCTATACAGGGTGTGGCGACTGATGTGGAAAGTGGCCTTTGTTCTTCAGGCATATAAATCCTCCAAGTTGACCTCACTAAGGGGACTGAACTCAGCGGTGATAGCTAGATACAGACATCTCTCTGAGACATGGCATGACAGATGTAATGGTCTGCTGAACACGGATGTGTCGGATCGAAAGGAGCAAATATTGAACTCAAGCTGTAAACTAGTGAGACAAGGCATTCTGTTTCACCGGACTACATCTTGCGACTTGAAAAATCCTGTTCAGGGCTTAGTAGCGGGAGATTGAGAACGAATGACGAAGAAGAAATAATGGTGACACAAACAAGTATGAGTCCGTTTGATGTGGACACAACGACCAAACAGGACAGACTACACAAACAAGTATGGGTCTGTTTGATGTGGACACAACGACCAAACAGGACAGACTACACAAACAAGTATGAGTCTGTTTGATGTGGACACAACGACCAAACAGGACAGACTACACAAACAAGTATGAGTCTGTTTGATGTGGACACAACGACCAAACAGGACAGACTACACAAACAAGCCCTTGTCCAGTTGAGGACAGTCTGTGGCGGACAGACAGTCAAGTGGCTTCTCACCCCCCTGGCCAGTTCTGTGGCCTCCTGTAATGTCTTGTCTTTGTGGATCTCTAGTTTGACATCCATCTTGTGCTGGTCAACAGGGTGGAAGCAGTACAGTTTGATCTGGGGGCAGTAACATAGTAGCATTAGCTAGCAGCACTCGTCTGGGATACATGCAACAACGACATACCATAACATCATCCTCAGCTAGCAGAACTCATGTCGTTTACAATACCACAATGATGAACCACAACATCATCATCAGCTAGTCTGCTTCACAAACTACATGTTAGATAACCACAACAACATCCTGAGCCTAGCTATGGCTTACAGCCCAACCAACAACCACACCATTAACAATACAACATAAAATGTTGTGACTGGTACAATACAACATAAAATGTTGTGACTGGTACAATACAACATAAAATGTTCTGACTGGTACAATACATAAAATGTTCTGACTGGTACAATACAACATAAAATGTTGTGACTGGTACAATACAACATAAAATGTTCTGACTGGTACAATACAACATAAAATGTTCTGACTGGTACAATACAACATAAAATGTTGTGACTGGTACAATACAACATAAAATGTTCTGACTGGTACAATACAACATAAAATGTTCTGACTGGTACAATACAACATAAAATGTTCTGACTGGTACAATACAACATAAAATGTTGTGACTGGTACAATACAACATAAAATGTTCTGACTGGTACAATACAACATAAAATGTTGTGACTGGTACAATACAACATAAAATGTTCTGACTGGTACAATACAACATAAAATGTTGTGACTGGTACAATACAACATAAAATGTTCTGACTGGTACAATACAACATAAAATGTTCTGACTGGTACAATACATAAAATGTTCTGACTGGTACAATACAACATAAAATGTTCTGACTGGTACAATACAACATAAAATGTTCTGACTGGTACAATACAACATAAAATGTTCTGACTGGTACAATACATAAAATGTTCTGACTGGTACAATACAACATAAAATGTTCTGACTGGTACAATACATAAAATGTTCTGACTGGTACAATACAACATAAAATGAGTTACCTTGCATGTACACTTATCTATCTCCCTCTGCCTCCTCTCAGCTTCCTCCTTCTCCTTCTGTTGGTGAAACTCAGCTTTCAAAGAATCAGGGAAATCTTCCAGCTGCATGAAATCTGCAGACATGAAAACCCACCATAAAGCAAGTAAACATGAAAGTCCACTATGAAATCTGTAAACATGAAAGTCCACTGTGAAACTTAATGACAATGCCAAACTGTGTCACTCGTAGTAGGACAGCATGCCTGTCAACTTCGGTCAACAATAGCAGGACAACATGTCTGTTGTAACAAATTTAGTCTGGGCAGACAAATCTTGTCTCTCGACTGGCAGATTATGTTGTCTAGGATAACGTGCAATCGTAATTGTATACTTTCGTTAATTTAAAGGTGGATTCCCACCAGACCTGACCACTCACACCATCAAGTACCGCGACGGGTGGCGGATTAATAGCAGCGCCCAGGACGCCATTTTGAAAGTAGCGCCAGCTAAGAAAATAGACCGGAGGACTATAAAAGCCAATGGCGGGACGGGAGCTAGAGGAACATTTTGTGATTTCCAGAGCAATACATTGAACGAAACGAGTACCTTACGCGATTTCAGAGCAACACATTGAACGAAACGAGTACCTTTCGCGATTTCAGAGCAATACATTTGAACGAGACTTCAATAAGATGCAGAGACATTGATTCAAGCGACCTCAGAGCAACGCATTGAACTATATTCAGTCACAGCGATCCAGTGCTCGACACTTTTCATACATTTCCAGAGCGACACCTTGAACAAGTTGTTCAGAGCTGTCCAGTAGCCTATCAGCATTTCGGAGTCGTTACATTGAACGACGCATTTCCAGAGCGACACCTTGAACAAGTTGTTCAGAGCTGTCCAGTAGCCTATCAGCATTTCGGAGTCGTTACATTGAACGACGCATTTCCAGAGCGACACCTTGAACAAGTTGTTCAGAGCTGTCCAGTAGCCTATCAGCATTTCGGAGTCGTTACATTGAACGACGCATTTCCAGAGCGACACCTTGAACAAGTTGTTCAGAGCTGTCCAGTAGCCTATCAGCATTTCGGAGTCGTTACATTGAACGACGCATTTCCAGAGCGACACCTTGAACAAGTTGTTCAGAGCTGTCCAGTAGCCTATCAGCATTTCGGAGTCGTTACATTGAACGACGCATTTCCAGAGCGACACCTTGAACAAGTTGTTCAGAGCTGTCCAGTAGCCTATCAGCATTTCGGAGTCGTTACATTGAACGACGCATTTCCAGAGCGACACCTTGAACAAGTTGTTCAGAGCTGTCCAGTAGCCTATCAGCATTTCGGAGTCGTTACATTGAACGACGCATTTCCAGAGCGACACCTTGAACAAGTTGTTCAGAGCTGTCCAGTAGCCTATCAGCATTTCGGAGTCGTTACATTGAACGACGCATTTCCAGAGCGACACCTTGAACAAGTTGTTCAGAGCTGTCCAGTAGCCTATCAGCATTTCGGAGTCGTTACATTGAACGACGCATTTCCAGAGCGACACCTTGAACAAGTTGTTCAGAGCTGTCCAGTAGCCTATCAGCATTTCGGAGTCGTTACATTGAACGACGCATTTCCAGAGCGACACCTTGAACAAGTTGTTCAGAGCTGTCCAGTAGCCTATCAGCATTTCGGAGTCGTTACATTGAACGACGCATTTCCAGAGCGACACCTTGAACAAGTTGTTCAGAGCTGTCCAGTAGCCTATCAGCATTTCGGAGTCGTTACATTGAACGACGCATTTCCAGAGCGACACCTTGAACAAGTTGTTCAGAGCTGTCCAGTAGCCTATCAGCATTTCGGAGTCGTTACATTGAACGACGCATTTCCAGAGCGACACCTTGAACAAGTTGTTCAGAGCTGTCCAGTAGCCTATCAGCATTTCGGAGTCGTTACATTGAACGACGCATTTCCAGAGCGACACCTTGAACAAGTTGTTCAGAGCTGTCCAGTAGCCTATCAGCATTTCGGAGTCGTTACATTGAACGACGCATTTCCAGAGCGACACCTTGAACAAGTTGTTCAGAGCTGTCCAGTAGCCTATCAGCATTTCGGAGTCGTTACATTGAACGACGCATTTCCAGAGCGACACCTTGAACAAGTTGTTCAGAGCTGTCCAGTAGCCTATCAGCATTTCGGAGTCGTTACATTGAACGACGCATTTCCAGAGCGACACCTTGAACAAGTTGTTCAGAGCTGTCCAGTAGCCTATCAGCATTTCGGAGTCGTTACATTGAACGACGCATTTCCAGAGCGACACCTTGAACAAGTTGTTCAGAGCTGTCCAGTAGCCTATCAGCATTTCGGAGTCGTTACATTGAACGACGCATTTCCAGAGCGACACCTTGAACAAGTTGTTCAGAGCTGTCCAGTAGCCTATCAGCATTTCGGAGTCGTTACATTGAACGACGCATTTCCAGAGCGACACCTTGAACAAGTTGTTCAGAGCTGTCCAGTAGCCTATCAGCATTTCGGAGTCGTTACATTGAACGACGCATTTCCAGAGCGACACCTTGAACAAGTTGTTCAGAGCTGTCCAGTAGCCTATCAGCATTTCGGAGTCGTTACATTGAACGACGCATTTCCAGAGCGACACCTTGAACAAGTTGTTCAGAGCTGTCCAGTAGCCTATCAGCATTTCGGAGTCGTTACATTGAACGACGCATTTCCAGAGCGACACCTTGAACAAGTTGTTCAGAGCTGTCCAGTAGCCTATCAGCATTTCGGAGTCGTTACATTGAACGACGCATTTCCAGAGCGACACCTTGAACAAGTTGTTCAGAGCTGTCCAGTAGCCTATCAGCATTTCGGAGTCGTTACATTGAACGACGCATTTCCAGAGCGACACCTTGAACAAGTTGTTCAGAGCTGTCCAGTAGCCTATCAGCATTTCGGAGTCGTTACATTGAACGACGCATTTCCAGAGCGACACCTTGAACAAGTTGTTCAGAGCTGTCCAGTAGCCTATCAGCATTTCGGAGTCGTTACATTGAACGACGCATTTCCAGAGCGACACCTTGAACAAGTTGTTCAGAGCTGTCCAGTAGCCTATCAGCATTTCGGAGTCGTTACATTGAACGACGCATTTCCAGAGCGACACCTTGAACAAGTTGTTCAGAGCTGTCCAGTAGCCTATCAGCATTTCGGAGTCGTTACATTGAACGACGCATTTCCAGAGCGACACCTTGAACAAGTTGTTCAGAGCTGTCCAGTAGCCTATCAGCATTTCGGAGTCGTTACATTGAACGACGCATTTCCAGAGCGACACCTTGAACAAGTTGTTCAGAGCTGTCCAGTAGCCTATCAGCATTTCGGAGTCGTTACATTGAACGACGCATTTCCAGAGCGACACCTTGAACAAGTTGTTCAGAGCTGTCCAGTAGCCTATCAGCATTTCGGAGTCGTTACATTGAACGACGCATTTCCAGAGCGACACCTTGAACAAGTTGTTCAGAGCTGTCCAGTAGCCTATCAGCATTTCGGAGTCGTTACATTGAACGACGCATTTCCAGAGCGACACCTTGAACAAGTTGTTCAGAGCTGTCCAGTAGCCTATCAGCATTTCGGAGTCGTTACATTGAACGACGCATTTCCAGAGCGACACCTTGAACAAGTTGTTCAGAGCTGTCCAGTAGCCTATCAGCATTTCGGAGTCGTTACATTGAACGACGCATTTCCAGAGCGACACCTTGAACAAGTTGTTCAGAGCTGTCCAGTAGCCTATCAGCATTTCGGAGTCGTTACATTGAACGACGCATTTCCAGAGCGACACCTTGAACAAGTTGTTCAGAGCTGTCCAGTAGCCTATCAGCATTTCGGAGTCGTTACATTGAACGACGCATTTCCAGAGCGACACCTTGAACAAGTTGTTCAGAGCTGTCCAGTAGCCTATCAGCATTTCGGAGTCGTTACATTGAACGACGCATTTCCAGAGCGACACCTTGAACAAGTTGTTCAGAGCTGTCCAGTAGCCTATCAGCATTTCGGAGTCGTTACATTGAACGACGCATTTCCAGAGCGACACCTTGAACAAGTTGTTCAGAGCTGTCCAGTAGCCTATCAGCATTTCGGAGTCGTTACATTGAACGACGCATTTCCAGAGCGACACCTTGAACAAGTTGTTCAGAGCTGTCCAGTAGCCTATCAGCATTTCGGAGTCGTTACATTGAACGACGCATTTCCAGAGCGACACCTTGAACAAGTTGTTCAGAGCTGTCCAGTAGCCTATCAGCATTTCGGAGTCGTTACATTGAACGACGCATTTCCAGAGCGACACCTTGAACAAGTTGTTCAGAGCTGTCCAGTAGCCTATCAGCATTTCGGAGTCGTTACATTGAACGACGCATTTCCAGAGCGACACCTTGAACAAGTTGTTCAGAGCTGTCCAGTAGCCTATCAGCATTTCGGAGTCGTTACATTGAACGACGCATTTCCAGAGCGACACCTTGAACAAGTTGTTCAGAGCTGTCCAGTAGCCTATCAGCATTTCGGAGTCGTTACATTGAACGACGCATTTCCAGAGCGACACCTTGAACAAGTTGTTCAGAGCTGTCCAGTAGCCTATCAGCATTTCGGAGTCGTTACATTGAACGACGCATTTCCAGAGCGACACCTTGAACAAGTTGTTCAGAGCTGTCCAGTAGCCTATCAGCATTTCGGAGTCGTTACATTGAACGACGCATTTCCAGAGCGACACCTTGAACAAGTTGTTCAGAGCTGTCCAGTAGCCTATCAGCATTTCGGAGTCGTTACATTGAACGACGCATTTCCAGAGCGACACCTTGAACAAGTTGTTCAGAGCTGTCCAGTAGCCTATCAGCATTTCGGAGTCGTTACATTGAACGACGCATTTCCAGAGCGACACCTTGAACAAGTTGTTCAGAGCTGTCCAGTAGCCTATCAGCATTTCGGAGTCGTTACATTGAACGACGCATTTCCAGAGCGACACCTTGAACAAGTTGTTCAGAGCTGTCCAGTAGCCTATCAGCATTTCGGAGTCGTTACATTGAACGACGCATTTCCAGAGCGACACCTTGAACAAGTTGTTCAGAGCTGTCCAGTAGCCTATCAGCATTTCGGAGTCGTTACATTGAACGACGCATTTCCAGAGCGACACCTTGAACAAGTTGTTCAGAGCTGTCCAGTAGCCTATCAGCATTTCGGAGTCGTTACATTGAACGACGCATTTCCAGAGCGACACCTTGAACAAGTTGTTCAGAGCTGTCCAGTAGCCTATCAGCATTTCGGAGTCGTTACATTGAACGACGCATTTCCAGAGCGACACCTTGAACAAGTTGTTCAGAGCTGTCCAGTAGCCTATCAGCATTTCGGAGTCGTTACATTGAACGACGCATTTCCAGAGCGACACCTTGAACAAGTTGTTCAGAGCTGTCCAGTAGCCTATCAGCATTTCGGAGTCGTTACATTGAACGACGCATTTCCAGAGCGACACCTTGAACAAGTTGTTCAGAGCTGTCCAGTAGCCTATCAGCATTTCGGAGTCGTTACATTGAACGACGCATTTCCAGAGCGACACCTTGAACAAGTTGTTCAGAGCTGTCCAGTAGCCTATCAGCATTTCGGAGTCGTTACATTGAACGACGCATTTCCAGAGCGACACCTTGAACAAGTTGTTCAGAGCTGTCCAGTAGCCTATCAGCATTTCGGAGTCGTTACATTGAACGACGCATTTCCAGAGCGACACCTTGAACAAGTTGTTCAGAGCTGTCCAGTAGCCTATCAGCATTTCGGAGTCGTTACATTGAACGACGCATTTCCAGAGCGACACCTTGAACAAGTTGTTCAGAGCTGTCCAGTAGCCTATCAGCATTTCGGAGTCGTTACATTGAACGACGCATTTCCAGAGCGACACCTTGAACAAGTTGTTCAGAGCTGTCCAGTAGCCTATCAGCATTTCGGAGTCGTTACATTGAACGACGCATTTCCAGAGCGACACCTTGAACAAGTTGTTCAGAGCTGTCCAGTAGCCTATCAGCATTTCGGAGTCGTTACATTGAACGACGCATTTCCAGAGCGACACCTTGAACAAGTTGTTCAGAGCTGTCCAGTAGCCTATCAGCATTTCGGAGTCGTTACATTGAACGACGCATTTCCAGAGCGACACCTTGAACAAGTTGTTCAGAGCTGTCCAGTAGCCTATCAGCATTTCGGAGTCGTTACATTGAACGACGCATTTCCAGAGCGACACCTTGAACAAGTTGTTCAGAGCTGTCCAGTAGCCTATCAGCATTTCGGAGTCGTTACATTGAACGACGCATTTCCAGAGCGACACCTTGAACAAGTTGTTCAGAGCTGTCCAGTAGCCTATCAGCATTTCGGAGTCGTTACATTGAACGACGCATTTCCAGAGCGACACCTTGAACAAGTTGTTCAGAGCTGTCCAGTAGCCTATCAGCATTTCGGAGTCGTTACATTGAACGACGCATTTCCAGAGCGACACCTTGAACAAGTTGTTCAGAGCTGTCCAGTAGCCTATCAGCATTTCGGAGTCGTTACATTGAACGACGCATTTCCAGAGCGACACCTTGAACAAGTTGTTCAGAGCTGTCCAGTAGCCTATCAGCATTTCGGAGTCGTTACATTGAACGACGCATTTCCAGAGCGACACCTTGAACAAGTTGTTCAGAGCTGTCCAGTAGCCTATCAGCATTTCGGAGTCGTTACATTGAACGACGCATTTCCAGAGCGACACCTTGAACAAGTTGTTCAGAGCTGTCCAGTAGCCTATCAGCATTTCGGAGTCGTTACATTGAACGACGCATTTCCAGAGCGACACCTTGAACAAGTTGTTCAGAGCTGTCCAGTAGCCTATCAGCATTTCGGAGTCGTTACATTGAACGACGCATTTCCAGAGCGACACCTTGAACAAGTTGTTCAGAGCTGTCCAGTAGCCTATCAGCATTTCGGAGTCGTTACATTGAACGACGCATTTCCAGAGCGACACCTTGAACAAGTTGTTCAGAGCTGTCCAGTAGCCTATCAGCATTTCGGAGTCGTTACATTGAACGACGCATTTCCAGAGCGACACCTTGAACAAGTTGTTCAGAGCTGTCCAGTAGCCTATCAGCATTTCGGAGTCGTTACATTGAACGACGCATTTCCAGAGCGACACCTTGAACAAGTTGTTCAGAGCTGTCCAGTAGCCTATCAGCATTTCGGAGTCGTTACATTGAACGACGCATTTCCAGAGCGACACCTTGAACAAGTTGTTCAGAGCTGTCCAGTAGCCTATCAGCATTTCGGAGTCGTTACATTGAACGACGCATTTCCAGAGCGACACCTTGAACAAGTTGTTCAGAGCTGTCCAGTAGCCTATCAGCATTTCGGAGTCGTTACATTGAACGACGCATTTCCAGAGCGACACCTTGAACAAGTTGTTCAGAGCTGTCCAGTAGCCTATCAGCATTTCGGAGTCGTTACATTGAACGACGCATTTCCAGAGCGACACCTTGAACAAGTTGTTCAGAGCTGTCCAGTAGCCTATCAGCATTTCGGAGTCGTTACATTGAACGACGCATTTCCAGAGCGACACCTTGAACAAGTTGTTCAGAGCTGTCCAGTAGCCTATCAGCATTTCGGAGTCGTTACATTGAACGACGCATTTCCAGAGCGACACCTTGAACAAGTTGTTCAGAGCTGTCCAGTAGCCTATCAGCATTTCGGAGTCGTTACATTGAACGACGCATTTCCAGAGCGACACCTTGAACAAGTTGTTCAGAGCTGTCCAGTAGCCTATCAGCATTTCGGAGTCGTTACATTGAACGACGCATTTCCAGAGCGACACCTTGAACAAGTTGTTCAGAGCTGTCCAGTAGCCTATCAGCATTTCGGAGTCGTTACATTGAACGACGCATTTCCAGAGCGACACCTTGAACAAGTTGTTCAGAGCTGTCCAGTAGCCTATCAGCATTTCGGAGTCGTTACATTGAACGACGCATTTCCAGAGCGACACCTTGAACAAGTTGTTCAGAGCTGTCCAGTAGCCTATCAGCATTTCGGAGTCGTTACATTGAACGACGCATTTCCAGAGCGACACCTTGAACAAGTTGTTCAGAGCTGTCCAGTAGCCTATCAGCATTTCGGAGTCGTTACATTGAACGACGCATTTCCAGAGCGACACCTTGAACAAGTTGTTCAGAGCTGTCCAGTAGCCTATCAGCATTTCGGAGTCGTTACATTGAACGACGCATTTCCAGAGCGACACCTTGAACAAGTTGTTCAGAGCTGTCCAGTAGCCTATCAGCATTTCGGAGTCGTTACATTGAACGACGCATTTCCAGAGCGACACCTTGAACAAGTTGTTCAGAGCTGTCCAGTAGCCTATCAGCATTTCGGAGTCGTTACATTGAACGACGCATTTCCAGAGCGACACCTTGAACAAGTTGTTCAGAGCTGTCCAGTAGCCTATCAGCATTTCGGAGTCGTTACATTGAACGACGCATTTCCAGAGCGACACCTTGAACAAGTTGTTCAGAGCTGTCCAGTAGCCTATCAGCATTTCGGAGTCGTTACATTGAACGACGCATTTCCAGAGCGACACCTTGAACAAGTTGTTCAGAGCTGTCCAGTAGCCTATCAGCATTTCGGAGTCGTTACATTGAACGACGCATTTCCAGAGCGACACCTTGAACAAGTTGTTCAGAGCTGTCCAGTAGCCTATCAGCATTTCGGAGTCGTTACATTGAACGACGCATTTCCAGAGCGACACCTTGAACAAGTTGTTCAGAGCTGTCCAGTAGCCTATCAGCATTTCGGAGTCGTTACATTGAACGACGCATTTCCAGAGCGACACCTTGAACAAGTTGTTCAGAGCTGTCCAGTAGCCTATCAGCATTTCGGAGTCGTTACATTGAACGACGCATTTCCAGAGCGACACCTTGAACAAGTTGTTCAGAGCTGTCCAGTAGCCTATCAGCATTTCGGAGTCGTTACATTGAACGACGCATTTCCAGAGCGACACCTTGAACAAGTTGTTCAGAGCTGTCCAGTAGCCTATCAGCATTTCGGAGTCGTTACATTGAACGACGCATTTCCAGAGCGACACCTTGAACAAGTTGTTCAGAGCTGTCCAGTAGCCTATCAGCATTTCGGAGTCGTTACATTGAACGACGCATTTCCAGAGCGACACCTTGAACAAGTTGTTCAGAGCTGTCCAGTAGCCTATCAGCATTTCGGAGTCGTTACATTGAACGACGCATTTCCAGAGCGACACCTTGAACAAGTTGTTCAGAGCTGTCCAGTAGCCTATCAGCATTTCGGAGTCGTTACATTGAACGACGCATTTCCAGAGCGACACCTTGAACAAGTTGTTCAGAGCTGTCCAGTAGCCTATCAGCATTTCGGAGTCGTTACATTGAACGACGCATTTCCAGAGCGACACCTTGAACAAGTTGTTCAGAGCTGTCCAGTAGCCTATCAGCATTTCGGAGTCGTTACATTGAACGACGCATTTCCAGAGCGACACATTGAACTGTATTCAGTCCGAGCGATCCAGAGCTCGACACTATTCACAAGATTTTCAGAGCTCGACACATTGAACGATTTGGAGAGAGTGAGAGAGAGAGAGAGAGACAGAGAGAGAGAGAGAGAGAGTAATTCTTGGTATTTTCAATCCACTCCTTGGTCGTCCTCTGGTTCTAAAGCCGTTTTATCAGTTGCTGCAGGCTCGTGAAGCTGTAAGATTTTCATTGTCTGTCTGTGTCACGGGTGATATTGTTGCCTCTGTCTGTCTGTGTCACGGGTGATATTGTTGCCTCTGTCTGTCTGTGTCACGGGTGATATTGTTGCCTCTGTCTGTCTGTGTCACGGGTGATATTGTTGCCTCTGTCTGTCTGTGTCACGGGTGATATTGTTGCCTCTGTCTGTCTGTGTCACGGGTGATATTGTTGCCTCTGTCTGTCTGTCTGTGTCACGAGTGATATTGTTGCCCCTGTCTGTGTCACGGGTGATATTGTTGCCCCTGTCTGTGTCACGGGTGATATTGTTGCCCCTGTCTGTGTCACGGGTGATATTGTTGCCCGTGTCTGTGTCACGGGTGATATTGTTGCCCCTGTCTGTGTCACGGGTGATATTGTTGCCCCTGTCTGTGTCACGGGTGATATTGTTGCCCCTGTCTGTGTCACGGGTGATATTGTTGCCCCTGTCTGTGTCACGGGTGATATTGTTGCCCCTGTCTGTGTCACGGGTGATATTGTTGCCCCTGTCTGTGTCACGGGTGATATTGTTGCCCCTGTCTGTGTCACGGGTGATATTGTTGCCCCTGTCTGTGTCACGGGTGATATTGTTGCCCCTGTCTGTGTCACGAGTGATATTGTTGCCCCTGTCTGTGTCACGAGTGATATTGTTGCCCCTGTCTGTGTCACGAGTGATATTGTTGCCCCTGTCTGTGTCACGGGTGATATTGTTGCCCCTGTCTGTGTCACGAGTGATATTGTTGCCTCTGTCTGTCTGTCTGTGTCACGAGTGATATTGTTGCCTGTCTGTCTGTCTGTGTCACGAGTGATATTGTTGCCTCTGTCTGTCTGTCTGTGTCACGAGTGATATTGTTGCCTCTGTCTGTCTGTCTGTCTGTCTGTGTCACGGGTGATATTGTTGCCCCTGTCTGTGTCACGAGTGATATTGTTGCCTCTGTCTGTCTGTCTGTCTCACGGGTGATATTGTTGCCCCTGTCTGTCTGTCTGTCTGTGTCACGGGTGATATTGTTGCCATTGCCTGTCTGTGTCACGGGTGATGCTGTGTCTGTCCGTATATGTCCCACAGGGAAGCTGAAAGATGTGACCTACATATAGAACAGCTTACCTGCATTCAGCTTTTTATCAATCTGTCTGTACATCAGCATGTACGCACTTGTGGAACTGAAACGTTCAAGCATACAACCACAATGAGATTAGTCCAATATACTGGGGGGGGAAAAGCTATGGACAGACAGACACACATGCAAGTGTGTGAGAGAGAGAGAGAGAGAGAGAGAGACAGACAGACAGACAGACAGACAAGCACGCACACACACACACAAACATTAGAGATGTACCTGGTATAAGCTGACGAGTAGAACCCTCTAGAAAATGTGGAGCCACCGTAGGTTTTCCTGATGTCGTCGTAGGTTATCTGGGGGAGAAGCATAATGTTGGTTGTGTGACGTGACAGGTTATCTGGGGGATAAGCATAATGTTGGTCATGTGATGTGACAGGTTATCTGGGGAGAAGCATGTTGGCTGTGTGATGTGACAGGTTATCTGGGGGAGAAGCATAATGTTGATTGTGTAATGTGACAGGATATGGGAGGTAGCATTGTGTTGGTTGAGTGACGTGATAGGTTATCTGGACCACAACTTACTTACATGCTGCTCAAATGGGTCTCTCCCTCTTGCATGCATCCTCTTGTCCACAGACATGTACTCTCTCCAAATCACATATGTTCTGTCCCAAACAGCCACTCTGTCTCGTACACATATATGGCCATGTTATTCACAGTATAGAGGTCCGTGCATGGGGACAGCTCCTTCTTTACAACGTGACAGAACTTCTACCATCTGTGTGGGTGTGGTCTGTCAACCATCTGTGGGTGTGTGGTCTGTCAACCATCTGTAGGTGTGTGTGTGTGGTCTGTCAACCATCTGTGGGTGTGTGTGTGGTCTGTCAACCATCTGTAGGTGTGTGTGTGGTCTGTCAACCATCTGTGGGTGTGTGTGTGGTCTGTCAACCATCTGTGGGTGTGTGGTCTGTCAACAATCTGTGGGTGTGTGTGTGTGTGTGTGTGGTCTGTCAACCATCTGTGGGTGTGTGTGTGTGGTCTGTCAACCATCTGTGGGTGTGTGTGTGTGTGGTCTGTCAACCATCTGTGGGTGTGTGTGTGTGGTCTGTCAACCATCTGTGGGTGTGTGTGTGTGTGGTCTGTCAACCATATGTGTGGATGTGTGTGTGGTCTGTCAACCAGCTGTGGGTGTGTGTGTGTGTGGTCTGTCAACCATCTGTGGGTGTGTGTGTGTGGTCTGTCAACCATCTGTGGGTGTGTGTGTGTGTGGTCTGTCAATCATTTGTGTGTGTGGTCTGTCAACCATATGTGTGGATGTGTGTGTGGTCTGTCAACCATCTGTGTGGGTGTGTGTGTGTGTGTGGTCTGTCAACCACCTGTGTGGGTGCGTGTGTGATCGGTGCATGTGATCTGTCAACCATCTGTGTGGGTGTGTGTGTGTACTTGTGTGTGTGGTCTGTCAACCATCTGTGTGGGTGTGTGTGTGTGTGTTTGTGTGTATGGTATGTCAACCATCTGTGTGGGTCTGTGTGTGTGTGGTCTGTCAACCATCTGTGTGGGTGTGTGTGTGTGTGTGTGCTTGTGTGTATGGTCTGTCAACCATCTGTGTGGGTGTGTGTGTGTGTGTGTGCACCTGTGTGTATGGCCAGTCAGAAAAGTCTAACACATACAATGTCACTGAGTAAACCAGGCCCAACAATCGTGGCCTTCCATTGCTCCTACCTTGGAGACCTGCTGGTCGTTGAAGCTGTACCACAGACCATCCTTGAAAGACCTGCGGAACATTATAAACCAGTTTAGTTCCTGATGGTTTCAGCAATTTCTTCATGTTGGACAAAACTGTATATGTTGGACAAAACTGTTTATGTTGGAAAAAACTGTTCATGTGGATATTTTGTGTACAGCACATGTCTTCTTGACCAGCTGAAAGTCTCTGTTCTGAAATGTCCTGGGGAGGCAGAGAAAGACAACAACACATGGAAAGGGAAGCTAGAGATGAACGGAAGCTGGAGATGACCAAAGGGAAGACATGGAGAGGAAAGCTGGAGACAAACAGTGAATAAGCTGAGAGACAGCACAGTGAATGAGCTGACTCATAACAGGCTGCTTGCATGAGGGTCAACGAACCAGAGCTGACCAAGACCCTATTCCCCCTCCAAGTAGCGGCCCTGGAAACAGACTGCACTAGTGTAGTCTGGCTAAGAAAATATGGATCGCAGTGGCAAGGCAAATCCAGTACACAAGAAAGCTAGCTGAAACTGGATGACAAGGCACAGATATCAGCCTCGCTGTAAACCACATGTCCTTTAGAGGTTCCAGAAGCCGGCCACTATCATCATACAATCATTAGGGGACGGCGTGGCCTAGTGGTTAAGTGGCACGGCTCACAATCCGAAGGTGCTGGGTTCGATCCCCACCACAGCACCGGCCGTTACCCCGGGGAAGCAGACCCTTACATAAAATGCATGCTGAAGTCGGATGCCCTGGGCCGACAGGCGCAAAATAAAAACCACAGTGCAACGCACACCGCATTGGGGATAAGAGAAATAAGGCGAAAGCAACAAAATTTTTAAAATACAATCATTACAATCAGATATATCTCCCTCCCTCCCTCCTTTCTCTCCCCATTTCTAAATTGTATATTACAGATAAATTGATAAAAGACAAAACAGAGATGAAACTGACTTGACGTAGGCATAATAATGTCCGCCGGCAGCACTTCCTGAATGGATCATGATGGAGAAGAGCTCGTACACGTAAGGGCCCTGAGGACAGACAAGCCAATCTTCAATCTCAGAAAGATACATGTCCATCTATCCAGCTACCTCTGCGGGTTACACGTGTCCTATATGTTATTGTCCCACCACCTACAGGTGTCCACCACTTTAACCAGTTTGCCACAAACCAACCCGTTTTATGTATATCTATTTGTGTCCTGCATGTCCGTGTCATTTTTAAACAATCAAGCAATCAAATTAAACAATTCAACGACCAGAATCCCAAAAAACAATCAAATCAATCCCAAATGTTCATCTACCTGTGATAACCTATCTGTGATAACCCGTCTCTGATAACCTATCTGTGATAACCCGTCTCTGATAACCTATCTGTGATAACCCGTCTCTGATAACCTATCTGTGATAACCCGTCTCTGATAACCTATCTGTGATAACCCGTCTCTGATAACCTACCTGTGATAAACTTAACATCTTTATACTGGTTTAGAAGACTCTGCAGAGTCTGTATACAACCAGTTTCATTTATATCACCTTGCTCTAAAAGCTATGGGCATCCAATCTATTCTTAAATGCATTCTTCTCTCTTCTAGACACTCTAGGCCGGTTTTTCGGAGTCTTTCCTCATAACTGTAATTCTGGAATCCCACTATCAGCTTTGTCACTCTTTTTTTTTTTTGACTTGCCACTTTGCACAGCTGTTTCCAATGATTGAAAACCTTGATTTCAACCAACCAAAAAGCACACAACCTACAGAAAGTTATTGGTTGCCATGACAAATAGTTATCAAGTGTACACCAAAGTCAGAATGGAGGTGGCAGGATTTGTGTGCCATGCACGTAACTAGTCATGCACGCCTGAATTATTGTTGTGCTCAGCTGAACATCTGTACATCGTAGGAAAAACAGTGGTGGCCCGTCAGGTCTTAGTGATACCACAAACATTCTGACCGTTGACTGCCATCAGGTCTTAGTGACACCACAAACATTCTGACCGTTGACTGCCGTCAGGTCTTAGTGACACTATAAACATCCTGACCGTTGACTGCCATCAGGTCTTGGTGACACCACAAACATCCTGACCGTTGACTGCCGTCAGGTCTTAGTGACACCACAAACATCCTGACCGTTGACTGCCGTCAGGTCTTAGTGACACCACAAACATCCTGACCGTTGACTGCCGTCAGGTCTTAGTGACACCACAAACATCCTGACCGTTGACTGCAGTCAGGTCTTAGTGACACCACAAACATCCTGACCGTTGACTGCCGTCAGGTCTTAGTGACACCACAAACATTCTGACCGTTGACTGCCGTCAGGTCTTAGTGACACGACCAACATCCTGACCGTTGACTGCAGTCAGGTCTTAGTGACACCACAAACATCCTGACCGTTGACTGCCGTCAGGTCTTAGTGACACCACCAACATCCTGACCGTTGACTGCATACAGTTTGAATCATAGCAGTGCTCACATGAGAGACAACTCTTCTATTTATCCACGGGATAAGGTGGCATCCCTACACTTATCCCTGTATCATAAATGGAGAATTGATTCTAGAGCTTTTGTTCTAATCTAGAAGGTCATTCCCCACTCAACAGGTGTTTTTTCTGTGTGGAGGGCAATGTGTATGAAACCCATGAGTTGGAGTCTCTTCTACTCTACCACGGCAGGTATACTATAAGAATAAGTGCAGGAAATTATGCCCAAGGCGTGCCACAACTCGAAGGTGCTAGGTTCGATCCCCATCTCAGCACCGGTTGTTACCCCGGGGAAGCAGACCCTTACATAAAATGCATGCTGAAGTCGGATGCACTGGGCCGACAGGCGCAAAATAAAAACTACAGTGCAACGCACACCGCCTTGGGGATTAGAGAAATAAGGCGAAAGCAACACACACAAAAAACACCAACAAAAAAAAAACCCATCATTAACCTCAGTCTGATAATGATCTGTGACGACACACTTCCTGACCCCTGACCTGCAAACAAAACAATCTGTGACGACACTTATTCCTGACTCTGATCTGCAAACAAAACAATGACAGAAGATAAGCTACCAACTATGCTGCACTTCACTACGAGAAACTCATGAGTTTTGGGATTCGGCAGGATCAGTTTTCCCTCAAGTACTTCAAACAAACTTGAGTGTATGCAATCGTTGTTGACAAACTGATGAGCCTCGGAGGTTCACCCATACCTGCAGACTCTTGAGCTGATTGGTTTTATCCAGCTGTACTCACCTTTTCACCTGAATAGTAGGAATTGCGGGAATTATTAGCAGCAGCATCGCTGCTGATGCTGGAGGAGTCACTGCTGGAAGAGCCTGCGGAGCATCCATTTTCAATCTCAATGCCTTCATCAATGCCTGTGGATCAAGGAAACGTTTCAACTAAAATGATGTACCAAATCTATCTATCAGACCAAATCTATCTACCAGACCAAATCTTTCTACCAAACCAAATCTATCTATCAGACCAAATCTATCTACCAGACCAAATCTTTCTACCAAACCAAATCTATCTATCAGACCAAATCTATCTACCAAACCAAATCTTTTCATCAGACCAAATCTATCTACCAAACCAAATTTATCCATCAGACCAAATATATCTACCAGACCAAATCTATCTACCAGACCAAATCTATCTACCAGACCAAATATATCTACCAGACCAAATATAACTACCAAACCAAATCTATCTACCAGACCAAATCTATCTACTAGACCAAATCTATCTTATCTACCAGACCAATCTACCAAACCAAATATCTACCAGACCAAATATATCTACCAGACCAAATCTATCTACCAGACCCAAATCTATCTACCAGACCAAATTATCTACAAGTTCAAATCTATCTATCAGGTCTTACTGATCAAACCCCACTTCCCCACCTACTGCAGCCAAGAGAGAACTAAAAACAGACTACTAAGGAAAAGCCCCAACCATCCGGCCAGAGAAAACCACAGAAAACACTCAGACATCCGTGAAGCTGAAACTGAAAAGTGCAAAGCACTCATTCCAGAACCCTGGATATGGAAGCATGACTGGACCTAATAATCTTTGCGGTTCCACGTCATGCAGGAACTCAAGAGACAGTACCCTAGCAACTCCTGGACACATGTGTACACAGATGGATCGGCCTCGGAGAATGAAAAAAGGGGAGGCAGCGGAATCTACATGGCACACTCATACGGTGACATAGAAAATCACTCCATACCAGCAAGAGAGACGTGTACCAATCTCAGAGCTGAAGCAAGAGCTGTTCATACAGCAACTCAGATTCTTATCAGCCAAAACATAAATAAAGGAAAACATTCTAACAGACTCCAGGAGTGTACTCCAAGCCATCTCAAGCCACAAACAAGATAGACTCCAGGAGTGTACTCCAAGCCATCTCAAGCCACAAACAAGATAGACTCCAGGAGTGTACTCCAAGCCATCTCAAGCTATCTTATGAAATAAAATACAATATAGGATTGCTGTCTTATAAAACAGATTTAGTCCTACTGTGGATTCCGACCCACTGTGGGATCCCTGGAAACGAGGAAGCAGATGAGCTCGCAAAAGCCGGAAGTGACGGCACGCAGACTCCCCATCCACAGAGCTATAAAGAAGCAAAGACACTCATCAAATGATCCATGAGGACAGAATGGAGAGACCAGCACAAAGAATACAAGTCAGAAAATGGCAGCATAAACAAACCTGGCAAAGATGGGCAGACAAAGGTCTTCAGACTCAGAACGGGACATTGCAGACTTAAGGCCCACCTCCACAGAATGGGTCTCATAGATACTGCCATGTGTGATTATGGAGCACACAAGCAAACACCAGAACTTATTCTGCAGGAATGCCCTACCTATACAGACCAAAGAGAGGCAGTTTGGCCTGGGAGAGCGACCATGCTCGAAAAGTTATAGGAGAAGATCTGAAAGGCAGTCTCTTCAGAGTACCTCACCAGACTAGAAGCATAGCATCAGTTGTTCTGAATGGTATAAACAAGACTGAATCATGTCGTTCTGATTGGCCCAAACAAGACTGAATCATCTCGTTCTAATTGGTCTGGTCCAAACAAGACTTCTTCTTCTTCTTCTTCTGCGTACACAGTCAGACAGTAACCATTATTTTCTCGAAAAAAGCGGCGGTCATCCTGAGACTCTCGCCACTACCATAGAGCTTGTCTTGCAGTTCCACTGGCAATGGCCACATCTGCTCTCTCTGATCCTCGTATGTCGGGCAGTTCTGCAGCAGATGTTCAGTGGTCATTTTTCCAGTACCGCACGGGCATTCGTCGGTACACCCTATCTTCAATTTGTTGAATATGTGGTACCTCAGTCTGTTGTGGCCAGTGCGAAGTCTGAAGACAATGACCTGCTCTCTTCGGTTCAACTGGTAATAGGCATCGTTTTTGGTGTAACCAGTATGTTCGGTTTCCCATTTGGACATGTATCTGGCTTTGATAAGCCGTTTTGACTCTTCGTACGTCATACTGGTATCTGTTTGTGGTAGCCTTGCACCTTCTTTTGCCAGTCTGTCTGCCTCCTCGTTGCCTTGGATGTTGCAGTGTGACGGAACCCACTGTACCACTACCCTTTTTGGTGCGGACTGCTGGCACAGTTTGCAGAGTGCTGCTCTTAAGTCATTAAGCTCAGTGTTTTTCTGGCTTTTTAGCGCTGTGACTACTTCGAGAGCATCTGTCAGCAGGACTATATGGCTCTCATTTTCACTGTGTGTTACCATTTCTTCCACTGCCGCCCTCAGTGCCTCTGCTCTGAAATTGCTTGTGTACTTACCAGTAGCGAATGACAGTGTTATTTTTCTGCCATTTGGTAGGTTCAGGAATGCTCCTGCCCCTCCGTTCTGTGTAGTGTTTGTTACAGAACCGTCGGTGTATGCATGGGTCCAGTCCATGCTTGGGTAGCTTTTCGTTATGAAGCTTAGGGTAGTGTCTCTCCTTTCTTTTTCAGTCTGGCAGTTTTTGTTTGCAATACCTGGTATATTTTCTACCACCTCTGGAAATATATCCTGCCTCCAAGTAGGTTTTCGTACAGTAGTGATGGGTTTTGGTGTTGTTAGTGCGTTTATGGGATCTTCGTGCATCTTTGCTTTGGCTATTTCTGCAAAGTTTCTCCGCTTTAGTTTCCCATTTCCCAAATTGTTTAGTCTCTGGTACATTGGATGGTCCGTCAGTCTTCTGAGTTTCTCTGACTGCAGCTGGGCTCTGCAGTCTCTTCTATCGGTCATGGATTGCAGTTTTGTAATCTTTTCATGTTCTACAATTGGCGTTGACTTCATGCCACCTGTTATAATTCTCATGGCTTGGTTTTGAAGTTTGTTAACTTTATCGAAGTTCGCCTTCGCTGCGGTTGTCCATGCCGCAATGCCATACTCGAGAACTGGTCTCACTCTTCCAGTGTACAGTTTCTTTAGTATGCCTTCGTCTGCTCCCCAGCTTGTGCCAGCAAGTTTCCTCATGATTGCCATTCTTTCTCTGGCTTTCATTCGGTTTCTCTCAATCTGACTTTTCCATGTCATGCGCCGATCAAATGTGACTCCCAGATAGGTTGGGTTGTCGTTTGGCTGCAGGATTTTGCCATTTAGCCTTAATTTGGTACTTTGGGGTTTTAATGAGAGCGAGAATATTGTGCACGTGGTTTTCTCCTCGTTTATTTTGACCCCAAACAAGACTGAATCATCTCATTCTGATTGGCCCAAACAAGACTGAATCATCTCGTTCTGAGTGGCCCAAACAAGACTGAATCATCTCGTTCTGAGTGGCCCAAACAAGACTGAATCATCTCGTTCTGATTGGTCTGGTCCAAACAAGACTGAATCATCTCATTCTGATTGGCCCAAACAAGACTGAATCATCTCGTTCTGGTCCAAACAAGACTGAATCATGTCGTTCGGATTGGCCCAAAACAAGATCACAATACAACTTATTTGTTCTTTTATAAACTTGACATCCATGCTTTGCACCCAAGAAAATGTGTAAAATTATTAAATGTGTAAAATATCAAATATTTCAAATAAACAATGTGTAAAATATACAATGTGTAAAATTATAAAAGGTTTAAAATATCAAATATGTAAAATATCAAATGTTTAAAATATAAAAAGTGTTAAATATAACAATTGTGGAGCGTGTAGCCTAGTCGACAGCGAGTTGGCTTGGTAAGATTGGGATCACAGCATGCCAGGGATCAAACTCATGGACAGACAGAAACAAATCTGGGACGTGGTTCACTCCTGGTACGACCGCTCCTCCGGTCGACTCAGCTGTAAATGGGTACCTGGTATATGCGTTGTGGAAGGTATGAACAGTAAGGAATTAAACAAGCCACCGCAACTCACGTAGGCTGTGGCTTAGTACATGAAGAGTTATCTTCATCTCCGTTGCAATGAGACTGAACTTTTCCTTTAAAATTTAAAATGTGTAAAATATTAAGTGTGTAAAATGTAAAAAAAATATCAAATGTCAATAATATAAAATGTTTAAAATATAAATTATGTAAAATATAAAATATGTAAATAATATCAAATGTGTAAAATGTTAAAAATATCAAATGTGTCAAATATCAAATGTGTATTATAAGAAGGGTGGTGATCATACTGACTAGCTACGAGAACTCTGACTTGGATAAAATAAATCTGCTAACTCAGCATTCTGAATCTACACGATCAGAGAGCTATAATAATGTCTCACCGTCATCGCTGCTATCCACTTGCCCATTAGACATGCCTGGTGTTTTCTCCTCCTCTGCCTCCTCTACATCCAGGTCCCCACAGGCTTGGTCAGACGAGGTTATAAACATGTTCAGGTCCAGGACCTCAGGGAAGGTCATCCTGACAGACACACAAGAGAATTAGACAAGAGAATGTCAGGTATGGTTTGGGGTAGTCTCCAGGGTTTGACAAGAGAATGTCAGGTATGGTTTGTGGTAGTCTCCAGTGTTTGATAAGAGAATGTCAGGTATGATTTGGGGTAGTCTCCAGGGTTTGACAAGAGAATGTCAGGTATGGTTTGGGGTAGTCTCCAGTGTTTGATAAGAGAATGTCAGGTATTTTTTTTTTTTTTTTTTTTTTTTTTTTGCGTTCGCCTTATTTATCTATTCCCCAAGGCGTGTGTGCGTTACACTGTGGTTTTTATTTTGCGCCTGTCGGCCCAGTGCATCCGACTTCAGCATGCATTTTATGTAAGGGTCTGCTTCCTCCTGCATTTTCTAAGGGTTTGCTTCCCCGGGGTAACGGCCGGTGCTGTGATGGGGATCGAACCCAGCACCTTCTGGTTGTGAGCCGTGCCACTTAACCACTAGGCCACGCCGTCCCCCGAATGTCAGGTATGATTTGGGGTAGTCTCCAGGGTTTGACAAGAGAATGTCAGGTATGGTTTGGGGTAGTCTCCAGGGTTTGACAAGAGAATGTCAGGTATGGTTTGGGGTAGTCTCCAGGGTTTGACAAGAGAATGTCAGGTATGGTTTGGGGTAGTCTCCAGGGTTTGACAAGAGAATGTCAGGTATGGTTTGGGGTAGCCTCCAGGGTTTGACAAGAGAATGTCAGGTATGGTTTGGGGTAGCCTCCAGGGTTTGACAAGAGAATGTCAGGTATGGTTTGGGGTAGTCTTCAGGGTTTGACAAGAGAATGTCAGGTATGGTTTGGGGTATCCAGGGTTTGACAAGAGAATGTCAGGTATGGTTTGGGGTAGCCTCCAGGGTTTGACAAGAGAATGTCAGGTATGGTTTGTGGTAGTCTCCAGTGTTTGACAAGAGAATGTCAGGTATGGTTTGTAGTAGTCTCCAGGGTTTGATAAGAGAATGTCAGGTATGGTTTGGGGTAGTCTCCAGGGTTTGACAAGAGAATGTCACGTATGGTTTGGGGTAGTCTCCAGGGTTTGACAAGAGAATGTCAGGTATGGTTTGGGGTAGCCTACAGGGTTTGACAAGAGAATGTCAGGTATGGCTTGTGGTAGTCTCCAGGGTTTGACAAGAGAATGTCAGGTATGGTTTGGGGTAGTCTCCAGGGTTTGACAAGAGAATGTCAGGTAGGGTTTGTGGTAGACTCCAGGGTTTGACAAGAGAATGTAAGATATGGTTTGGGGTAGTCTTCAGGGTTTGATAAGAGAATGTCAGGTATGGTTTGGGGTAGTCCACAGAGTTTGACAAGAGAATGTCAGGTATGGTTTGGGGTATCCAGGGTTTGACAAGAGAATGTCAGGTATGGTTTGTGGTAGTCTCCAGGGTTTGACAAGAGAATGTCAGGTATGGTTTGGGGTAGTCTCCAGGGTTTGACAAGAGAATGTCAGGTATGGTTTGTGGTAGTCTCCAGGGTTTGACAAAAGAATGTCAGGTATGGTTTGTGGTAGTCTCCAGGGTTTGACAAGAGAATGTCAGGTATGGTTTGGGGTAGTCTCCAGGGTTTGACTGTCTTAGACTTGTCAACCACCCTTCCTTCAAATAACCCCCTTTATTTCCCCCATAAACTTGAGTCTGTCTTAGACATGTCAGACCACCCTTCCCTCAAATAACCCCCTTTATTTCCCTCACAAATCTAGTTGTCTGCCTCAGACTCTTTGATCACTATAAAGTTTATAGCCCAAATGGGTTGACCAATGTTATGCTATCACTCTGCTCCTCTCATGGAACCGAGATACTTGGAGACAATGTTCTACTGTTTGTTTGTTTGACTTGCCTCGGAGAACCCTGGCTGAAAGATATGGATCGAAAATGGAAGGGAAGGCAAAGTTTCCCAAATGTGCAGTGCTAAGATTAGATGTGCAGACCCGAAGGGGGTGGTAGACTATGACACAAGGTCACATAATGTCATTTTCTGGATGAACTATGAAAAAGGAGGTCCATGACACCTGATGGTGTTTATCAGGGCAGCAAAAACTCCCTCCACTTCATCATGTCAACAGCCATCCTTCATGGGGGGTTCCAGATTTCTCTGATTATTTTTCCTTATCAAGGAGCGGCTCGACATAACTCATTTTTGTCCGACAGAGACGACAGACCTATGGTCAGCTTCCAGTCATCTCAATTCTATATAACATGGCATGTTTTAGAAACCAAATTGTTTGACTTTAATCAATGCCTTCCCCTCCCCTAGCACACACAATAGCCCACTCCCCTCCCCTAGCACACATAATAGCCCACTCCCCTCCCCTAGCACACACAATAGCCCCCTCCCCTCCCCTAGCACACACAATAGCCCCCTCCCCTCCCCTAGCACACACACAATAGCCCCCTCCCCTCCCCTAGCACACACAATAGCCCACTCCCCTTCCCTAGCACACACAATAGCCCCCTCCCCTCCCCTAGCACACACAATAGCCCCCTCCCCTCCCCTAGCACACACAATAGCCCACTCCCCTCCCCTAGCACACACAATAGCCCCCTCCCCTCCCCTAGCACACACAATAGCCCCCTCCCCTCCCCTAGCACACACACAATAGCCCCCTCCCCTCCCCTAGCACACACAATAGCCCCCTCCCCTCCCACACACAATGGCCCCCTCCCAGAGGATTGTGAGAGGTCAACCCTAGAAGATGAAACCTGTAGGACCAACGTACTTGTCATTGAGCTTGATCCTGTGCATGGTTGCGTAGTCAAAGTCGAAACGTTTCAGCTGAAGTGTCAGCAGGTATGGGAATGTCACAAACTTCAAGCCCTGGGGACACATCAAGGCATCAAACATCACATACCAGCAATCATGGCACAATCATGATACATGGTACACTCAAGTTGCAAGGTACAGTCATGGTACATGGTACACTCATGGTACATGGTAAAATCGTGGTACATGGTACAATCAAGTTACAAGGTACAGGCATGGTACATGGTACAGTCATGGTACATGGTACAGTCATGGTACATGGTACAATCATGGTACATGGTACAATCATGGTACATGGTACAATCAAGTTACAAGGTACAGTCATGGTACATGTTACAATCATGGTACAAGGTAGTCATGGTACAATCCCGGAACAAGTCATGGTACAAGGTAGTCATGGTACATGGTACAACTCCAGTCATGGTACAACCAAGGTACATGAGAAGCTAGCAAGTCATTGTTATTGTTGTGAATGTCCACTCACTCTTTCATGAGGCCTGAGGAGGATGTTAAGTGGCGGGTTGTAGTAGCTTTCCTCACATCCTGAGCGTGCTGATACAGGTGGACTCGGTGTCCTCCAGGCGGTTGTGATACGCTTGGCTTTATCTGCGTGTCGCTCACTACTACAGGGACCACATCGATCCTCCAATTATTTTTTTTAGTCAGACTGCCAAGAAGAACAGCCTGTTTCCAGGGAGGGCTATGTGGAAGTCGCGGTGGGGGTCTTGGTCAGTACGTTTTACATGACTGTGACTAACATTCGTCTCATCAGTATGTTTTACCTGACCCTGACTAAGTTTTACCTGACCCTGACTAAGTTTTACCTGACCCTGACTAACATGTCTGATCAGTATGTTTTACCTGACCCTGACTAAGTTTTACCTGACCCTGACTAACATGTCTGATCAGTATGTTTTACCGGACCTGACTAAGTTTTACCTGACCCTGACTAAGTTTTACCTGACACTGACTAACATGTCTGACCCTAAGTTTTGCCTAACCCTGACTAACATGCCTGACCCTAAGTTTTGCCTGAACCTGACTAACATGCCTGATCCTGACTAACATGCCTGACCCTGACTAACATGCCTGACCCTAAGTTTTGCCTGACCCTGACTAACATGCCTGACCCTGACTAACATGCCTGACCCTGACTAACATGCCTGACCCTGACTAACATGCCTGACCCTGACAGATCTTGACTGTGAATAGACTGCCAGTTCTTGCCCAGCGCTTGTTGAGCTATGAGGGGGGGGGGGGGGGGGGGTCCACGGTTCTGAATTAGGCGTGGATGGATATTCTATTCTATATAAGTCTGACTTAGACTCTGGGGGTGACTGACAGCACAGGTAATAATAATGTACGTGGGATATCAACAATATCAAGCAAGTCAGACAAAAAAATACAAGATGGCATTGTTGTCAATATGTGTTGTTATTGATACAAGTTTGTCAATCACCATACAAGATGTGTATCCATTCTTGTCAAGTTGCTTGTCTATATTAGCTAACGCCTGATTCTTGTTTAATGGCTGCAAATCAGGTCTAGGCTGGCTTTGAGAAGTTTCATGTTTTGATTTGTTCCTATCTCTTGGCAGACTTTCCTGGACTTATCCACATAGAGCACTCACCCTCTTGGCAGACTTTCCTGGACTTATCCACATAGAGCACTCACCCTCTTGACAGACTTTCCTGGACTTATCCACATAGAGCACTCACCCTCTTGGCAGACTTTCCTGGACTTATCCACATAGAGCACTCACCCTCTTGGCAGACTTTCCTGGACACCCACATAGAGCACTCACTCTTTTGGCAGACTTTCCTGGACACCCACATAGAGCATTCACTCTCTTGGCAGACTTTCCTGGACATCCACATAGCGCACTCACCCTCTTGGCAGACTTTCCTGGACTTATCCACATAGAGCACTCACCCTCTTGGCAGACTTTCCTGGACACCCACATAGAGCACTCACTCTTTTGGCAGACTTTCCTGGACACCCACATAGAGCATTCACTCTCTTGGCAGACTTTCCTGGACATCCACATAGCGCACTCACCCTCTTGGCAGACTAAACAATCACATCGTGTTGCACTTCTCAAGCCCCCCCCCCCCAAAGCTTGTCACAAGATACTGACTAGCGTTAGTTCCATACACAGACAGCAGACACAGCCTGCAGACACAGACAGAGAAATATCAGACAGGTGGGCATACACACACACATACAGACAACCACACAGCAGGCACACACACATGCACACAGACAGACAGCAGACACAGACAGACAGCAGACACAGACAGACAGCAGACACAGACAGACAGCAGACACAGACAGACAGCAGACACAGACAGACAGCAGACACAGACAGACAGCAGACACAGACAGACAGCAGACACAGACAGACAGCAGACACATGCACACAGACAGACAGCAGACACAGACAGACAGCAGACACAGACAGACAGCAGACACAGACAGACAGCAGACACAGACAGACAGCAGACACAGACAGACAGCAGACACAGACAGACAGCAGACACAGACAGACAGCAGACACAGACAGACAGCAGACACAGACAGACAGCAGACACAGACAGACAGCAGACACATGCACACAGACAGACAGCAGACACAGACAGACAGCAGACACAGACAGACAGCAGACACAGACAGACAGCAGACACAGACAGACAGCAGACACAGACAGACAGCAGACACAGACAGACAGCAGACACAGACAGACAGCAGACACACACATACAGCAGACACATGCACACAGACAGACAGCAGACACAGACAGACAGCAGACACAGACAGACAGCAGACACAGACAGACAGCAGACACAGACAGACAGCAGACACAGACAGACAGCAGACACAGACAGACAGCAGACACAGACAGACAGCAGACACAGACAGACAGCAGACACAGACAGACAGCAGACACAGACAGACAGCAGACACAGACAGACAGCAGACACAGACAGACAGCAGACACAGACAGACAGCAGACACAGACAGACAGCAGACACAGACAGACAGCAGACACAGACAGACAGCAGACACAGACAGACAGCAGACACAGACAGACTACAATGTAGGACGCAGTTACCTTGTGTGCATTGCATTTCTTGTTACACCTCTCACAGAAGTACTGATCGGTGCCATCCAGGATCTCTGGCTGGACAAACGCTTTCATGGCCTCCTTCTGCAGTTTAATGATAACGACATACTTTAGTCTAGGATAACTAAGTCCGGCTTTTGGTAGCAGACAAGGTGGGTCTAATGGCCTCACAGAATCAGTTACACAGTACCAGACATTGGTAGAACACAATTAACATTGGGTCAAGAGAGTTCAATGTCAGGTATCAATACATGAAAACAGGCACATATAGTTCAAGGTCAGATAATGATGATAAAACTGTCAAGTTGTAGCAGAGTTCAAGGTCAGGTATAGGTATCAATAAAGTAAAATAGGGTCAATAGTTACATAGGTGGAGGTCAGGTATTGATATCAACACATCATCAACATGTTCATAAAGTTCAAGGTCAGTTAATGATGATGTCAACAAATGTAACCAAGGTCAATAGCATACAAGGTATCAAAGTATAAACTCCACTTCTACCGTAGAGTGTTGAGTCACTCCACTTCTACCATGGAGTGTTGAGTCACTCCACTTCTACACTGGGATGTAGACTATTTCTTGCAGCTTATAGTTTCTACAGGACGGAGTAGCCAGCCTTATACCCAACCCTCAATCGTTGCCTCTTTCGGCATGCATGGCAGGGTACAGTGCTACTATTCCTTTCTCTCCTTTTGGGCCCCAGTAACACATGGGCATTAACAAGTCATAATCAGATCAGCAGGTAGACAGATCCAGGATCCATATAGGCCCCAACAATCAGCAGGTAGACAGAGATCCAGGCCCCATTTTGGCCCCAACAGATACAAACATTCATAGCTGTAGGTAGGACACAACAGTCAACCCACATTGCAGTCCTGGACTACATCCAAGGACCAACAGTCAACCCACATTGGAGTCCTGGACTACATCCAAGGACCAACAGTCAACCCACATTGGAGTCCTGGACTACATCCAAGGACCAACAGTCAACCCACATTGGAGCCCTGGACTACATCCAAGGACCAACAGTCAACCCACATTGGAGCCCTGGACTACATCCAAGGACCAACAGTCAACCCACATTGGAGCCCTGGACTACATCCAAGGACCAACAGTCAACCCACATTGGAGCCCTGGACTACATCCAAGGACCAACAGTCAATCCACATTGGAGCCCTGGACTACATCCAAGGACCAACAGTCAACCCACATTGGAGCCCTGGACTACATCCAAGGACCAACAGTCAACCCACATTGGAGTCCTCGACTACATCCAAGGGCCAACAGTCAACCCACATTGGAGCCCTGAAATACATCCAAGGACCAACAGTCAACCCACATTGGAGTCCTGAAATACATCCAAGGACCAACAGTCAACCCACATTGGAGCCCTGAAATACATCCAAGGACCAACAGTCAACCCACATTGGAGCCCTGAAATACATCAAAGGACCAACAGTCAACCCACATTGGAGTCCTGAAATACATCCAAGGACCAACAGTCAACCCACATTGGAGCCCTGAAATACATCCAAGGACCAACAGTCAACCCACATTGGAGTCCTGAAATACATCCAAGGACCAACAGTCAACCCACATTGGAGCCCTGAAATACATCCAAGGACCAACAGTCAACCCACATTGGAGTCCTGAAATACATCCAAGGACCAACAGTCAGCCCACATTGGAGTCCTGGACTACATCCAAGGGCCAACAGTCAACCCACATTGGAGCCCTGGACTACATCTAAGGACCAACAGTCAACCCACATTGAAGTCCTGGACTACATCCAAGGACCAACAGTCAACACACATTGGAGCCCTGGACTACATCCAAGGACCAACAGTCAACCCACATTGGAGCCCTGGACTACATCCAAGGACCAACAGTCAATCCACATTGGACCCTGGACTACATCCAAGGACCAACAGTCAACCCACATTGGAGCCCTGGACTACATCCAAGGACCAACAGTCAACCCACATTGGAGTCCTGGACTACATCCAAGGGCCAACAGTCAACCCACATTGGAGCCCTGAAATACATCCAAGGACCAACAGTCAACCCACATTGGAGTCCTGAAATACATCCAAGGACCAACAGTCAACCCACATTGGAGCCCTGAAATACATCAAAGGACCAACAGTCAACCCACATTGGAGTCCTGAAATACATCCAAGGACCAACAGTCAACCCACATTGGAGCCCTGAAATACATCCAAGGACCAACAGTCAACCCACATTGGAGTCCTGAAATACATCCAAGGACCAACAGTCAACCCACATTGGAGTCCTGAAATACATCAAAGGACCAACAGTCAACCCACATTGGAGCCCTGAAATACATCCAAGGACCAACAGTCAACCCACATTGAAGTCCTGAAATACATCCAAGGACCAACAGTCAACCCACATTGGAGTCCTGAAATACATCCAAGGACCAACAGTCAACCCACATTGGAGCCCTGAAATACATCCAAGGACCAACAGTCAACCCACATTGGAGTCCTGAAATACATCCAAGGACCAACAGTCAGCCCACATTGGAGTCCTGGACTACATCCAAGGGCCAACAGTCAACCCACATTGGAGCCCTGGACTACATCTAAGGACCAACAGTCAACCCACATTGAAGTCCTGGACTACATCCAAGGACCAACAGTCAACACACATTGGAGCCCTGGACTACATCCAAGGACCAACAGTCAACCCACATTGGAGCCCTGGACTACATCCAAGGACCAACAGTCAGCCCACATTGGAGCCCTGGACTACATCCAAGGACCAACAGTCAACCCACATTGGAGCCCTGGACTACATCCAAGGACCAACAGTCAACCCACATTGGAGCCCTGGACTACATCCAAGGACCAACAGTCAACCCACATTGGAGCCCTGGACTACATCCAAGGACCAACAGACAACCCACATTGGAGTCCTGAAATACATCCAAGGACCAACAGTCAACCCACATTGGAGCCCTGAAATACATCCAAGGACCAACAGTCAACCCACATTGGAGCCCTGAAATACATCAAAGGACCAACAGTCAACCCACATTGGAGTCCTGAAATACATCCAAGGACCAACAGTCAACCCACATTGGAGCCCTGAAATACATCCAAGGACCAACAGTCAACCCACATTGGAGCCCTGAAATACATCAAAGGACCAACAGTCAACCCACATTGGAGTCCTGAAATACATCCAAGGACCAACAGTCAACCCACATTGGAGCCCTGAAATACATCCAAGGACCAACAGTCAACCCACACTGGAGTCCTGAAATACATCCAAGGACCAACAGTCAACCCACATTGGAGCCCTGAAATACATCAAAGGACCAACAGTCAACCCACATTGGAGCCCTGAAATACATCAAAGGACCAACAGTCAACCCACATTGGAGTCCTGAAATACATCAAAGGACCAACAGTCAACCCACATTGGAGCCCTGAAATACATCAAAGGACCAACAGTCAACCCACATTGGAGCCCTGAAATACATCAAAGGACCAACAGTCAACCCACATTGGAGCCCTGAAATACATCAAAGGACCAACAGTCAACCCACATTGGAGCCCTGAAATACATCAAAGGACCAACAGTCAACCCACATTGGAGTCCTGCAATACATCAAAGGACCAACAGTCAACCCACATTGGAGCCCTGAAATACATCAAAGGACCAACAGTCAACCCACATTGGAGCCCTGAAATACATCAAAGGACCAACAGTCAACCCACATTGGAGCCCTGAAATACATCAAAGGACCAACAGTCAACCCACATTGGAGTCCTGAAATACATCCAAGGACCAACAGTCAACCCACATTGGAGCCCTGAAATACATCCAAGGACCAACAGTCAACCCACATTGGAGTCCTGAAATACATCCAAGGACCAACAGTCAACCCACATTGGAGCCCTGAAATACATCCAAGGACCAACAGTCAACCCACATTGGAGTCCTGAAATACATCCAAGGACCAACAGTCAGCCCACATTGGAGTCCTGGACTACATCCAAGGGCCAACAGTCAACCCACATTGGAGCCCTGGACTACATCTAAGGACCAACAGTCAACCCACATTGAAGTCCTGGACTACATCCAAGGACCAACAGTCAACACACATTGGAGCCCTGGACTACATCCAAGGACCAACAGTCAACCCACATTGGAGCCCTGGACTACATCCAAGGACCAACAGTCAATCCACATTGGACCCTGGACTACATCCAAGGACCAACAGTCAACCCACATTGGAGCCCTGGACTACATCCAAGGACCAACAGTCAACCCACATTGGAGTCCTGGACTACATCCAAGGGCCAACAGTCAACCCACATTGGAGCCCTGAAATACATCCAAGGACCAACAGTCAACCCACATTGGAGTCCTGAAATACATCCAAGGACCAACAGTCAACCCACATTGGAGCCCTGAAATACATCAAAGGACCAACAGTCAACCCACATTGGAGTCCTGAAATACATCCAAGGACCAACAGTCAACCCACATTGGAGCCCTGAAATACATCCAAGGACCAACAGTCAACCCACATTGAAGTCCTGAAATACATCCAAGGACCAACAGTCAACCCAGTCATCTAATCTGGTCAGTGAGATATCTGGGTGAGGTTTCTTGGCTAGAGTGGGAGGGCAGGGTGGGGCACACCGTACAGCAACCTCCAGTATGAGAATGGAGGCAGTGACTGCAGCTCTGAGATGGCTATCTGGCAACTCTTTAACAGTGACAGTCATTGTGTCAGACTCCGAATCCTTACTTTGGAAGATGCAGAAGGGCTGGCTAAGGCACGAGTGGATAGCAGCTGTAGTGGTCTCAACCCTGGAGAGGGTGGTGTGGATCTACTGTCTGGGGTGCAGGACAATGAAAAAGCTAAAGAACAATCCATCCGCACACTGGATACGGATGGGAGACTATCGCTGGCCGCCTGCTGGAAGATGACACCATGGTAGACGGTTCAAAAATACAGACAGCAGGTGAGAGGGTGGAGCAGGAGTGTGTACAACCAACGAGCTGCAGGAACTATCAGTATCCACATCCTTCACCATTTACTGAGACGGACTAAGCACCTATGAGTATGCCCAGAATGCAGTGAGGTCGATTCTTAGGAACAGAACAGAGCCAAGGAGAAGCCAAAGTGAGGTAGGTTCCGTGGTTCCACTGGCTGTTCAGCCTTCTACTTCAAGTCAAGCAGAGATCCAACTCTACAGCTGGCCTCTCTTACAGGGATACTCAACATTTTTGGTGGTCAGTTATAGCAATGAAAATACATGATGAGGTTGCTAGCCTCACGCACAAACCTTTATAGTAGCTTTTGATGTTGGTTGTATGGCTACACAAACTGCACTTTATTTTAGCTGTGTTTAGAGAGCACCAGAAGATCGTTCTTGGTCTGTTAGCAGCTAAACACCACACTACCACGACTCACCACACTACCACGGCTCACCACACTACTACGGCTCACCTCACTACCACGACTCCGACGGCTCACCACACTACCATGACTCACCGCACTACCACGGCTCACCACACTACCACGACTCACCACACTACCACGACTCACCGCACTACCACGACTCACCGCACTACCACGACTCCGACGACTCACCACACTACCACGGCTCACCTCACTACCACGACTCCGACGACTCACCACACTACCACGACTCACCACACTACCACGGCTCACCGCACTACCACGGCTCACCACACTACCATGAGTCACCCACACTACCACGACGACTCACCACACTACCACGACTCACCCACGCTACCATGACTCACCACACTACCATGACTCACCACACAACCACAACTCACCACACTACCATGACTCACCACATTACCATGACTCACCACCCAAACCAACTATTATGACTCACCACACTACCATGACTCACCACACAACCATGACTCACCACACTACCATGACTCACCACACTACCATGACTCACCATACTATGATGACTCACCGCCCAAACAAACTATTATGACTCACCACACTACCATGACTCACCACCCAAACCAACTATTATGACTCACCACACTACCATGACTCACCACCGAAACCAACAATTATGACTCACCACACTACCATGACTCACCACCCAAACCAACAATTATGACTCACCACACTACCATGACTCACCACCCAAACCAACAATATGACTCACCACACTAACAAGTCTCACCATCCACACCAACAATTATGACTCACCACACTACCATGACTCACCACACAAACCAACAATTATGACTCACCACACTACCATGACTCACCACACTACCATGACTCACCACCCAAACCAACTACCATAACTCACCACACTACCATGACTCATCACTCATCACCCAAACCAACTACCATGACTCACCACACTACCATGACTCACCACACTACCATGACTCACCACCCAAACAAACTATTATGACTCACCACACTACCATGACTCACCACACTACCATATGTTTCCGTAGAGCCAAACGGCCGAATCACCAAGGGGATGTCCAGATACGCATCAACCCGAGCACTTTCGTAGCCACACTGGAAGATAACATAACACAGATGTACATATGTGGTAAACTAGCTCTGTGTCGACACAACAGAATGGCACAAACTAACATGGACAGATAAGAGACGATTCACACCTCGGTATTCGGCTTGGCTTCGTTCATTCTCAATCTCCCGCTACCAAACCCTGAAAGGGCTTAAGTAGCAGAATGTAGTCCAGAGAACGGAATGCGTTGTGTCGTAGTTTACAGCTTGACTGCGATATTTGCAACTTTCAGTCCAACACATCCGACTTCAGCAATCATTTTTGTTAGTGCCGGGTTAGCATTCCCTCTTCGATCCCTTCTCCTTAGCCAGTCTGCCCTGCTGCAACCTGTTATCCAGGATCACCGCGTGGAGGTGTAGAAGGGTCTTGGCAGTTCTGGTTCGCTGGCCCTGACGCTAGCAGTGAGCTATGGGTCACTGACCACTGCAGCTCATGCGCTGCTCAGCATCTTGATGGGTAATCAACAATTGTTCTACAGAACATTGACATGCTAATTATAGCAACCAATCACAACTTCCCACATCTACCAATATAAGCCCCTGATATCTGGTCCTAACTCCTACACTTCCCTCATCTACCAATATAAGCCCCTGATATCTGGTCCTAACTCCTACACTTCCCCCATCTACCAATATAAGCCCCTGATATCTGGTCCTAACTCCTACACTTCCATCTACCAATATAAGCCCCTGATATCTGGTCCTACACTTCCCACATCTACCAATATAAGCCCCTGATATCTGGTCCTAACTCCTACACTTCCCCTATCTACCAATATAAGCCCCTGATATCTGGTCCTAACTCCTGCACTTCCATCTACCAATATAAGCCCCTGATATCTGGTCCTAACTCCTGCACTTCCATCTACCAATATAAGCCCCTGATATCTGGTCCTACACTTCCCACATCTACCAATATAAGCCCCTGATATCTGGTCCTAACTCCTACACTTCCCACATCTACCAATATAAGCCCCTGATATCTGGTCCTAACTCCTACACTTCCCACATCTACCAATATAAGTCCATGATATCTGGTCCTACACTTCCCACATCTACCAATATAAGCCCCTGATATCTGGTCCTAACTCCTACACTTCCCACATCTACCAATATAAGCCCCTGATATCTGGTCCTAACTCCTACACTTCCCACATCTACCAATATAAGCCCCTGATATCTGGTCCTGCACTTCCCACATCTACCAATATAAGCCCCTGATATCTGGTCCTAACTCCTGCACTTCCCACATCTACCAATATAAGCCCCTGATATCTGGTCCTAACTCCTACACTTCCCACATCTACCAATATAAGTCCATGATATCTGGTCCTAACTCCTGCACTTCCCACATCTACCAATATAAGCCCCTGATATCTGGTCCTAACTCCTGCACTTCCCACATCTACCAATATAAGCCCCTGATATCTGGTCCTAACTCCTACACTTCCCACATCTACCAATATAAGCCCCTGATATCTGGTCCTAACTCCTACACTTCCCACATCTACCAATATAAGCCCCTGATATCTGGTCCTAACTCCTACACTTCCCACATCTACCAATATAAGTCCATGATATCTGGTCCTAACTCCTACACTTCCCACATCTACCAATATAAGCCCCTGATATCTGGTCCTAACTCCTACACTTCCCACATCTACCAATATAAGCCCCTGATATCTGGTCCTAACTCCTGCACTTCCCACATCTACCAATATAAGCCCCTGATATCTGGTCCTAACTCCTACACTTCCCACATCTACCAATATAAGCCCCTGATATCTGGTCCTAACTCCTACACTTCCCACATCTACCAATATAAGCCCCTGATATCTGGTCCTAACTCCTACACTTCCCACATCTACCAATATAAGTCCATGATATCTGGTCCTAACTCCTACACTTCCCACATCTACCAATATAAGCCCCTGATATCTGGTCCTAACTCCTACACTTCCCACATCTACCAATATAAGCCCCTGATATCTGGTCCTAACTCCTGCACTTCCCACATCTACCAATATAAGCCCCTGATATCTGGTCCTAACTCCTACACTTCCCACATCTACCAATATAAGCCCCTGATATCTGGTCCTAACTCCTACACTTCCCACATCTACCAATATAAGCCCCTGATATCTGGTCCTAACTCCTACACTTCCCACATCTACCAATATAAGTCCATGATATCTGGTCCTAACTCCTACACTTCCCACATCTACCAATATAAGCCCCTGATATCTGGTCCTAACTCCTACACTTCCCACATCTACCAATATAAGCCCCTGATATCTGGTCCTAACTCCTGCACTTCCCACATCTACCAATATAAGCCCCTGATATCTGGTCCTAACTCCTACACTTCCCACATCTACCAATATAAGCCCCTGATATCTGGTCCTAACTCCTACACTTCCCACATCTACCAATATAAGCCCCTGATATCTGGTCCTAACTCCTACACTTCCCACATCTACCAATATAAGCCCCTGATATCTGGTCCTAACTCCTACACTTCCCACATCTACCAATATAAGCCCCTGATATCTGGTCCTAACTCCTACACTTCCCACATCTACCAATATAAGCCCCTGATATCTGGTCCTAACTCCTACACTTCCCACATCTACCAATATAAGCCCCTGATATCTGGTCCTAACTCCTACACTTCCCACATCTACCAATATAAGCCCCTGATATCTGGTCCTAACTCCTGCACTTCCCACATCTACCAATATAAGCCCCTGATATCTGGTCCTAACTCCTACACTTCCCACATCTACCAATATAAGCCCCTGATATCTGGTCCTAACCCCATCCAACAACTTCCAGTACACCTAAATCATAAATACAGAATACATCCCACACCATGCCAGGGACGAAGCACATATGAATTTACAATGAATGATGAAGACACATTTCTTCTTTCCTGTAATGTAGAATGGCTTTAAATGGCAGACTGTGGTAGCTCTCCTCACATCACGAGCGCGCTGATGAAGGTGGAATGGGTTCTCCAAGCTGTAGAGATTGGCTTGGCTTCCTCTGTATATCTCTGACTACTGCGGGTGATATGAAGGCCATGTATCCCTTCTGACTGTGTGCTCATGACCAGTGCTTTTGTCTCTCTCAAGATTTGTCCTATACATTTCTAAATATTATCTCTCCAGCGCATCTTGGGTAATCCTCTCTTTCTTATTCCCTGGATTGTTCCTCGGTTAGCCTGCTTTATCCGGACACATGACCTCACAGTTTGAGACTACATATCTGTACACAACAAACTGGCCTATAAGACACACAACGACAGACATGGGGGGGTGTACCTCCAGACACTTGACGTAATCCTTCATCTTGCCCTGGTACAACTGGTTGATTAAATGGGCCTGGCCCGTGTTCTTCCACTTCTGTTCTAGGGCATCAAACATGACTCGGCACAGCTCCTGGACATCGTGCTGCTGCCAGACTGGGAACAGCAAGTTTAAGGTGTCAAACTTACACAACTCAGCATGACATCACATGATGAGACACATCACTCAAACACAACAAGATGAGACACATCACTCAAACACAACAAGATGAGACACATCACTCAAACACAACAATGTGAGACACATCACTCAAACACAACAAGATGAGACACATCACTCAAACACAAGATGAGACACATCACTCAAACACAACAAGATGAGACACATCACTCAAACACAAGATACTACCCTAAGCTTCATATCGAAAAGCTACCCAAGCATGGACTGGACCCATGCATACACCGACGGTTCTGTAACAAACACGACACAGAACGGAGGGGCAGGAGCATTCCTGAACCTACCAAATGGCAGAAAAATAACACTGTCATTCGCTACACAAGCAATTTCAGAGCGGAGGCAGAGGCACTGAGGGCGGCAGTGGAAGAAATGGTGACACACAGTGAAAATGAAAGCCATATAGTCCTGCTTACAGATGCTCTCGCGGTAGTCACAGTGCTAAAAAGCCAGAAAAACACTGAGCTTAATGACTAAAGAGCAGCACTCTGCAAACTGTGCCAGCAGTCCGCACCAAAAAGGGTAGTGGTACAGTGGGTCCCATCACACTGCAACATCCAAGGCAACGAGGAGGCAGACAGACTGGCAAAAGAAGGTGCAAGACTACCACAAACAGATACTAGTCTGACGTACGAAGAGTCAAAACGGCTTATCAAAGCCAGATACATGACCAAATGGGAAACCGAACATACCGGTTACACCAAAAACGATGCCTATTACCAGTTGAACCGAAGAGAGCAGGTCATTGTCTTCAGACTTCGCACTGGCCACAATAGACTGAGGTACCACCTATACAACAAATTGAAGATAGGGTGTACCGACGAATGCCCGTCCGGTACTGGTAAAATGACCGCTGAACATCTGCTGCAGAACTGCCCGACATACGAGGATCAGAGAGAGCAGATGTGGCCATCACCAGTGGAACTGCAAGACAAGCTCTATGGCAGTGGCGACAGCCTCAGGATGACCGCCGCTTTTTTCGAAAAAATAATGGTTACTGTCTGACTGCGTACGAAGAAGAAGAAGAAACACAAGATGAGACACATCACTCAAACACAACAAGATGAGACACATCACTCAAACACAACAAGATGAGACACATCACTCAAACACAAGATGAGACACATCACTCAAACACAACATGATGAGACACATCACTCAAACACAACAAGATGAGACCCATCACTCAAACACAACATGATGAGACACATCACTCAAACACAACAAGATGAGACACATCACTCAAACACAACAGGATGAGACACATCACTCAAACACAACAAGATGGGACACATCACTCAAACACAAGATGAGACACATCACTCAAACACAACAAGATGAGACACATCACTCAAACACAACAAGATGAGACACATCACTCAAACACAACATGATGAGACACATCACTCAAACACAAGATGAGACACATCACTCAAACACAACAAGATGAGACACATCACTCAAACACAACAAGATGAGACACATCACTCAAACACAAGATGAGACACATCACTCAAACACAACAAGATGAGACACATCACTCAAACACAACAAGATGAGACACATCACTCAAACACAAGATGAGACACATCACTCAAACACAACAAGATGAGACACATCACTCAAACACAACAAGATGAGACACATCACTCAAACACAAGATGAGACACATCACTCAAACACAAGATGAGACACATCACTCAAACACAACAAGATGAGACACATCACTCAAACACAACAAGATGAGACACATCACTCAAACACAACAAGATGAGACACATCACTCAAACACAACAAGATGAGACACATCACTCAAACACAAGATGAGACACATCACACTAGAATGACTCACCCTCACTGCTATCCCAACCAAAACTGCGTGTCAGATCCGTGGTCTCCACAGCCTTCTTCTTGCTGGTCTGAGTGGATCATCAACAACATGAGTTCTACTACATCAGCCGTTGTCAACACGAGACATGTAACACAAACTACCTCACCTACACCCACATGGAACACAAACTACCTCACCTCCACGAGAACAGAACACAAACTACCTCACCTCCATGAGACACAGAACACAAACTACCTCACCTACACCCACACAGAACACAAACTACCTCACCTCCGTGAGACACAGAACACAAACTACCTCACCTACACCCACATGGAACACAAACTACCTCACCTCCACGAGACATGGAACACAAACTACCTCACCCACATGGAACACAAACTACCTCACCCACATGGAACACAAACTACCTCACCTCCACGAGACATGGAACACAAACTACCTCACCCACATGGAACACAAACTACCTCACCCACATGGAACACAAACTACCTCACCTCCACGAGACATGGAACACAAACTACCTCACCCACATGGAACACAAACTACCTCACCCACATGGAACACAAACTACCTCACCTACACCGACATGGAACACAAACTACCTCACCCACATGGAACACAAACTACCTTACCTACACCTCCACGAGACATGGAACACAAACTACCTCACCTACACCTCCACGAGACATGGAACACAAACTACCTCACCTACACCTCCATGAGACATGGAACACAAACTACCTCACCCACATGGAACACAAACTACCTCACCTACACCGACATGGAATACAAACTACCTCACCCACATGGAACACAAACTACCTCACCTACACCTCCACAAGACATGGAACACAAACTACCTCACCTACACCTCCATGAGACATGGAACACAAACTACCTCACCTACACGGAACACAAACTACCTCACCTACACCTCCATGAGACATGGAACACAAACTACCTCACCTCCATGAGACATGAAACACAAACTACCTCACCTCCATGAGACATGGAACACAAACTACCTCACCTCCATGAGACATGGAACACAAACTACCTCACCCACACGGAACACAAACTACCTCACCTACACCTCCACAAGACACGGAACACAAACTACCTCACCTACACCTCCACAAAACACAAAAAACAAACTACCTCACCTACACCTCCACAAGACACGGAACACAAACTACCTCACCTACACAAGACACGGAACACAAACTACCTCACCTTCACAAGACACAAACTACCTCACCTACACCTCCACAAGACACAAACTACCTCACCTACACCTCCACAAGACACGGAAAACAAACTACCTCACCTCCACCCACACAAGGCACAAACTACCTCACCTCCACCCACACAAGGCACAAACTACCTCACCTCTGCCCACACGAGACATGGAACACAAACTCCCTTCCTTTCACAACCATGAGGCATGGCACAGGAACCCCTACACCTCCACAACCTCCCTCACCCCCACCCTATAAATGACAAACACAAACAGCAACATCCCTTTGCTGCTGCAGGACAACATCTCCTCACCTGCAGTTGTAAAAAGAGACGCTGAAGCTGATACGGAATGCTCTTGACCTTCTCTTCGTCTGTCCCATCAAAGGTCCACCTACATGGAGACATCATCAAACAATCAGACATGTTGGTCAGTGAAGTCCACCACCTGTTGGAAGCTAACGAAGATCTCCAGATACCATGAGGTTGTCAGGGAAACTTGCCTCACACCAAAGATGAGATCAGAAGAGGCAGACACAAGTCGTCAGGGAAACTTGCCTCACACCAAAGATGAGATCAGAAGAGGCAGACACAAGTCGTCAGGGAAACTTGCCTCACACCAAAGATGAGATCAGAAGAGGCAGACACAAGTCGTCAGGGAAACTTGCCTCACACCAAAGATGAGATCAGAAGAGGCAGACACAAGTCGTCAGGGAAACTTGCCTCACACCAAAGATGAGATCAGAAGAGGCAGACACAAGTCGTCAGGGAAACTTGCCTCACACCAAAGATGAGATCAGAAGAGGCAGACACAAGTCGTCAGGGAAACTTGCCTCACACCAAAGATGAGATCACAAGAAGCGGCAGACACAAGTCGTCAGGGAAACTTGCCTCACACCAAAGATGAGATCAGAAGAGGCAGACACAAGTCGTCAGGGAAACTTGCCTCACACCAAAGATGAGATCACAAGAAGGAGATAAAGCATGTGATTGACCCAAGTGGATCTCTGTGTGCGACACACTGAGAGCTTGTCATAAGAGGCAGCCAACTAAAGGTCTGGGGTAGAATACTCTCTGTGTGCGACACACTGAGAGCTTGTCATAAGAGGCAGCCAACTAAAGGTCTGGGGTAGAATACTCTCTGTGTGCGACACACTGAGAGCTTGTCATAAGAGGCAGCCAACTAAAGGTCTGGGGTAGAATACTCTCTGTGTGCGACACACTGAGAGCTTGTCATAAGAGGCAGCCAACTAAAGGTCTGGGGTAGAATACTCTCTGTGTGCGACACACTGAGAGCTTGTCATAAGAGGCAGCCAACTAAAGGTCTGGGGTAGAATACTCTCTGTGTGCGACACACTGAGAGCTTGTCATAAGAGGCAGCCAACTAAAGGTCTGGGGTAGAATACTCTCTGTGTGCGACACACTGAGAGCTTGTCATAAGAGGCAGCCAACTAAAGGTCTGGGGTAGAATACTCTCTGTATGCGACACACTGAGAGCTTGTCATAAGAGGCAGCCAACTAAAGGTCTGGGGTAGAATACTCTCTGTGTGCGACACACTGAGAGCTTGTCATAAGAGGCAGCCAACTAAAGGTCTGGGGTAGAATACTCTCTGTGTGCGACACACTGAGAGCTTGTCATAAGAGGCAGCCAACTAAAGGTCTGGGGTAGAATACTCTCTGTGTGCGACACACTGAGAGCTTGTCATAAGAGGCAGCCAACTAAAGGTCTGGGGTAGAATACTCTCTGTGTGAGACACACTGAGAGCTTGTCATAAGAGGCAGCCAACTAAAGGTCTGGGGTAGAATACTCTCTGTGTGCGACACACTGAGAGCTTGTCATAAGAGGCAGCCAACTAAAGGTCTGGGGTAGAATACTCTCTGTGTGCGACACACTGAGAGCTTGTCATAAGAGGCAGCCAACTAAAGGTCTGGGGTAGAATACTCTCTGTGTGCGACACACTGAGAGCTTGTCATAAGAGGCAGCCAACTAAAGGTCTGGGGTAGAATACTCTCTGTGTGCGACACACTGAGAGCTTGTCATAAGAGGCAGCCAACTAAAGGTCTGGGGTAGAATACTCTCTGTGTGCGACACACTGAGAGCTTGTCATAAGAGGCAGCCAACTAAAGGTCTGGGGTAGAATACTCTCTGTGTGCGACACACTGAGAGCTTGTCATAAGAGGCAGCCAACTAAAGGTCTGGGGTAGAATACTCTCTGTGTGCGACACACTGAGAGCTTGTCATAAGAGGCAGCCAACTAAAGGTCTGGGGTAGAATACTCTCTGTGTGCGACTCACTGAGAGCTTGTCATAAGAGGCAGCCAACTAAAGGTCTGGGGTAGAATACTCTCTGTGTGCGACACACTGAGAGCTTGTCATAAGAGGCAGCCAACTAAAGGTCTGGGGTAGAATACTCTCTGTGTGAGACACACTGAGAGCTTGTCATAAGAGGCAGCCAACTAAAGGTCTGGGGTAGAATACTCTCTGTGTGCGACACACTGAGAGCTTGTCATAAGAGGCAGCCAACTAAAGGTCTGGGGTAGAATACTCTCTGTGTGCGACACACTGAGAGCTTGTCATAAGAGGCAGCCAACTAAAGGTCTGGGGTAGAATACTCTCTGTGTGCGACACACTGAGAGCTTGTCATAAGAGCCAACCAACTAAAGGTCTGGGGTAGAATACTCTCTGTGTGCGACACACTGAGAGCTTGTCATAAGAGGCAGCCAACTAAAGGTCTGGGGTAGAATACTCTCTGTGTGCGACACACTGAGAGCTTGTCATAAGAGGCAGCCAACTAAAGGTCTGGGGTAGAATACTCTCTGTGTGCGACACACTGAGAGCTTGTCATAAGAGGCAGCCAACTAAAGGTCTGGGGTAGAATACTCTCTGTGTGCGACACACTGAGAGCTTGTCATAAGAGGCAGCCAACTAAAGGTCTGGGGTAGAATACTCTCTGTGTGCGACACACTGAGAGCTTGTCATAAGAGGCAGCCAACTAAAGGTCTGGGGTAGAATACTCTCTGTGTGCGACACACTGAGAGCTTGTCATAAGAGGCAGCCAACTAAAGGTCTGGGGTAGAATACTCTCTGTGTGAGACACACTGAGAGCTTGTCATAAGAGGCAGCCAACTAAAGGTTTGGGGTAGAATACTCTCTGTGTGCGACTCACTGAGAGCTTGTCATAAGAGGCAGCCAACTAAAGGTCTGGGGTAGAATACTCTCTGTGTGCGACACACTGAGAGCTTGTCATAAGAGGCAGCCAACTAAAGGTCTGGGGTAGAATACTCTCTGTGTGAGACACACTGAGAGCTTGTCATAAGAGGCAGCCAACTAAAGGTCTGGGGTAGAATACTCTCTGTGTGCGACACACTGAGAGCTTGTCATAAGAGGCAGCCAACTAAAGGTCTGGGGTAGAATACTCTCTGTGTGCGACACACTGAGAGCTTGTCATAAGAGGCAGCCAACTAAAGGTCTGGGGTAGAATACTCTCTGTGTGAGACAGACAGAACCACTGCCACACACTGCTCATTACCTGACCAATGACACTGGTCAAACACCCGCGGAGTGGCGATCAGCCATTTGGGTTGAGCAGAAAGATTTAGAAACAATAGTCCATGTATAACATAGGTATACTATGCTTGGCCTCATCTGCATGTCACTCACTACTTCAGGAATCATGTCGATCCCTCACCCCGTTAGCCAGCCTGCCATGAAAACAGCCCATTACTAGGAAGCTGAGATGAGGGTTTTGGCCAGTATACTATGCCTGACCCTTGTGACAGTTCCAGTTGGAGCATGGGCATTTAGGGCAGGGGAGATTAGGCTGGCGACTATAAGAAACAAAGATTGTCTGAATGCGTTGGATGCCAGGGTCAATCACTGTTTAGACACTAGGTTGACAAAGGAAACAAGGGGTTTAGGTAGAAGACTTTGTCTAGTACGGGGAGTAGGTGTCGGACTGGATGGGGGTTGATGGCAGTCTGATGCTGCCACGACCGGTTACGACATTTAGAGTGGCAGTGACTCGTGGATAGTCAACCAATGACATTTCAGAAATGGGTAGTTTTAAATCGGAGTGATGGCTAAGTCAGACAACCCACGGAAGACCATTGGACAGCCATGATGTTGCTTGAGACTATAAAATACTCTGCAAGGAAAAACTCAGCAGACTGGCAGGAAGGCAAAGAGTGAGTTAGTTGTAGTGTGATTGTCCCATTATACACCTTGACGAGTTTTGGCCAGTCGTGCTTAATAGGTGCTTGTGATTTACACCATATGAACAGTAAGAGATCTGAATGCGTGTTGTATGAGCAGGACACTTTGTGAACGATGTGTATTCTGATTTTGTGAGAGCGTACAGATTCACTTGAATACGTGAAGTTATCTGAGTATTTATGAATGCACAGGTCGCCTGAATACTTGATCTGATTATGTGTGAGCGTACAGAGTATGAGATCAGATCTTGAAGACGAGTTTGTCATTGTGTGTGCAGGTAGGGGAGTGCAGCGGCAAGAATTCTGGGAACCATATATCTTGAAAGAAACATCCAAAGCTAGTGCTTACAACCTGCTATTGTAATTAAATATATATATATGATGATTATTTAGTTTAGATGTACTTTAAGCTTTGTTGTTACTGTGCAGCGATTATCTTGTAATAAATTATTTTGTTTTGTTTTATGGTCAGGATAGTGTTTACTGTGTTTTTTCTGTGTTGAAGTCATGTCGTGGTGTAGATATGTGTTGTAACTCTTTAGTTAAGTAAACTAGCAACCTAAAAACCTTAAGCTGTCATACCCTGACTAATATGTCTGATCAGTATATTTTGTGTGACCAGACTTTAGTCTTCCTCCCCACAAGTAGTAGGTGATTGGTTGTATTTTTGTCACAAGTCAAGCATAAAAACACCACTACAATTAGCCCATTTACAGGAAGCCTGTATACCAGTATTTCATGTGGCGGTTTCAATAGTAATAGTTTTAATGATAAGGTTGCTAAACCCATGCCCAACCCTTATTTATCCCCTTTTACAGAATGCTTGAAGTGTTAGGGTGGATCTAGTCTTGTTAACCTTATGCAGGTGAGTCTTGTCAACCTGGGTACCCACTCAGGTCAGTCTTGTCAACCTACCCACTCAGGTGAGTCTTGTCAACCTACCCACTCAGGTGAGTCTTGTCAACCTACCCACTCAGGTGAGTCTTGTCAACCTACCCACTCAGGTGAGTCTTGTCAACCTACCCACTCAGGTGAGTCTTGTCAACCTACCCACTCAGGTGAGTCTTGTCAACCTACCCACTCAGGTGAGTCTTGTCAACCTACCTACTCAGGTGAGTCTTGTCAACCTACCCACTCAGGTGAGTCTTGTCAACCTACCCACTCAGGTGAGTCTTGTCAACCTACCCACTCAGGTGAGTCTTGTCAACCTACCCACTCAGGTGAGTCTTGTCAACCTACCCACTCAGGTGAGTCTTGTCAACCTGGGTACCCACTCAGGTGAGTCTTGTCAACCTGGGTACCCACTCAGGTGAGTCTTGTCAACCTACCCACTCAAGTGAGTCTTGTCAACGTACCCACTCAGGTGAGTCTTGTCAACCTACCCACTCAGGTGAGTCTTGTCAACCTGGGTACCCACTCAGGTGAGTCTTGTCAACCTACCCACTCAGGTGAGTCTTGTCAACCTGGGTACCCACGCAGGTGAGTCTTGTCAACCTACCCACTCAGGTGAGTCTTGTCAACCTACCCACTCAGGTGAGTCTTGTCAACCTTGTCTTGTCAAACAACGACAACAAATCAAAACTCCCAAAGAACAAATTTTATAATTTGGATAAATATTCATTGTTATACAATTAGAGTCAAAAAAGTGTCCATGTTAGAAACAGCTCAACAGCATGGGTAAGTAAGTCACGTCCAGAATTTTGGACAATAACATGTGGAGGTTTAATGGCTCTATCTGTAAATGACCTACTGAAGCAATTAGGTCTGAAAGAGCAGGCAAGAACAAGAGAAATGAAAGACATAAGGGAAACAGCTGAGAAGGTCTCAAGCTAGCTGTGAAACAATCACAATGGAATGTCGTAACTTGATATTGGTGCCACATCCAGGAGGTGAACCCGTGAGAGAAATGACATGAGCAGTTTGGCCACTAGATGATCAAAGCCAAGCTGATATTATCAATAATAGTTACAGCCAATTAGTGTTTTAACCAATATCATGAGATTAGACAGGGAGGGACCAAACTGATATTGATATGTGGTAGGGAGGGACATAACTGATATTGATATGTGGAAGTGAGGGACATAACTGATATTGATGTGTCAGTATGAGCAATGACATACCTGTAGAGAGCATTCCTAAACTCAGGTGTCATGAAGAGAGTCTGCAGTAAACTATTCAAGTAACAGGTCATGGCTTGGTTGACCAGACCAAGGTAACCTGGAACATACAGATAAGTTTGGGTTTATAGAACACACAGATAAGTTTGGGTTTATAGAACACACAGATAAGTTGGGGTTTATAGAACACACAGATAAATTGGGTTTATAGAAGATACAAGATAGATAGGGCTTTTAGAACACACAGATAAGTTTGGGTTTATAGAACACACAGATAAATTGGGTTTATAGAAGATACAAGATAGATAGGGCTTTTAGAACACACAGATAAGTTTGGGTTTATAGAACACACAGATAAATTGGGTTTATAGAACACACAGATAAGTTGGGTTTATAGAAGATACAAGATAGATATGGCTTATAGAACACATAGATAAGTTGAGTTTATAGACTTACTTACGTACTTACTTAGTCGCTCCTCTTCTACCGTGAGGTGTAGAGGTTTTTCCAAAGAGAACGCCACACTTCTCTATCCGCTGTCTTTTTCCTGGCCTCTTTCCAATCCAGCCCTCTATCACTTAGGGACTGTCGTATGTTGTCTTCCTAGCGTACTTTGGGACGTCCTGGGGGTCTGCGTCCTTGACTTTTGATCTCCCATGACCGCTTTGGTATCCGATCTTCTTCCATTCTACAGACATGGCCAAGCCACTGTAGTTGGGACTGCTCCACTTGTGTCTGCAGGGGTTGAACTTCAAGATTGCTACGTATTGTCTGGTTACGGATCTTGTCCCTTTTCGTCACCTGAACCGCCTTTCTTAGGTACCTCATTTCTGAAGTTTGCAATTGCCTTTCTTGGGCTGTAGTCATTGCCCATGACTCACATCCATATGTCAGGAAAAGCACATAGGTCGAGCGGTATACATCCATCTTTGTTTTTATACTTATTTCTCTTTTACTGAGGAAACCTCTGTTTATTGCATGGAAAAGTTTGGGTTTATAGAACACACAGATAAGTTAGGTTTATAGAACACACAGATAAGTTGGGTTTATAGAACACACAGATAAGTTGGGTTCATAGAACACACAGAAAAGTTGGGTTCATAGAACACACAGATAAGTTGGGTTCATAGAACACACAGATAAGTTGGGTTTATAGAACACACAGAAAAGTTGGGTTTATAGAACACACAGATAAGTTGGGTTTATAGAACACACAGATAAGTTAGGTTCATAGAACACACAGATAAGTTGGGTTCATAGAACACACAGATAAGTTGGGTTCATAGAACACACAGATAAGTTGGGTTCATAGAACACACAGATAAGTTGGGTTTATAGAACACACAGATAAGTTGGGTTTATAGAACACACAAATAAGTTGGGTTCATAGAACACACAGATAAGTTGGGTTTATAGAACACACAGATAAGTTAGGTTTATAGAACACACAGATAAGTTGGGTTCATAGAACACACAGATAAGTTGGGTTCATAGAACACACATATAAGTTGGGTTCATAGAACACACAGATAAGTTTGGTTTATAGAACACACAAATAAGTTAGGTTTATAGAACACACAGATAAGTTGGGTTCATAGAACACAACCATGTATCTAACACACACTTGACGAAGCCATCCCAAAACTTGCACCACATACACAGACAAACAACAGTGACCCGACTAACCTGTCTCTGACTTGAGGGCAGATGTATTGCTGTTCAATGATCTGGGAATGAAACATTCTCTCTCTGTTGGTGCTGTCGACTCTTCCTACATAACGATGATGAGAGACCCAAATTCAGTCATACACATGAAAGCTGAGGTAAACATGAACATTCCTCAAACATGAACAACAACAAATTGTTAACATTCCATCTCCTTACAAAAGCCTCAATCAGATGACAGCAAACATCACATTACATTTCTATTCTTCTTCTTCTTCTTCTTCCACCATCTTTGGACTTTAACAAAGGCAGCAGTCAGCTCAAGGCTCTGTGCACTTCCATAGTTTTTCATGGTAGGACATTGGTTGTTGTCATGTGATACTTCTTTAACTCTCCCTCCCTTTCTGTTGTACAATTCACATAATCACTCTCCCTCCCTCCCTTTCTGTTGTACAATTCACATAATCACTCTCCCTCCCTCCCTTTCTGTTGTACAATTCACATAATCACTCTCCCTCCCTCCCTTTCTGTTGTACAATTCACATAATCACTCTCCCTCCCTCCCTTTCTGTTGTACAATTCACATAATCACTCTCCCTCCCTCACTTTCTGTTGTACAATTCACATAATCACTCTCCCTCCCTCCCTTTCTGTTGTACAATTCACATAATCACTCTCACTCCCTTTCTGTTGTACAATTCACATAATCACTCTCCCTCCCTCCCTTTCTGTTGTACAATTCACATAATCACTCTCACTCCCTTTCTGTTGTACAATTCACATAATCACTCTCCCTCCCTCACTTTCTGTTGTACAATTCACATAATCACTCTCCCTCCCTCCCTTTCTGTTGTACAATTCACATAATCACTCTCACTCCCTTTCTGTTGTACAATTCACATAATCACTCTCCCTCCCTCACTTTCTGTTGTACAATTCACATAATCACTCTCCCTCCCTCACTTTCTGTTGTACAATTCACATAATCACTCTCCCTCCCTCACTTTCTGTTGTACAATTCACATAATCACTCTCCCTCCCTCACTTTCTGTTGTACAATTCACATAATCACTCTCCCTCCCTCACTTTCTGTTGTACAATTCACATAATCACTCTCCCTCCCTCACTTTCTGTTGTACAATTCACATAATCACTCTCCCTCCCTCACTTTCTGTTGTACAATTCACATAATCACTCTCACTTCCTCACTTTCTGTTGTACAATTCACACAATCACTCTCCCTCCCTCACTTTCTGTTGTACAATTCACATAATCACTCTCCCTCCCTCCCTTTCTGTTGTACAATTCACATAATCACTCTCACTCCCTTTCTGTTGTACAATTCACATAATCACTCTCCCTCCCTCACTTTCTGTTGTACAATTCACATAATCACTCTCCCTCCCTCCCTTTCTGTTGTACAATTCACATAATCACTCTCCCTTCCTCACTTTCTGTTGTACAATTCACATAATCACTCTCACTCCCTTTCTGTTGTACAATTCACATAATCACTCTCCCTCCCTCACTTTCTGTTGTACAATTCACATAATCACTCTCCCTCCCTCCCTTTCTGTTGTACAATTCACATAATCACTCTCACTCCCTTTCTGTTGTACAATTCACATAATCACTCTCCCTCCCTCACTTTCTGTTGTACAATTCACATAATCACTCTCCCTCCCTCCCTTTCTGTTGTACAATTCACATAATCACTCTCCCTCCCTCACTTTCTGTTGTACAATTCACATAATCACTCTCCCTCCCTCCCTTTCTGTTGTACAATTCACATAATCACTCTCCCTCCCTCACTTTCTGTTGTACAATTCACATAATCACTCTCCCTCCCTCACTTTCTGTTGTACAATTCACATAATCACTCTCCCTCCCTCACTATCTGTTGTACAATTCACATAATCACTCTCCCTCCCTCACTTTCTGTTGTACAATTCACATAATCACTCTCACTCCCTCACTTTCTGTTGTACAATTCACATAATCACTCTCCCTCCCTCACTTTCTGTTGTACAATTCACATAATCACTCTCCCTCCCTCACTTTCTGTTGTACAATTCACATAATCACTCTCCCTCCCTCCCTTTCTGTTGTACAATTCACATAATCACTCTCCCTCCCTCACTTTCTGTTGTACAATTCACATAATCACTCTCCCTCCCTCACTTTCTGTTGTACAATTCACACAATCACTCTCCCTCCCTCACTTTCTGTTGTACAATTCACATAATCACTCTCCCTCCCTCCCTTTCTGTTGTACAATTCACATAATCACTCTCCCTCCCTCCCTTTCTGTTGTACAATTCACATAATCACTCTCCCTCCCTCACTTTCTGTTGTACAATTCACATAATCACTCTCCCTCCCTCACTTTCTATTGTACAATTCACATAATCACTCTCCCTCCCTCACTTTCTGTTGTACAATTCACATAATCACTCTCCCTCCCTCACTTTCTGTTGTACAATTCACATAATCACTCTCCCTCCCTCACTTTCTGTTGTACAATTCACATAATCACTCTCCCTCCCTCACTTTCTGTTGTACAATTCACATAATCACTCTCCCTCCCTCACTTTCTGTTGTACAATTCACATAATCACTCTCCCTCCCTCACTTTCTGTTGTACAATTCACATAATCACTCTCCCTCCCTCACTTTCTGTTGTACAATTCACATAATCACTCTCCCTCCCTCACTTTCTGTTGTACAATTCACATAATCACTCTCCCTCCCTCACTTTCTGTTGTACAATTCACATAATCACTCTCACTTCCTCACTTTCTGTTGTACAATTCACACAATCACTCTCCCTCCCTCACTTTCTGTTGTACAATTCACATAATCACTCTCACTTCCTCACTTTCTGTTGTACAATTCACACAATCACTCTCCCTCCCTCACTTTCTGTTGTACAATTCACATAATCACTCTCCCTCCCTCACTTTCTGCTGTACAATTCACATAATCACTATCACTCCCTCACTTTCTGTTGTACAATTCACATAATCACTCTCACTTCCTCACTTTCTGTTGTACAATTCACATAATCACTCTCCCTCCCTCACTTTCTGTTGTACAATTCACATAATCACTCTCACTCCCTCACTTTCTGTTGTACAATTCACATAATCACTCTCACTCCCTCACTTTCTGTTGTACAATTCACATAATCACTCTCACTCCCTCACTTTCTGTTGTACAATTCACATATCACTCCCTCGCTTTGTGTTCCACAATTCACCGACTCCAAAAATGCAAACAAAATTTTGCTGCATAAAATATCCAGTCCTCAATAAGTTTTCAAAATAAAAACATGTCCTCGGATTAATTCACAAATGTGTAGATAAACCATCTCCATGATATTACTGAACGACGGAATGACAGACCAAATACCCATAAGAAATGGGCTGAGACAAGGCTGTCTCCTGTCCGATATGTTTTCTGCGAGTGAATGTTCGAACTAGCCTTCCAACAAAAAATTGCGCCAACGGGATAATTGTAGGTGGCATCAAATTTGGAGATAATCTCAATCAGGCCATAGTGAGAAGACAGAGAAGGCTCTGCAAGAGTCGCTCAATCAAATTAGCAACATCACAAGGAGAATGAAGATAAGTATGAAGAAGACAAAGGTCAACTGTGATTGCAAGAACCCCCAAAACAGCAAACCTAGACAGAGATGGACAGAATATTGAACCCCCAAAACAGCAAACCTAGACAGAGATGGACAGAATATTGAACCCCCAAAACAGCAAACCTAGACAGAGATGGACAGAATATTGAACCCCCAAAACAGCAAACCTAGACAGAGATGGACAGAATATTGAACCCCCAAAACAGCAAACCTAGACAGAGATGGACAGAATATTGAACCCCCAAAACAGCAAACCTAGGCAGAGATGGACAGAATATTGAACCCCCAAAACAGCAAACCTAGACAGAGATGGACAGAATATTGAACCCCCAAAACAGCAAACCTAGACAGAGATGGACAGAGAACATGTGACTCATATTTAGAACAATTAATGACAGAAAATGTCCGTAGCTAGAGACATATAAGAGATTGAATTTCAATGGCACAAACAGCGCTCAGAGAGAGGCGGAAAAACCTAAACATCAAAAAGTATGAACATCCCACATTGTTTTTGTTGTGCGTGTGTTAATTTCTGAGGTTTAACAAAATTAAGAAGATAGTGTTGAAAAGAAACAGCCCACTTAGACTCTCCCGCTTTCAGAGTTCCTTGGTTGAAAAACAAATATCTGGCAGCTGAGTACCAATGTTTGCCGTAATGTTTATGTCTGTCCCTTCGACTATAAACGTAATTATCGTATCTAAATAAACATGTCTGTCCCTTCGCCTATAATCGTCATTTTTGTGCCTAAATATTCAATCTAAACACATCTACCTCAGACAATTCTATTGCAGGAACGTGATTCCCCCATTTTCAACATTGGGTGAATCTTCAAATCCAAGCGAAAAACATAAGAAATCATTTTCAAAGGCCTAAAACAAATTCCACGATCGCCATTGCTGGTAACTAACCGTACATTACGGAAGAAGGAACTCTCTACAATCAGAAGATCAGCATTGTTTAGACTATTACTACGCAGCCGCTCATTTTTAAAGTTTGATTAAAACGGCCGTCGTTATGCACAGATAACATAAGTCAACTACCAGCGACATGCGCACCTCGATATAAATTACAACGGTTGCTTTACGCAGCTTCCCGAGCTGTAAAGGTTGTTTAAGGTGTATGGAGGGTTGTTACAGGTGTATGGAGGGTTGCTACAGGTATATGGAAGGTTGTTACAGGTGTATGGAGGGTTGCTACAGGTATATGGAAGGTTGTTACAGGTGTATGGAGGGTTGTTTAAGGTGTATGGAGGGTTGTTTAAGGTGTATGGAGGGTTGTTTAAGGTGTATGGAGGGTTGCTACAGGTATATGGAAGGTTGTTACAGGTGTATGTAGGGTTGTTTAAGGTGTATGGAGGGTTGCTACAGGTATATGGAAGGTTGTTACAGGTGTATGGAGGGTTGTTTAAGGTGTATGGAGGGTTGTTTAAGGTGTATGGAGGGTTGCTACAGGTATATGGAAGGTTGTTACAGGTGTATGGAGGGTTGTTTTAAGGTGTACGGAGGGTTGTTTTAAGGTGTATGGAGGGTTGTTTTAAGGTGTATGTAGGGTTGTTTATGGTGTATGGAACACCGCTGAGAGAGTTGTTTTGAAAATACCGCTGTTCCGGAAGAACTCTGAGAGAGTTGTTTTGAAAATACCGCTGTTCCGGAAGAACTCTGAGAGAGTTGTTTTTAAAATACCGCTGTTCCGGAAGAACTCTGAGAGAGTTGTTTTTAAAATACCGCTGTTCCGGAAGAACTCCGTGAGAGTTGTTCTAGATGTGGTTGCCAATAATTAATTATAAATTAAACGATACATTATTTGGTTTTTGATAGTTGTATTTTTTGTGTTTGTATACATTCTATATGGTAATTACGGGTGTTCCGATTTCTCAAATATTTTTGATGCTGCTTTAATGCTATGGCTAGTCATTTGCCTACAAGTTCTAAGTCCCTAAAGCGTATAGTTTACTACAAAATATCATGAAAAGTTGTTTAAAACAGATAGTTTATCAAACTATGAAAGCGATGCAGAAATGTTCGATAAATCAAATGAGGGGGAGTAGCCCCAGCTTCGTCCATCAAACTTGTTTCAAGATATGCACACCAAAATGCAAGTAAAATAATAAAGAAAACTTGTAAATGGGCTGTCAATAAGCTATGGGAAGTGCTGGTTTTATTTTCATTGACATGGAACCTGGCGTGGGAAAATCATTTTACAATGGAATTTTCACAATTATTTTGTGATATTTTCTGTTATTGTAAATATCTTGGTGGCCGCAGTTAAAATTTTATAAATTCTATTTCTTACGCTAAAATTGAATGTATTTGAAATTGTTTGATTTCTAAACTGGATAACCTTGATGATCTGAGACATCAATTTTAATAACTACAACAGCAACTGGACCTCGATAAGTTCATATTTTGATTATACTCTTCTGTTGTGTTTTGACATTAATGGTTTTTCATCTATACTAACAGCATATATTTTATTATTAATTGAAAAATTGTCATTTATATTTCCCTGTCCTCTACACATCAATTTGATATATAATATGTGCTCATCCAATTAAACAAACCACACACAATTTAGAATGAAAGAGGTACACTCCACTGTCTAAAACTCTGACCAAATAATAATTCTAGAACAGCGTGCAGAATAATTACAGGGTGGAAGAGTTAAGGTGTTTTGGGCTGTTACAGGTGTATGTGTGGGCTGTTACATGTGTATGGAGTGCTGTTACAGGTGTGTGTGGGCTGTTACATGTGTATGGAGTGCTGTTACAGGTGTGTGTGTGGGCTGTTACATGTGTATGGAGTGCTGTTACAGGTGTGTGTGGGCTGTTACATGTGTATGGAGTGCTGTTACAGGTGTGTGTGGGCTGTTGCATGTGTATGGAGTGCTGTTACAGGTGTGTGTGGGCTGTTACAGGTGTGTGTGGGATGTTACAGGTGTGTGTGGGCTGTTACAGGTAAATGTGGGCTATTACAGGTGTATGATTACCAGTTTCTGGGGCAACGTTCCTTCCAATTCATGAATGGTAAACTTGTGTCGCTTGACCCCTGTATTGCAAACTGTCCCTAAGGAGATCTTGTCATCCTGCTCCTCCAGCACCACCTGTCGGCAGAAAACAGGTGGGAGGTACACAATGTGCAGGTGTGAGAGGTACACAATGTGCAGGAGTGAGATGTGTGAGAGGTACACAATGTGCAGGAGTGAGATGTGTGAGAGGTACACAATGTGCAGGTGTGAGATATGTGGGAGGTACAGGTGTGAGAGGTACACAATGTGCAGGTGTGAGAGATACAGGTGTGAGATGTGTGGGAGGTACAGGTGTGAGAGGTACACAATGTGCAGGTGTGAGAGATACAGGTGTGAGATGTGTGGGAGGTACAGGTGTGAGAGGTACACAATGTGCAGGTGTGAGATGTATGGGAGGTACAGGTGTGAGATGTGTGAGAGGTACACAATGTGCAGGTGTGAGATGTGTGGGAGGTATCCTCATATTATGGGGCCCTTATTTGCCTTCTCTCTGTACGATGTCCATATCATATGGCCACTTTCTGGTAAGGAAAGAAGTCAAACTATGGCCCCAATTGAGATGTTTGCAAAGTGGGGCTTCTTTTTTTTAAAAAACAAGGGAAACAGATACTAGTCCAGACAGGCACAACAAGACCACAGTCTCTCTTCCTTGTAGCGGTCCCTGGAAACAGGCTGTCTTTAAGGTAGTCTGGCTGACGAGAGGTGGATTGATGTGATCCCTGTGGTAGTGAGCACCACACAGATGAAGATAAGCATGACACAACCTCCTGGAGGACCAGGGTCCACCTTCATCAGCCCGTGGCGGAGGAGAGGTACTACAATCCACCACTTAATGTCCTTTTCATAGTGCACAAATGAGTAAACACACTCATAATGGGTATTGAACAACAACAATATCTTCTTCTTCTTCTTCGTACGCAGTCAGACAGTAACCATTATTTTTTCGAAAAAAGCGGCGGTCATCCTGAGGCTGTCGCCACTGCCATACAGCTTGTCTTGCAGTTCCACTGGTGATGGCCACATCTGCTCTCTCTGATCCTCGTATGTCGGGCAGTTCTGCAGCAGATGTTCAGCGGTCATTTTACCAGTACCGCACGGGCATTCGTCGGTACCACCTATCTTCAATTTGTTGAATAGGTGGTACCTCAGTCTGTTGTGGCCAGTGCGAAGTCTGAAGACAACGACCTGCTCTCTTCGGTTCAACTTGTAATAGGCATCGTTTTTGGTGTAACCAGTATGTTCGGTTTCCCATTTGGTCATGTATCTGGCTTTGATAAGCCGTTTTGACTCTTCGTACGTCATACTAGTATCTGTTTGGAACAACAACAATATCTAAGACAAGAGAAGTTTCTGCATTAAGCGCATTATATCAAACAGGAAGTTTTTGAGTGGGGCTTACTTTATAAAAACAAGAGAAGTCTTTGAGTGAGCGGATTATATAAAAACAAGAGAAGTCTTTGAGTGAGCGGATTATATAAAAACAAGAGAAGTCTTTGCATGGGGCTTCTTATATAAAAACAAGAGAAGTCTTTGAGTGAGCGGATTATATAAAAACAAGAGAAGTCTTTGCATGGGACTTCTTATATAAAAACAAGAGAAGTCTTTGAGTGAGCGGATTATATAAAAACAAGAGAAGTCTTTGCATGGGACTTCTTATATAAAAATAAGAGAAGTCTTTGCATGGGACTTCTTATATAAAAACAAGAGAAGTCTTTGCATGGGACTTCTTATATAAAAACAAGAGAAGTCTTTGCATGGGACTTCTTATATAAAAACAAGGGTAGTCATTGAGTGAGCAGATTATATAAAAACAAGAGAAGTCTCTGCATGGGGCTTCTTATATAAGAACAAGAGAAGTCTTTGCATAGGACTTCTTATATAAAAACAAGAGAAGTCTTTGAGTGAGCGGACTATATAAAAAAAAAGAGAAGTCTTTGAGTGAGCGGATTATATAAAAACAAGAGAAGTCTTTGAGTGAGCGGATTATATAAAAACAAGAGAAGTCTTTGAGTGAGCGGATTATATAAAAATAAAGTACTAAATAAACAACCAGCTCATTAAGAGCAAGCTAGATGCAAGGAGAGCAGTTGAGCGAGCCTTCATCCTGGTAGAACAATCAAACGGAAAGGATGATAACGAAGATGTCTCACGTCACAAGGTTCTCCCTCCTGTCATGATATGTGACTTATGATTCGTGTCTGTCTCATGTCACAAGGTTCTCCCTCCTGTCAAGATATGAGACTTATGATTCACGACCGTCTCACTTCACAAGGTTCTCCCTCCTGTCAAGATATGACATGATTCGTGTCTGTTTTCTTGATGTTGTTAGTGCGAGGGCGATATAAAAAGTTTGAGGAGATTATTTAATGAATCTGCATGAATCTTGGAATGTCATTTAAGTGATGTGTTATTATTTTTTGAACGTGGTCACCATAACAGTCGACACATAAAAAGCCAAAGCAAACAAGTTGTTGCATCCCGTGGAAGAAAAAAATCAGACCTGGCAAAACCAGGTATGCACAGCTGCTTGTACCTTCTCGTCAGAAGCGTAACGGTATCTCTTGAGGTGTTCCTTCAGTTTCAGGAAGAGGAAGTCTCAAGGTGTCAGATCGAGGCAATACAACGTGTGCTGAGGGACACATAACCTTCGATGCGTGCAGAGGGACGTGTAACTTTGCGAGGGACACACAACCTTCGATATGTGCCGAGGAACACACAACCTTCTGCCATCAGGAACTCAGTCACAGCATTTTGCTTCAACCGTATTTCCATGTAAGTCGCCATTTGACTGTCTGCTGTGCGCATTCGTCACATTCCATGCCCATACCCCTGTAGTCACGCCATTCAAGATTATTTTCACATAGATGTCATGTTGCTCTGAGCAATGCTGTCAAAGTCACGGAGCTGTGGGTCAAACTTGTCAAATCGCTCTCATAGTGACCTTCAACAATCAAGATCATACAGACTTTCAAAAATGTATGCATATGATATGCAGAATAGAAGGATTGAAATGGTATGATAGGATCACTAATGTGGAACTGTTGGACAGAACCAGACAGAATAGAGACATTGAAATGGTATGATGAAATCACTAATGTGGAACTCTTGAACAGAACCAAAAGTGGAACATGAGGTAAAGAGAAGAAGTTGGTGATTGATAGGACACTTAAGGAAACCAGCTGACTGTATTACAAGGCAGTCCCTGTTCTGGAATCCCCAGAGTAAAATAAATAGATGGAGACCACAATACATATTGAAGATAGTTTTGGACTGATATAGAAGAGTTATGAAAGACAAGTTTCAACAGATGGATCTAGACTGCAGGACTTGAATTAAATTTGTTGAAACCTGCGCTCCCTAGCGAAATGAAAGGTCTTAATAATGATGAGTGACCTTTTATTACAGAATGACCTGATAGCATCAAACCAGAAATTGCTAGCACTAAGAACATCAGATCAGACTCACATCCCCTCCGCCTCCAAGCTGCATCTCATAGTGCACAGAGACAGAATCCTCCTTGTATCCACAAGCACGAGCGATGTCCCAGGCAGCCTGTAGAGCAGGCACAGAGGCCTGCAAGTTGAGAGTGTGCTTGCTCACAGCACCCCCATGGCTGTCCACCAAATCTTGGATGATACACAGAATTCGGTCATCGTCTACTGGAGACACAGCCACAACGCTGGATCTCTGACAGATAAATATGCAGACAATAAACAAATTAGCCGCTGCAAACAAGTCTCATTACATACAAGTGTTCTGTATGATAAGGGCAAACCATGATTCCATATGATAAGGGCAAACCATGATTCCTTTTTTTTTTTTTGCATTCGCCTTATTTCTCTAATCCCCAAGGCGGTGTGCGTTGCACTGTGGTTTTTATTTTGCGCCTGTCGGCCCAGTGCATCCAACTTCAGCATGCATTTTATGTAAGGCTCTGCTTCCTCCTGCATTTTCTAAGGGTTTTCTTCCCCAGGCTAACGGCCGGTGCTGTGATGGGGATCGAACCCAGCACCTACCGGTTGTGAGCAGTGCCACTAGGCCACGCCATCCCCCATGATTCCATATGATGAGGGCAAGCCATGATTCCATATGATGAGGGCAAGCCATGAGTGAGAAAACTGTTGCTGTCTGATAGCGGCTCAAGGGGGGGTACAAAGGAGAACATTGACAGTCTCTCGAAGGGACATCTACGCATTTTAGCCTTACACCCAATGTGCTACATGTAGCCTTACACCTAATGTGTTATGTGTAGCCTTACACCCAATGTGGTACACGTAACCTTACACTTAACGTGTTACATGTAGCCCTACACCTAATTTATTATGTCTAGCCTTATACCACTGTGTTACATGTATCCTTACACCTACTGTGTTACATGTATCCATACACCTACTGACAAACTGTGTTACATGAATTATCATGTCACATAGAGGCCTCCCAAAAGCACTTTAGCAAATGCCATCCCTACAGACATTATTATGAGAAAGAAATTGACAATTGGATAAAGCCATAGTCTACTCTATTTGTTATTAATGTTGTATTGTTCATTGTGTTTACTAACTTCTACACAATATAGACTAACAATTGTATACCATTCCACAATCCAGCCTTGTGAAATATGAGAGTTCTAAAGTAAAATTATTGATACAAAATCCGATAGTTATGACACAGGAAATGTAAAATATGCAATGCAGCAGCAATGTAACACTTCTGGTTTGTGTCCGTCTTGTACTTTGACCTGTTTTCCTTATCCTTGTCTGAGTGTCACTCCAGCAAGAGTATCCAGTATAGAGACACCACTAGTTAATAAACTAGTAATTTGTTTCCTACTGCAGCCTGCACCAAACCACTGTATGCGCTTTTCTAGTAGTGATAGTTAGTAGCAATTTGTTTTCCTTGATGAAGTCGCTGTCTCGTTAAAATGTAATGTGACAGTAACTGATTATTTACAAGTTAATGTTATAACGCAGTTTTGTCTGGTCATTCTTAACTTGTCTTAAGTTTCACTGAATTGCCATCATCTGAATCTGTTATTCATTCACATGAAAATAATTAACCCATGTTAACATTGACTTCCTTCTCTCGGAACCCAGAGAGCAAGCAGATATTGACTACTGTGGTGGACCCTAGCTATCAGTAACAATGTACACAGTTTCTCGCTTAGTCACCGACATGTCCAAGTGGGACTCTCTACACAGATCAGAGAAGGAAGAAGGCGTCACTAGATCCCATGGTTTACCCCGTAAACATCACGTCAAGACCCGTCTTCGATAATTTCGTGTGTTACGGTAAAGTAAAGGTGAAAACATATCCCGTAAATAAGTCAATACGAACCGACTCGATCATTAGTTCTCTGCTGTACTTGTCAGTTATCTGTTTGTTTTCGTGCTAATGTTGTCCTGTTGAGTATGGCTGCTAAGTATCGTCTGTTCTCGAACTGAAGGAGATCTTGCATAAATCACTAGTAACTTCCGCTGCACATTGCCAGGTTGGGCTTGGAGGTCCGGTCGGCCTGAGACAGGCGGAGAGAAGTGATGGGAGATCTCAATACTATTACTGCCCTTTTGATAATTCAGTTTCATGCGTACCTTAAGGGAGGAGATGAGTAGTATAAAAACTCCACTGCTAGTAAATTGATAAATTAAATATACTCCTTCCCAAAATGGTCCAAGGAAAACAATTGTGACTCAGAAACTCGAATGGGTAAACAGAGGAATACAAGAAAATAAAAAAGCAACCAAATACCTACGAAGGACAACGAGAATCATCAAATGGCGAGGAACAACGGGAGGAACATCACGGAAACACCAGGTTAGGTACAAACAGATACACACACGTATCCAAGCACTGGTGTATGTGTCGTAATATCGCCCAAAATGACTACGGTCTGGGGTGGATTAGGCGCGCCTCCGCCAGTAGAAACTAGTGAGGCAAACACGTAAAATTTTAAAAAAAAATAATTTTAAATTGATAAATAATGCAACGACCACAAGAGCAAGCCATATTTGTTTTTGTGCATAATAGTGAAGGTTGCACATCGCAAGCGAAGATGGAGAAATCATCACTACTAGACTTGTGCTATGAGATGCGATCTTGTCTGACTGTAAAGTCCAATCCTGACTCGACAGACTTTGCTGCACTTGGGACTGAAATGTCAAGTTATGTAGTGGTGGTCGTCGTGCGCTATGTTCTTTCAGGGGGGCTCACTTTCTCTTAATCTCGTCGATGAGGCTGCGATCTGAGCATCTTCTGTGATGCTAGCGCGCCAGGATGTAACATCGGTGCGATATTGAAATGACATTAATGTTAAAGCATTTGATCAGGTTTCAAGCTGCGCGGGTCATTTAGTCAAGCGTCAGGTTATGGAGAGGTTTCTTGGCTGGGCCCTGGTATGTGCTTGTGTGACAGGTTATGGTGAGGTTTCTTGGCTGGGCCCTGGTATGTGCTTGTGTCACAGTTTGTGGAGAGGTTTCTTGGCTGGGCCCTGGTATGTGCTTGTGTGACAGGTTATAGAGAGGTTTCTTGGCTTGGCCCTGGTATGTGCTTGTGTGACAGTTTGTGGAGAGGTTTCTTGGCTGGGCCCTGGTATGTGGTTGTGTGACAGGTTATGGAGCGGTTTCTTGACCGAGCCCTGGTATGTGCTTCGTACACGGGGAGCTGAACTGCGTCTGTTATTTTTGCTATCCATCTTTTGCGCGATCAGCTCTAGGCTTTACATCCATTGTATCTGTGCAGCATTGCTTTCTGGGGGATACTATCTGATGTCTGTCGCGTCACATGGCCGAACATATATTATTCAAATATCACCTGAAGACAGTGTGGGTGCACATACACTTTACTTACCTGAAGACAGAGAGTGTATGCACATATACTCGCCTGAAGACATAGTGTGTATGCACAGATACTCACCTGAAGACAATTAAGCAAAATAACAATATAATGTGACAAACATTTGAACATAACATTTATTGATCAGGAAGTCTACACTGCTGGCCTGGAGTACTGGCATTAATTATCGCTACAAAAATAATAAACATTACAAGAAGCCAATGTCAAGGTTGTATTCCTTGTAATGTAGGTCCTGCTAACACTCGCCAATTTAAAAACTAGCAGCGTTTTAAAAAAAGCTTTAATGTATGTTGTTGATTGATGTATGTTGTTGATGTATGTTGTTGGTGTATGTTGTTGGTGTATGTTGTTAATGTATGTTGTTGATGTATGTTGTTGGTGTATGTTGTTAATGTATGTTGTTGATGTATGTTGTTAATGTATGTTGTTGATGTATGTTGTTGATGTATGTTGTTGATGTATGTTGTTAATGTATGTTGTTAATGTATGTTGCCAGGTAAATGCAGGCTATCCGAAGTAGGTATTGAAATTGCTAGCGGCCGTCTAGGCTTGGGGGGAAGGTACAAACATTACCACAGTAACCTTTATTCAGAGAAATGGACTTCAGATCTATATTTAATAACAAAAATAGTGAACGAGAAGAAGAAGAAGAAGAAGAAGAAGAAGAACAAGAAGAAGAAGAAGAAGAAGAACAAGAAGAAGAAGAAGAAGAAGAAGAAGAAGAACAAGAACAAGAACAAGAACAAGAAGAAGAAGAAGAAGGGAAAGAACAAGAGGAACAAGCAGAAGAAGAATAAAAGAACAATCAGAAGGAGAAGGAGGAGAAAAACAGACAGATATTCAGACAGACAGACAGACAGATAGACAGACAGATAGACAGACAGATAGATAGACAGATAGACAGACAGACAGACATTCAGACAGACAGACCAACAGACAGAAAGACAGACATACATTCAGACAGACAGATAGACAGACAGATAGACAGACAGACATTCAGACAAACCGACAGACAGATGGACAGACAGACAGACATTCAGACAGACATTCAGACAAACAGACAGATAGACAGACAAACAGACAGATAGATAGACAGACAAACAGACAGATAGCCTCTGGTAGAAAGGAACCAACTCTCGACAATACCAGAAGACCACGGGATTCACGACCAGATGTTAGATAATGTGGGGGGGGGGGTGGGGCTGTACGATAGAGGTAGTCCCACAGCAGACACTGCCTTCGGGGGTGAAGTGTTCGAGCCCTTATTGTACTACCCACAACTAAGTGAGGTGGGTTTTGTGTTTGTCTTATTTCTCTATTCCACCTGACTTGACATAACTGCTGAGCAAGCCTGGCAACCCAATGCCATTCTAATATAGTTACAGATCTTCTTCAGTTGTGTCACTGCTCCGTACAGTGTGTTGGTAATTGTCGGCAGTGCTTGTAAGAATCTTTTCCTCATGTCGGCAAGCGCCTTGCACTCAATGAGTAGATGTCGAACAGTTTCATCAGGATGAGAGCAATGTCTGCACAAGGGTAGGTGCTGGGGGTTGATGCGGTTTAAGTGGCTATTGACTCTGGTATGTCCTGTTCGGAACTGAAAGATGAGACTTTGATCGCTTCTATGTAGTTTATTTATGTCATCGTTACTTTTTGGCTGACATTTCGTTAAATACACTGTGACCTGTTGTTCCCGTCGCCCACCTGTTCATCCAGATTTCCATTGCAAGGTGACATTTATCCCGTGGGCAGTGATAATGTTGTTGACCGCGCCCTCCACCAGGAATATCTCCTTTCCGTGGGGTATTCTTCAGCTTCTCCAGAACCGACTTGTAGTTACTAAAATTTACAAAACCCACCGGCAACAATTCGCCCAAGTCAAGCTGTTGGTGCCAAACCTCAACTCTTGTTTTTAAAGCCTCGGCCTCCGCTTCATCGTTTGAACGGTTTTCGCCGCATGAATCACAAAACTCGTATTTTGACCCGTCCGGGTATTTCGTATGGATACCATACCCTGCAAAAGAGGTTGATTTTAATGCTGATCTTGGAACGGCGTGGGCTAGTGTCTCGGCTCACAACCCGAAGGTGCTGGGTTCGTTCCCCATCACAGCACCGACCGTTACCCCGGGGAAGCAAACCCTTAGAAAATGCAGGAGGAAGCAGACCCTTACATAAAAATGCATGCCGAAGTCGGATGCACTGGGCCGACAGGCACTAAAAACGTAGTGCAACGCACAAAAACCTATTTTCCGTTTATCTCTCATCTGGTTGATGGTGAATATGACTTTCCTCTTCTGCTACAACCAGTAGGGACAATTGCTTCATTCTTCTCTTTTGCTTCCAAGTGTCTATTTGTACCCTATTTGAATGGCTATTTTGTTGTCTCTTGTATCTCTCTACCGCTTCAGTCAGTGTCCCCTTTCTCTTGTCTCTTGTATCTCTCTACCGCTTCAGTCAGTGTCCCCTTTCTCTTGTCTCTTGTATCTCTGTACCGCTTCAGTCAGTTCCCCCTTTCTCCTGATATCAAGCTGTTCTGTGTTGGCCTCTATCTCGCACACCGCTGTAGGTGATCTCATCCCACCTACAAATTAGTCTGAGAGCTTGATTCTGCACCCAGTCAATAGGTGAAATGTGATTTGTGCTCACAACGGTCAGTTTGGGTAGTCCATCACCGGTCCATCACCGGTACATCACCGATCCATCACCGGTCCATCACCGATCCATCACCGGTCAATCACCGGCACATCACCGATCCATCACCGGTCGTACATAACCAAGGTATAGTTGCCGAAAAGTGTGTTTTTTTTAAATTCTTATTTTACGTGTTTGCCTCACTAGTTTCTACTAGCGGATGCGCGCCTATTCCACCCCAGACCGTAGTCAATTGGGCGATATTAAGACGCATAAACCAGTGCTTGGATGTATGTGTGCGTCTGTATGTACCTATGCTAGGCTTGTGCGCTCTCAGAAGCCAGCCCAACCAAAGTGCAATGGAAGGGCCTCACCCTGAGGGCCCGTGAGAAAGTTGTGCAAGAGTGTGATTGTAGGACAGTCAAATGAAACAAGAGTGTAAGATAAGAGTCCCTCTTTTCCCTGAAGAGCATATTTATCAGTTCCCCAATTTGTACTAGCAAGTATTTTGATTAAGTTCAAACTCTTGGTTGCTTTACTTCTGACACTGCAGATGTGGCTGCCAAATTTAAACTATTTGCCCAGTGTTTCTCCCAGATAAACTGGGGGATCCTATTGTTAGGCTCAGGTAAAATATACTGGCCAAGATCCTCATCTCGACTTTCTAGTAGCTCTCCCTGGAAACGGGCTGTTTTCATGGCAGATTGGATAACGAGGTCAGGGATCGACGTGATCCCCGTAGCAGTAAACGACACGCAGATGAAGCCAAGTATAGCACAACCGCCTCGAAGACCGTGGTCCATGTTCATCAGCACGCTCCTGGTGTGAGGAAAGCTACTATAACCCGCCACATAAAGTCTTATCAGGGCGCACAAAAGGGTAAACCAGCGCATTGTGGGCATTCAACCCCAACAACAACAACAACAACATTGATAAAATAACAAGATAAGCCGACCCGGAGATGAAAGCTAACTCATTACATGAACTACTTTTTGCAGACGAACAAAGGCTAATGTTCAAGAATGCCGATAAACTGTATAATGTTATGCAGGCATCTATATGAGACAGTAAGCTATAATATGAAGATGAGTGCCTCAAGGACGTGCACAATGAGGGTTAGCATACCACTAGGTTTACTAAACGTAAGTGTTAACAATGTCAAACTTAAGCAGGCTCAAGAGTTCAAAAAGCTGGGAAGTATTTTTAGATCCGACAGTAGGCTTGCTATGGAAATTGTGATGGGCTAGGAGAAGGCCTCCGCTGTGACTACTCAACGACTTAACTGTCCCCAGCCAGGGTTGCCAGGTGAACATTTTGACAAGCTCTCAAAAAAATAAAATAGGTTGCCAGAAAAATGCCAAATCTGTTAAAATCTATATTTCTCAACCCAATCTTCTTCTTCTTCTTCTGCGTTCGTTCTCAATCTCCCGCTACCAAACCCTAAAAGGGTTTAAGTAGCAGAATGTAGTCCAGAGAACGGAATGCGTTGTTCCGTAGTTTACAGTTTGACTGCGATATTTGCACCTTTCGGTCCAACACATCCGACTTCAGCAATCATTTTTTGAGAACCGGGTTAGCATTCCCTCTTCGATCCCTTCTCCTTAGCCAGTCTGCCCTGCTGCAGCCTGTTATCCAGGATCACCGCGTGGAGGTTTAGAAGGGTCTTGGCAGCTATGGTTCGCTGGCCCTGGCGCTAGCAGTCAGCTATGGGTCGCTGACCACTGCAGCTCATGCGCTGCTCAACGTCTTGATCCCCAAACCCAATCTAAATTTGATGTATTTTATAAATGTAAGTCTTAGAAACCAGTCTTATCCTGTTTAGTAGCATGAGGGTGTACAATTTGTCAACATCCCTCTGAAATTATTGCAGTCCTCGCCTTCACTTTCGTTTTTGTAAATCGTCACAATGATCGCGTCCTGCATATCTTGGGGGCCTGCAGCTTCCTCACAGCAGAGGCGAAGACGATCAAACATCATATCTTGGGGGCCTGCATCTTCCTCAAAGCAGAGGCGTAGACGATCAAACATCATATCTTGGGGGCCTGCACCTTCCTCACAGCAGAGGCGAAGACGATCAAACATCATATCTTGGGGGCCTGCATCTTCCTCACAGCAGAGGCGTAGACGATCAAACATCATATCTTGGGGGCCTGCATCTTCCTCACAGCAGAGGCGTAGACGATCAAACATCATATCTTGGGGGCCTGCAGCTTCCTCACAGCAGAGGCGAAGACGATCAAACATCATATCTTGGGGGCCTGCATCTTCCTCACAGCAGAGGCGTAGACGATCAAACATCATATCTTGGGGGCCTGCATCTTCCTCACAGCAGAGGCGTAGACGATCAAACATCATATCTTGTGGGCCTGCACCTTCCTCACAGAAGAGGCGAAGACGATCAAACATCATATCTTGGGGGCCTGCATCTTCCTCACAGCAGAGGCGTAGACGATCAAACATCATATCTTGGGGGCCTGCATCTTCCTCAAAGCAGAGGCGTAGACGATCAAACATCATATCTTGTGGGCCTGCACCTTCCTCACAGAAGAGGCGAAGACGATCAAACATCATATCTTGGGGGCCTGCACCTTCCTCACAGCAGAGGCGTAGACGATCAAACATCATATCTTGTGGGCCTGCAGCTTCCTCACAGCAGAGGCGTAGACGATCAAACATCATATCTTGTGGGCCTGCACCTTCCTCACAGCAGAGGCGTAGACGATCAAACATCATATCTTGTGGGCCTGCAGCTTCCTCACAGCAGAGGCGTAGACGATCAAACATCATATCTTGTGGGCCTGCACCTTCCTCACAGCAGAGGCGTAGACGATCAAACATCAGCTTAGCAAGTGCTGATTTCCTACATTCGATGGCCTCGGGTAGGATACCATCTCCCCTGGTCATTTACCGTTTGAGAAGTAGTGTGCGTGCGTGTGTGCGTGTGTGTGTGTGTAAATGTAAATAGCATGCCCTTTGCAGAACTTCGCTTCTTACCCCCGTCACATATTTGGCCGTCATAAGTTTCTTGGCAGCTGTGCAGTACGGTAGGTTGTCATTACTTTTTGAACGAGGATGAGCAATCGTACCAGAAAAAAAACTCCGTGTCTTGTCAAATTGGACACGGCGGGATTTGAATCCGGTGTTTTTGGAATTGTGAAGCAAATATCAGACGCAGTGGGTCCATCCAGGCATTGAAAGTGAGGACTGCCTCTCCATAGCAAGCTAATCGATGCTTTTTGTTTCTTCTGAGGATTTTTGTAATAATAAAATAATACATTTGGTCAGACTTAGATGTATTTAATATTGGTACTACTTTACAGTCCTACTGCGGTCACAGAGACCCTGGAACAGACATCAGACTTAGTTGGAGAGTTCCAGTCTAAATGAGCGATGATCGCAGCAGAAGGCTAAGCAGAACAAGAAGAACAACAAGAAGACCTAGCAGAACAAGAAGACCTAGCAGAACAAGAAGACCTAGCAGAACAAGAAGACCTAGCAGAACAAGAAGACCTAGCAGAACAAGAAGACCTAACAGAACAAGAAGAAGAAGACCTAACAGAACAAGAAGAAGAAGACCTAACAGAACAAGAACAAGAAGACCTAGCAGAACAAGAAGACCTAACAGAACAAGAAGACCTAACAGAACAAGAAGACCTAACAGAACAAGAAGACCTAACAGAACAAGAAGACCTAACAGAACAAGAAGACCTAACAGAACAAGAAGACCTAGCAGAACAAGAAGACCTAACAGAACAAGAAGACCTAGCAGAACAAGAAGAAGAAGACCTAACAGAACAAGAACAAGAAGACCTAGCAGAACAAGAAGAAGAAGACCTAACAGAACAAGAACAAGAAGACCTAGCAGAACAAGAAGAAGAAGACCTAACAGAACAAGAAGAAGAAGACCTAACAGAACAAGAAGACCTAACAGAACAAGAACAAGAAGACCTAACAGAACAAGAAGACCTAACAGAACAAGAAGACCTAACAGAACAAGAACAAGAAGACCTAGCAGAACAAGAAGAAGAAGACCTAACAGAACAAGAAGACCTAACAGAACAAGAACAAGAAGACCTAGCAGGACAAGAAGAAGAAGACCTAACAGAACAAGAAGAAGAAGACCTAGCAGAACAAGAACAAGAAGACCTAACAGAACAAGAAGACCTAACAGAACAAGAAGAAGAAGACCTAACAGAACAAGAACAAGAAGACCTATCAGAACAAGAAGAAGAAGACCTAACAGAACAAGAACAAGAAGACCTAACAGAACAAGAAGACCTAGCAGAACAAGAACAAGAAGACCTAACAGAACAAGAAGAAGAAGACCTAACAGAACAAGAACAAGAAGACCTAACAGAACAAGAAGAAGAAGACCTAACAGAACAAGAAGACCTAACAGAACAAGAACAAGAAGACCTAACAGAACAAGAACAAGAAGACCTAACAGAACAAGAACAAGAAGACCTATCAGAACAAGAAGAAGAAGACCTAACAGAACAAGAACAAGAAGACCTAACAGAACAAGAAGAAGAAGACCTAACAGAACAAGAAGAAGAAGACCTAACAGAACAAGAAGACCTAACAGAACAAGAACAAGAAGACCTAACAGAACAAGAAGAAGAAGACCTAACAGAACAAGAAGAAGAAGACCTAACAGAACAAGAAGACCTAACAGAACAAGAACAAGAAGACCTAACAGAACAAGAAGAAGAAGACCTAACAGAACAAGAACAAGAAGACCTAACAGAACAAGAAGACCTAACAGAACAAGAAGACCTAGCAGAACAAGAACAAGAAGACCTAACAGAACAAGAAGAAGAAGACCTAACAGAACAAGAACAAGAAGACCTAACAGAACAAGAACAAGAAGACCTAACAGAACAAGAACAAGAAGACCTAGCAGAACAAGAAGACCTAGCAGAACAAGAAGACCTAGCAGAACAATAAGACCTAGCAGAACAAGAAGACCTAACAGAACAAGAACAAGAAGACCTAGCAGAACAAGAACAAGAAGACCTAGCAGAACAAGAAGACCTAACAGAACAAGAACAAGAAGACCTAGCAGAACAAGAACAAGAAGACCTAACAGAACAAGAAGACCTAACAGAACAAGAACAAGAAGACCTAGCAGAACAAGAAGACCTAACAGAACAAGAACAAGAAGACCTAGCAGAACAAGAACAAGAAGACCTAACAGAACAAGAACAAGAAGACCTAGCAGAACAAGAAGAAGAAGACCTAACAGAACAAGAACAAGAAGACCTAGCAGAACAAGAACAAGAAGACCTAACAGAACAAGAACAAGAAGACCTAACATAACAAGAACAAGAAGACCTAGCAGAACAAGAAGACCTAACAGAACAAGAACAAGAAGACCTAGCAGAACAGAACAAGAAGACCTAACAGAACAAGAACAAGAAGACCTAGCAGAACAAGAACAAGAAGACCTAACAGAACAAGAACAAGAAGACCTAACAGAACAAGAACAAGAAGACCTAGCAGAACAAGAACAAGAAGACCTAGCAGAACAAGAAGACCTAACAGAACAAGAACAAGAAGACCTAGCAGAACAAGAAGACCTAACAGAACAAGAACAAGAAGACCTAGCAGAACAAGAACAAGAAGACCTAACAGAACAAGAACAAGAAGACCTAGCAGAACAAGAAGAAGAAGACCTAGCAGAACAAGAAGACCTAACAGAACAAGAACAAGAAGACCTAACAGAACAAGAAGAAGAAGACCTAGCAGAACAAGAAGACCTAACAGAACAAGAACAAGAAGACCTAACAGAACAAGAAGAAGAAGACCTAGCAGAACAAGAACAAGAAGACCTAGCAGAACAAGAAGACCTAGCAGAACAAGAACAAGAAGACCTAGCAGAACAAGAAGAAGAAGACCTAGCAGAACAAGAAGACCTAACAGAACAAGAACAAGAAGACCTAACAGAACAAGAACAAGAAGACCTAACAGAACAAGAAGAAGAAGACCTAGCAGAACAAGAAGACCTAACAGAACAAGAACAAGAAGACCTAACAGAACAAGAAGAAGAAGACCTAGCAGAACAAGAAGAAGAAGACCTAGCAGAACAAGAACAAGAAGACCTAACAGAACAAGAACAAGAAGACCTAGCAGAACAAGAAGAAGAAGACCTAACAGAACAAGAACAAGAAGACCTAGCAGAACAAGAACAAGAAGACCTAACAGAACAAGAAGAAGAAGACCTAACAGAACAAGAAGAAGAAGACCTAACAGAACAAGAACAAGAAGACCTAACAGAACAAGAAGAAGAAGACCTAACAGAACAAGAAGAAGAAGACCTAGCAGAACAAGAACAAGAAGACCTAACAGAACAAGAAGAAGAAGACCTAACAGAACAAGAAGAAGAAGACCTAACAGAACAAGAACAAGAAGACCTAGCAGAACAGGAACAAGAAGACCTAGCAGAACAAGAAGAAGAAGACCTAGCAGAACAAGAACAAGAAGACCTAACAGAACAGGAACAAGAAGACCTAACATAACAAGAAGAAGAAGGTTCAGTCATCACATGCAGCCACCTTATCACCTCCCACTAAACGCTAACAACACTAGACCATCGAACTAGAGAGTATGAGGCAGCCCATGTGGCAGTTGATGTCGCAGTAACGCTAACACGATGTGCGCTAACAGCACCCTAAGCCCAAGATGGCGACTGAAACTCTCCACATGAGAACGCACACCAGAACTGAACTGCAGCTGGCCAATGATCTCTTCCTGCTCATGTCTGACCTTTTGATCGTCTGCAGCAAGTATTTCATTCAAGTTTCTGGGGTTGCCTCGGGACGATATCCTGTCCATAGCAACAAACGACAACAGAGGGGATAGTACGCGTCCCTGGTAACCAGACACAGTTTACCAATACTTGTGGTGTGGGCACGGGGATTTGGCTATTCCACACCTAATACTGGTCTGTTGTCGAAATACTTGCGTGCAATCCATAATCTTCCAGAATTCTCTGTGACGTGTGTCGTGTGTCTGTTAACTCAATGACAGACCGTCTTTTTGTCAAGAAAAGCAATGTTCTCTTGAGTATTTACTCAATGAGTTTGAAGATAGAACGAACATTCATCCACTGGAGGATAGAAAAAAAAACTGCAGAGCCCAACAACAAGATGAGAGATTCAGATTGCTGAAAGACCACTTAACTTATCCGATAGGGGATCAAGAATCTGAGCAGCCCACAAGCTGCAGTGGTCAGCGACCCATAGCTGACTGCTAGAGTCAGTGCCAGCGAACCAGGGCTACCAAGCCCCTTCTACACCTCCACGCGGTGATCCTGGATAACAGGCTGCAGCGGGGCAGACTGGCTAAGGAGAAGGGATCGAAGAGCGAATGCTAACCCGGTACTCAAAAAATGCTTGCTGAAGTTGGATGTGTTGGACCGAAAGGTGCAAATATCGCAGTCAAGCTGTAAACTACGACACAACGCATTCCGTTCTGTGGACTAAATTCTGTTACTTAAGCCTGTTCAGGATTTGGTAGCGGGAGATTGAGGTTGAACGAAGCCAAGCCATATCCGATAATAAATTTGTTCTCTTTTATCCTGTTGCCTGTGTCTAAGACATGTTGCTTCTTGTCCTCCTAATCTCTCTTCTGATTTCCGTAGTGCAGCTACTGTACATGACAGTATTGCGCTCCGTCTCTGATTGTTTTAGTTTTTTTTTGTTTCTTTCATCAATGGCATAATCTATGTCCTCTGTAAGTCAGTCCAGAGACTGGCGTAGAAATCTTCTGATCATATCTCGCCACTGTTATCTGTTCCCAGCATATCTCTTCAGCTCAGTGTAAGCCTGTACCTCTATGTTCTTGCAAGCCTGTGTCATGTAATTGTTTCTTGGACCGTCCCTTTCTCTTTTCTCCTGATGTTTGCCTTCCAGTATTTTCGAAAATAAGCCTCCATGTCTCCTGTTATGACTAAGCCAAGACCCTCTACCTTTCTGTGTACTCGTCATTAGTTGTCTATGTGACCCTATATATTTAAGCAGTTGTTCATTTGTCCGTTTTTTCTGTCTAGCTTACTCTTTGCATCCTGCGATAGCACCCCATCTCAAAAGCTTCTCGTGTATTTTCATCCTTTTTGTTTAGCGTTCACTTTTCAGAGCCGTACTCTGGTGGCATATCGTCCTGTACTACCATAAACAGAGCCGTACTGTGGTGGCATATCGTCCTGTACTACTATAAACAGAGCCGTACTGTGGTGGCATATCGTCATGTATTACCATAAACAGAGCCGTACTGTGGTGGCATATCGTCCTGTACCGCCATAAACAGAGCCGTACTGTGGTGGCATATCGTCATGTACTGCCATAAACAGAGCCGTACTGTGGTGGCATATCGTCCTGTACTGCAATAAACAGAGCCGTACTGTGGTGGCATATCCTCCTGTACTGCCATAAACAGAGCCGTACTGTGGTGGCATATCGTCCTGTACTGCCATAAACAGAGCCGTACTGTGGTGGCATATCGTCCTGTACTGCCATAAACAGAGCCGTACTGTGGTGGCATATCGTCATGTACTGTACTGCCATAAACTTTTCAAATTTGTTTCCCATCTATATGGAATACTCCTGCAGTGTAAGGCAGAAGGCCCTAGGCGTAGCAGCCTAGTGTTTTCTGCAGTTTTCTCAGCCTTATCTTGATGTCTGTGACTAGCGGTTGTTGGCCAGGGTCGCAGTCAGCACTTGGTGGTGGCTTCCAGAATGATACGTATGACCTCCATCTTTGTTACATCAGAATCTAGTCTATCTGGTTCCCACAATTCCCGTCTGGAGAAGGCCAGGCGTAGAGTCGTCTATGGTGTTGCTTAAAGAGTGTGTTTGTGACGGAAGAGTTTCTGTCTACAATTCATTTCCTCTCTCGTTTCTGTGCCCCAATTAAAAGAGTCCCTGCACTAGTTCTTCTTCCTCTCTTCATTCCTTCTCTATTATTGCGCTGAAATCCCCCATGGTTATTACAACGCCTCTTTTCTCCACTTTCTGGATGGTCCCCTGTAAATCATTATGGGACACATCTATTTCTTCATCCTCTGCTGCTGTTGTCGGTTCGTGAACCTGTATTATCGTTATATTTCTTCTTTTCCTCTTCAAGGATACGATTGTTGATGGGCTTGTAACCAAGCAGAGATGCAGACGACCTTTGCGATAGGAGGAGACCAATTCCGTCATGTCCGCTCTTTTCTCTCCATGAGAGTATAACACATTCACCTATCTGGATATTGAAGTGACCTTAACCCGCCCATCTGTGCTCCAAGACTCATAATATGCCCACTTTAGTCCTGTCAACTTCCCACTGGAGCATGTGAAGTTTCCCTTGGAAATTCCTACCTAGACTTGGCCAGGGTTTTCCCACTGTAAAACCTTTTGGCTTCCGGCCGTCATCACTACTACTTGAACTTGTACTGGTCTTATCCCAACTGCGATTCCTTGATCTGTCTGGCATGGCGGTCCCACCATCATTTATTTGAGTCCATTAGTTTTGGCTGTCACGATTTGTTGGGAAAATTATGTGGCTAGGGAGTGTCATTATTAATTTTTTAACCATTCTCCAGATACCCTTCTTTCTATACATGCCACTTGGGGGTCACAATAACGATTCCCACCTCTTTGGCTAGGATGCTGTAGCTCAGCCTGTTCGGTTGTGTCTCTGTCAGTGTTTCACCTGATGAGAAAGAAACATCTAACTCATTAAATGTAATTGGTTGCTTGAAAGTTAGGCTTAACTTGCGGTAGCTGTTTAATCTGGCCAACTACCATATTCCGGTTCCGGTCTCTACCTTTCCGTGACTGCCATCGCCAAGATGAGGTACGTTAAATATAACGTAATCAATCTATAATACATATTTATTGCTATTAAGGATCCGCTTAATATTTTAACGCTTTGACCGTTATATTTCTTTACCTTTGCATTCTTTATATGAAGTAATCTGATTCCAAGAGATTTTAAACATATTTTGATATTGTTATTGTAAAACCGTCCCATCTATTTTCATTTCAATGCATGCAGCATGGCTATGGCACCTCCACCGATTTGCTAACATTCAGCGTTAAAGTATTGATATACTCTTGATGTAATAGTTTGTCAAATGATTGTTACCAGTCCCATACAAAACCGTTGTTTGTCGCCATTTATGCCATGCATAATAAAATAGAGCACAGCTGGAAGATCATCTATATTATCATTTATATTTGATTATTATTAATGAACTTTCCTAGTCCACTATTTATTTCTTTAATGACTCAAATACGAGTAGTTAGCAGCCCACGAGTAACGAATTTGTGTATGAATTTATTGTTTCAAAATCTGCAAAAGCCAAACGTACTGCCAATATCATGACTTAGACAATGTCTATGTTGGGTCTAGTCACCAGTGATCCATTCAGCATCACCTGCCAAGAAAGCATAAAGCTGGGCATTACGCACCAACGGGTAATATGCGCCATAAAGTTGACAAGCATCTGAACATCCTCTATAATGTTATTAGCGGTGGGGCATTAAACACTTGTTTTCATGTCTTTTACTAATCAGAGGTACCATACCACTCCTGGATCACATGAATGAACCGAGAAAGCATAAGAAGAAATTTGAAGCATTTTTTCTCCACAGCCTCTGCCATTTTGACTGTTGCCTCAGAACTTTTTGGGTGATTACAAGGTCCACAGAAAACTTTTTTCACAAAACTGCTTGCCAGTGAAAGTATTGTGCCGAGGACCCAGAGGTCCTATTCGCCATTCTGGACAAGTTCTTACTCTCAACTGAAGCATGCATAAAAGATGTGTATGAACAGATCTTCAATGCTAACGAGACTTAGTTTTGTGCAGCTGCATGCCAAGATTTTGATTTGCTCATCACGAGATTTCACTATGGCAAGTCTCACTTCAGAGAAGTGCATGCAGCATCCGAGACACACAGCTGCTCAGGTATTCAAGAGAATATGGGGAAAGGATGAGGTAGTCCAATAACTCAAAATGAGGATGATTTGGAGGGAGGTCACAGATGTGGACAATCTGCTTGTGGCATTAATTGGGTCCAGTGCCATAAGTGGTACCACATAGTGTCTAGATATTGCTTCCAGCATTGAAGAGCCGGAAGGACAAGAATGGATCTCTGATATAAAAGACAATTTCTATTGAACTCATGCTCTGTTGTTGGAAGATGAGCCTGTTGAAGATGTCAGCAATGCTATGTCTATCTAGGCCAGGAAAACATGGACAGAGATCTAACCCATTGGCTCAGCTTTAGCTGCATCAAACCTTTTCTCCTGCCGTCACTATCAGGTCTCACACTTTCAATGGCATGGCCTATAAACCAGCAATGGTATTTGGGTGTGAGATACGGAGTTCAGTCTACGCAAATCAAATGAAGAGATGATCTGAAATACCGATATAGCATTGGAACGTAGTTAGTCATTATCTTCTTAATGCATATCCGTAATACCACCAGCAATGACTCCATCAATACGAAGCTACAGATGAGCCGGCTATGTGGTTAGTATGATGGACGAGGACAATTGCCCACACAGTCGCCTGCTGATGTGATGACTTGTACCATGGCCTTGGACTGTCATGGTACTTTACGGTCAGGCAGATTCAAGCAGTTTTTGTCTGCTTGTCATCATGCTGCCTTATTGAATCATGCAACCATGCCTTATTGAATACCAGGATTGAATTAATCAAGCAAATTGTCAGTCTAGGTATGGAACATGACAATCAAATATGATGTAATATGACCTGGCCTTTCCTATGATCCAAACTAATTATCAAACGTCTTTCTTTGTCGATGTAACATATCAACAAATTAGTCCCCAACCATATGAACAATCCAGGCATCCACACTGAAGAGCAAACATGCGAAAACATTAGTCCTGAACCTGTAATCAGTCAATGTGCTTTTTTGATTGCACATAATTGTATCAGAATCAAAGATTATAAGATTCAAACTCCATTTAACTATAATGTTGTAACCATTCTTTGTTATAGTCTTGTCTGTGTTTTATACGTTAGCGTCCAATGAACAATTTTACTAACAGTACACGTTTTGTTTCACTTTGGATGGCTTACCCACAGTTTATTCTTTTACATTTTTCAGTAAGATCAACAGAGATACTCTGCGGGAGTCAATTGACAACATACTGAAATATTCTACTGATACCAAGAAGCGAAAGTTCACAGAGTCTGTGGAACTACAGATTGCTCTCAAGAATTATGACCCACAGAAGGACAAACGTTTTGCCGGAACCATCAAGTAATGTTTAAACCCACTAAAAATGTCCGTTATTTGTCTTTGATAAAGCTTGGTGGAGGCTTGTCTAATGGTTCGAATACAGATCTAGTATTATTTTGTGACAAGAGTACAGGGTTCAGTTTCTGTTAACAGCATACTCCAATGGAGACAGCTGTAAATGTGTGCCTAACTTTACCGTTCGAAGGGTAACCCTATATCATAAACTGTGGCCTTCACAGTGTAAAAACGTCATCCCTGACAGAAGTGGCTGCCATGGGAACACCTTGGTCTTTGGACCCAGGGGATGGGTTCTACACCTTGGGGGTAACATCACACTTTTACTATAGTGAATGCAAAAAAAAAAAAAAAAAAAGGAATCAAGATGAGGGGTTCTGAATTCATGGGGCCTTTGTTCCCTAGTTCTGCATCCTTATGATTGTCCCAGCAAAGGGAACAAACACTTTAATGCGCTAAGGAGAGATCTTACATTATTTTTGTTTGGCCATTACCTTTCTTTGATAGCTGAAATAATGGACATTTTTATAATTGGGTAGTTGATCAGGACTTTGTCCATCAACGGGACCTCACCCAGGGTCTTTAAAAATTGGGTAGGCTAGGACTTTATAATCCTTGGCCGAATGAATGTTTTCAATGCAAGAGATGGCAGCTCAAAGCTGGATGGGTAAGATGATAGACTTTAGATTCACGTACAAGATATTTGCCACAGTGAAGGTAGTTCATAGTTACCAGTGTATTAGGCCGCCAGTTTATTTCCTTGCTGCCTTACCTTCCATAGCAATAAACCACTTCCCTATTTACGTCTTGGTTGACTTTCTCTTCCCATTCTACCCATAGTAAGCCCATTTTGACTACCACTGAAATGTTCATGATTTTTTTTTTGGCAACATATTTTGCTATGGTAGTTGACTTTCAAAGCTTTTAACTTTCCTATTTGTTGGTGAATAAATGATTTTCTTATGTGTAGAGAGACACGCAATTAAATAAAGAACTTTGGGGATGGTGTGGGCTAGTGGTTAACTGAAAATCTGAAGGTGCTGTGTTTGATCCCCAACACAGCATCGGCCATTACCCTGAGAAAGCAAACAGCCTGAGGAAGCATATCTATACTGTTTATAATATCGACACATGTGTTAGTTTCCAATTCAAATGCAAATGTAGTTATTACATCTAAACAGATCTGATAAAGATCTTTCCCAACAACCTACTTTGTCTTTCAAAAAAAAATAAATGGCTGGCTCCAATCCACATAATAAGAAACCGTTTAAATTCATTTGTAATCTAACATACAATACATTTTACCAACAAAAAAATCTGCGTAGATGAACGTGACATATTCAGCATTTCCAAAAATTGCTATTGGTACGGGTCATTAAAAAAATTGGTAAAAAATCTTTTTACAATTTCTAGACTGAGTGTCAAAATTAGTTTGAGCAGGGCATGCTAAAGGTTAAAGTGTGTGTGTGGCCATTAGAAGTAATGCACACAAGCACTAGTCTCCTTGTTGCTGTTATAGGTCTATCAGGGATGTGTCAACTTGATTAGTTTGAACAATTTGCTGAGTCCTGACAACATAAATCTGAAGTAAGTAGTATGAGATGAGCATCAAGTAGAAGAGACACATCATAAATACAGAATGACATGTACCCTGCTAATTCAGGAAGGTGGGCTGGCATAATGCTGGTGTATACTCGTGTTCAGATGGGTTATGTCTGTTGCCAGTTAGCCAAAAACTTAATTCAGTTTTTGGTGCTTGGCCTGAGAGTATGTAAGATTTGTATTGGGTGGAAATTTAATTACTGAGTAGAATTTTGTCTGGATAACGACTAAATTTGTGAAAGTGATTGGAATAGTATCTTGACTGGTAGGTGAAGTAATGTCACCCATCACAATGCATGATCTAACCTGAGAAAGGGTCTCATTGAACCTCCAGCTTAGCGACAGTGTCCTTCAGAATGCCTCTTCCTGTGTGTAGTACATGTTTCCCCACTTGTTCTCAGACTGAAGCATATTCCCAAGCCCAAGATGAAAGTCTGCATCCTCGGTGACCAGGTCCACTGTGATCAGGCCAAGGCCAATGACCTGCCTCACATGGACATTGAAGGGCTCAAGAAACTCAACAAGGACAAAAAACTGGTCAAGAAACTGGGTAAGTTCACAGAGCGCTTCAGATAATGATTGGTTTTTGAGGGTGCATACCACTGCGTATGCAGACAATAGTTACATGGCTGTTATAATGTATGTAACAAATACTTGACATCCACTTGGAACAACTGGTTCAAGCTGCTGTAATTTTTTTTTATCCTTCAAAAATGGCTTTCAAAGTTCTGCATTCTTTGCGTGATGATTCTGGTGAATCAGTTCATTTGAATGGCAATTTTGAAGAGTAAAAATGACAGATCTGACGGTGAATCCAGTAATGTTGGTCATACTGTGGATGGTATATTGGAAGACGGTCGACACAGCGTACGCCTGTTGGGGCTTCAGACTTTGTCGAAAGCGATGGACTTAAACACGCATTGGATATTTATGCTACCCCGTCTGACTGTTGTAGTTTATTTATAAATGAAGTGTTTTATCACACGTGAGCACAATTCAAATTTGTGTGCTGAACAAAGGTAGAGAAAGAAGAGGCAAAGTCCACCAGCACTGGAAACCATGTACAATCTGAAGAAATTGAATTATTTTTAGTTTTGTAGAAAAACCTTCACTGATGAGACAATCTGCAAATATATGAACTAAAAATCATTGATGAGGCAATGCTTTATTTCAGTGGAGACTGTTCAAAACAAAATCAACTTGGGGCATAAAAGTTTGTTGTTAAATGGCTGTGTGTTACGTTTAATTGTACCAGCAGTCAAACATATTGCATTGTTTCCATAGCAAAGAGGTACGATGCTTTTCTGGCCTCTGAGTCACTCATCCGTCAGATCCCAAGAGTGTTGGGGCCTGGTCTGAACAAGGCTGGCAAGTTTCCAGCCCCTATCACCCACGGAGATGCTCTTAATTCCAAGGTGGAGGAGACCAAGGCTACAATCAAGTTTCAGATGAAGAAGGTCAGTGCTTGAACTAACATGCTGTCCTGTTCTAGTCTGTTTTGTTAGAAATAAGTATCAATATTGGAGGAGGTTGTGTTGAGAGGGGAGCATGGTCAACCAAACACTAAGGAAGACTGCATCCTTGGAGCTGTAGGGAAGGGCTTAAAAGACCATGGATAGTGAGAAAGAAATGGCAGAAAACATAAAAATGGAGCGGATACATAACAAAATGGCAACGCATACTTTCTGAGGATGGTGTTATATTTATTTACTTGCCGAGTTTGTGATAAAGGGATGTCAAAGTGGAAGTGTCCTCTCACCTGCTGATTACCTTGTCCCCCGTTTATTTCAAGTCATTATTTGTATCGGGTCCGCATAAACTGGGCTTAACATGTAATGCTCTATCTTGCAGGTGCTGTGTCTGGCAGTGTGTGTGGGACACGTCAACATGAGCTCGGAGGACCTCTATCAGAACATTACCCTTGCTGTCAACTTCCTGGTGTCCCTGCTCAAGAAGAACTGGCAGAATGTCCGAGCTCTCTACATCAAGAGCACCATGGGCCCAGCCGAGAAGATATTCTAAACTGTTGGTGGCATTTGTTCAATAAATGTTGGCTGATCTAATCTTAGCTTGGCTTCTAGTGTGTACATCGTGAGCTTGGCTTCTAGTGTGTGTACATCAGGTGTATGTGTGAGAGCACCAGTATGAAAAGTCTTGTGAAGTGAGTACATACGAAGAAGAGGAAGTGAAACTTAATTCTTCAGGCACATGCCGTTTCTGTGAATGGACGTGATGAGGCTTGTGTGCAGTGTCCAATTTAGGACCCACCTTTCCAAAATGTCGTTTGCCATCAGATTATTTTTGTAGTCAATTATTGCATGCAAAGCTTCCTAGTCTGTAGTTGTCTTTGTTTTCCTTAAAGTAAACCAACAATATAAAGCAGATCAAACATTGACTAGAGTGCGTGAGCTGCAGCGACCCATAGCTGACTCCTAGCATCGGCGACAGTGACTCATAGCTGACTCCTAGCATCGGCGACAGTGACTCATAGCTGACTCCTAGCATCGGCGACAGTGACCCATAGCTGACTCCTAGCATCGGCGACAGTGACCCATAGCTATTTTAATTATTTTTCCTTACGTTTTACCTGCAAATAGACAAGCTAATTTTATCCTTGACATGACTACCGGTAATGGCGGTTCCCACTGCAGTTTACAGATCGTTTCTATCACGTATGGTGTTCAAGCCGTAACTTTTTTAAACAATGACCTATTTTCTTCAAAACTGGGTGTGGACTGAAGATATATATGAGTCAGACGATAGTGGTTGCGAATTTGTTGGAGGAGAAGAGAATGAGAACGAATCGGACGTTGATGAGGTATAAGTTCAGGACTTAGAGGATGAAAGTAGTGACACGGACCTCTGTAGTGATGACACATTATTGGTAGAAGACGGTGACAACGTGATCCGCCCAACAGGCAGGTCCTAGTGGCGCTAGAGAATTTTCAAAGCAACGGAGTAATATCATTATCGAAGGATTTAGTGAGGGAACAAGTCCTGCAGATAACATAGATCCAGATCAAGATTACTCTGCTTTTGATTACCTTTCATTATTTCTACTTCAGATCTTTTTTTTTGAGTACATGGCAGAACAAACCAATGCATCAGATTTTTAGGGAAAAGATCTTTGAATTACAATTTGGTGTGCCGCAGATGCTCAAACTAGATACCTCTATAACTTTGAGGTGTATGCTGGAAAGTCAGACATTGGACAAGAAGATGAAAGATGTACTAGTTGCAATGAACCAAGGGAGATTGCTTTTCGCTTGAATATTTATCAGTAAAATTGACAAGAGTGAAACAGACATTTTATAGACTTTTTTTTCTTTACTTGTTTAATTTTTTGCATCCAACATGACACTCGCAAAAAACATGGGCACAGAAGAGTACCTCTTCCATTTATCTGTAAACTGGAATTTGAAGAAAAAAAAATTGTATTTGTTATTAATTTTATTGTGCAAGCACGTCTAATTTTTGTGCAGTTATTCCCCTTGCCCTGGGAATTCAGTTGCAAGTTTTTCTGATCAGCTGGGATTGAATGGGTTAAAGTAAACCAAATATAAAACTGATCAAACATCAACTGGTGCACATGAGCTGCAGCGGTCAGCGACCCATAGATAACTGCTAGCGTCAGGGCCAGCATACCAGAGCTGCCAAGACCCTTCTACACCTCCATGTGGTGATCCTGGATAACAGGCTGCAGCAGGGCAGACTGGCTAAGGAGATGGGAATGAAGAGGGAATGCTAACCCAGTACTAACAAAATGCTTGCTGTGTTGGACTGAAAGGTGTAAACTACGACACATCACATTTTGTTCTCTGCTAACTAAGCCCTTTCAGGATTTGGTAGAGGGAGATTGAGAAGCCAAGCCAAACATCAACTGGCCATGTGTGGACGCAACCAGCGCAGAGCAGTCAGAATTGAATTCTGCAAATCACAGAAACAAAATGTTTCAGATGGCAATTTTGGTTGTCAGTAATGGCTGGAACAAGCTGCAAAGAGTTAGTGGGCATGCAAAAGGGAAAATATAAGACCAGTCACCCATCATATCCGTGGATTGTTATTGGTATCTGTGTTTTAAATCCCTGACTATCCTTACCAGTCCTGGATGGGGCCGCTGTGAATGTTGTGTAATCTGCGTATGTCATTTCTCTGGTTTTGAAATATTAGCTTTCCTTACAAATTTGTCTTTGAATCTTCACCCCATATACAACTGCAAAAAATGGACAGTCTGTCAGGTCCTAAAGAAATTACAGTGGAAGAGTGTGACCCGTTCTCGAACATGGCATTGCGGCAAAGGCAACAGCAGCAAAGTCGAACTTTGATAAAATCAACAGACTTCAAAATCAAGCCATGAGAATTATAACAAGTCAACGTCAATTGTAGAAAATATACCAGGTATCTGAAACACAAACAGTCAAAGGAAAGAAGAGACATAACCCTGAGATACATAGAGAAAAACCACCCAAACACTGAGTGGACCAATGCAAGCGCTGGCGGTTCTGCTACAGAAAATGGAGGTGGGGGGGTTGATTTCTGAGACTAACAGACAGTAGGAGGCTAAAGTTGACAGTGACACTAACAGACAGTAGGAGGCTAAAGTTGACAGTGACACTAACAGACAGTAGTAGGCTAAAGTTGACAGTGACACTAACAGACAGTGGGAGGCTAAAGTTGACAGTGGACACTAACAGACAGTAGGCGGCTAAAGTTGACAGTGACACTAACAGACAGTGGGAGGCTAAAGTTGACAGTGGACACTAACAGACAGTAGGAGGCTAAAGTTGACAGTGACACTAACAGACAGTAGGAGGCTAAAGTTGACAGTGGACACTAACAGACAGTAGGAGGCTAAAGTTGACAGTGACACTAACAGACAGTAGGCGGCTAAAGTTGACAGTGGCAACTGAAAGCTGCATTACTGTACTAGTCTAACCTACCAAGGTCACCACAACCAGATTCTAGTGTGACCTACAAAGAGTCCAACAGGTTTATTAGGGCCAGGTACATGGTCAAATGGGAAACAGCATACTGGCTACACAAAAAATGATGCCTACTACCAGCTGAACAGGTGGTGGTCGTCAGACTGCACACAGACCACAACAGACTGAGGTACGATCTATTCAATAAATTGAAGATAGGTGCTACTGACGAATGTACCAATAAGACAGTCGGACATCCCGTGGAGACGATTTTCAATCGACCAATTTAGGGGACAGAGTGGCCTAGTGGTTGAGTGGCACGGCTCACAATTCGAAGGTGCTGTGTTCGATCCTCATCACAGCACCGGCCGTTACCCCGAGGAAGCAAACCCTTAGAAAATGCAGGAGGAAGCAGACACGTACATAAAATGCATGCTGAAGTCGGATGCACTGGGCCGACAGGCGCAAAATAAAAACCACAGTGCAACACACCGCCTTAGGGATTAGAGAAAAATAAGGTGAACGCTAGCAGCTAGGCACTAATTCTACCCTCTCTCTGAAACCACCATCCAGGCTGGGGAAGACCTACATGCCATATTAGAGTCAAAAACAGAAAAATGGCACCACTTGGTAGAAGACCTTGATATGAAACAAAACAGTAAACGTGCCTGGAAACTTATTGAAAACTTGTGTACCGATAATGATCCAGCGAGCGCTCCTGCAGACACAACACAGGTCACCCCCGATATCCAGCCAAATTGTAAACTGGAGAATGACATATTGGCAATACCTTCCTTCTTGCAAGAACTAAATGGTGCAATACATCAAATGAAAAACAAGCCAGCTGACCCTGACGACAGAGCAAATTAAAAACTTTGGACCAGAAACCATCGCATGGCTGCTGAAGCTTTTCAACACATGGATCGGTTCTATGCAAATTCCTAAAATCTGGGGAAAATCCCATGTGGCTGCTCTGCTAAAACCAGCAAAACCCTCATCAGAACCTAAGAACTTCCAACCGATTTCACTACTGTGCCATCTGTATAAAGGCTTTGAAAGAATGATTCTAAACCGTATGGCCCCCCCCCCCCCCCCCCCCCCCCCCCCCCCCCCCCATAGACAAGAAACTCATCAAGGAGCAAGCAGGCTCCAGGCCTGTGAGATCATGTTGCGGCCAGATTCTTAACCTGACACATCTCATCAAGGAGCAAGCAGGCTCCAGGCCTGGGAGATGCTGCTGCGGCCAGATTCTTAACCTGACACATCTCATCAAGCAGGCTCCAGGCCTGGGAAATCATGTTGCGGCCAGTTTCTTAACCTGACACAACTCATCAAGGACGGGTACTAACGTGAACAGATCACAGGAGTCACTTTGATTGACTTCAGCGCAGCTTATGCCACAATAAACCACCAGATGTTTGCTAAGCTATACTCTATGACACCATAAACCACCAAACGTTGTTTGCTAAGCTATACTCTATGCACCATCAACCACCAGATGTTTGCTAAGCTATACTTTATGACACCATCAACCACCAGAAGTTGTTTGCTAAGCTATACTCTATGACACCATAAACCACCAGAAGTTGTTTGCTAAGCTATACTCTATGACACTATAAACCAGCAGAAGGTGTTTGCTAAGCTATACTCTATGACAACATAAACACCAGAAGTTGTTTGCTAAGCTATACTCTATGACACCATAACCAACAGAAGTTGTTTGCTAAGCTATACTCTATGACACCATAAACCACCAGAAGGTGTTTGCTAAGCTATACTATATGACACCATAAACAAACAGAAGTTGTTTGCTAAGCTATACTCTATGACACCATAAACACCAGTTGTTTGCTAAGCTATACTCCACGACACCATCAACCACCAGTTGTTTGCTAAGCTATACTCTATGACACCATAAACCACCAGAAGATGGTTGCTAAGCTATACTCTATGACACCATAAACACCAGATATTTTCTAAGCTATACTCTATGACACCAGAAGTTGTTTGCTAAGCTATACTCTATGACACCATCAACCACCAGTTGTTTGCTAAGCTATACTCCATGACACCATCAACCACCAGATGTTTGCTAAGCTATACTCCATGACACCATCAACCACCAGATGTTTGCTAAGCTATACTCCATGACACCATCAACCACCAGATGTTTGCTAAGCTATACTCCATGACACCATCAACCACCAGTTGTTTGCTAAGCTATACTCTATGACACCAGAAGTTGTTTGTTAAGCTATACTCCATGACACCATCAACCACCAGTTGTTTGCTAAGCTATACTCTATGACACCAGAAGTTGTTTGCTAAGCTATACTCTATGACACCATCAACCACCAGTTGTTTGCTAAGCTATACTCTATGACACCATCAACCACCAGATGTTTGCTAAGCTATACTCCACGACACCAGAAGTTGTTTGCTAAGCTATACTCTATGACACCATCAACCACCAGTTGTTTGTTAAGCTATACTCTATGACACCAGAAGATGTTTGCTAAGCTATACTCTATGACACCAGAAGATGTTTGCTAAGCTATACTCCACGACACCAGAAGTTGTTTGCTAAGCTATACTCTATGACACCATCAACCACCAGTTGTTTGTTAAGCTATACTCTATGACACCAGAAGATGTTTGCTAAGCTATACTCTATGACACCAGAATATGTTTGCTAAGCTATACTCCACGACAAAAGACTGGCGTCTCACAAACCTCATTAAATGTCTCCTGTAGAATAGACGATCCTATGTCCCGTTAAATGGTTAAAAAAAATTTGATAGCGAAATTTAAAAAAAATGGACTGGCACAAGGAAATGTCCTGGCACATATGCTAAGAGGTTAATGTACTCGCCTCCTATAGTGATGAACGGAAACGGTGGGCGTTCGAACCCCGCAAGTTTCAAGCGACCCCTGGTCTCACGGGAGGTAAGACCAGGGTGCCTGCATCCCGAGTTACCTCCAGTCGACTCGACCAATAGTCATGCCACTGATCCAAGGTAACTCGGGATAGGAGTGAAATTGATGACCAACGCATTCACTCCCTCACTATAATCCAAATACAGCCCACATCACATTATTGAGACAAAACCGTCTGATGTTATGGCCATCAACGCTTGCGATGGGCAGTAATATTTTAAACTTTTTAATGTTATATACACCAACGATCAGCTTATAGACACAGAGGTGACAAATCATATATGCCGATGATACAGCAGTAGCTGCCCCCAGGGAACAGGCTTCGAAGAAGTCGAACAGAAACTGACATACTTCCTTGATGCCCTTGCTCTATATTACTAAAACAATCATCTCAAACCAAACCCCAGCAACACTCAAGTGTGGGCCTACCATCTCAGAAATAGGCAAACAGGAAGTTGCAGATCAAATGGCAAGGACTGGATCTAGAACACAGCACGGCGCCAAATACTTGGGAGTAAAGTTGGATCGCAAGTGTAGCAGACGGAACGAGATCTTGCTCTCCCGGTCCTCTCAGGCTGCACTTCGACTATCCACCTCTACAGTAAAAATCTATCACAACTAATACTTCAATAAACTAAGGACACTTTCAAAACAATAAAAACAAATGATTTATTTCTGCGTTACAACACTTGAACTCTTCTACCATACACAACTTCCTACACGCTCCTAGCTAATGGTTACCTAACTTAAATCACTCTTCTACCATACACAACTTCCTACACGCTACTAGCTAATGGTTACCTAACTTAAATCACTCTTCTACCATACACAACTTCCTACACGCTACTAGCTAATGGTTACCTAACTTAAATCACTCTTCTACCATACACAACTTCCTACACGCTACTAGCTAATGGTTACCTAACTTAAATCACTCTTCTACCATACACAACTTCCTACACGCTACTAGCTAATGGTTACCTAACTTAAATCACTCTTCTACCATACACAACTTCCTACACGCTACTAGCTAATGGTTACCTAACTTAAATCACTCTTCTACCATACACAACTTCCTACACGCTACTAGCTAATGGTTACCTAACTTAAATCACTCTTCTACCATACACAACTTCCTACACGCTACTAGCTAATGGTTACCTAACTTAAATCACTCTTCTACCATACACAACTTCCTACACGCTACTAGCTAATGGTTACCTAACTTAAATCACTCTTCTACCTTACACAACTTCCTACACGCTACTAGCTAATGGTTACCTAACTTAAATCACTCTTCTACCATACACAACTTCCTACACGCTACTAGCTAATGGTTACCTAACTTAAATCACTCTTCTACCATACACAACTTCCTACACGCTACTAGCTAATGGTTACCTAACTTAAATCACTCTTCTACCATACACAACTTCCTACACGCTACTAGCTAATGGTTACCTAACTTAAATCACTCTTCTACCATACACAACTTCCTACACGCTACTAGCTAATGGTTACCTAACTTAAATCACTCTTCTACCATACACAACTTCCTACACGCTACTAGCTAATGGTTACCTAACTTAAATCACTCTTCTACCATACACAACTTCCTACACGCTACTAGCTAATGGTTACCTAACTTAAATCACTCTTCTACCATACACAACTTCCTACACGCTCCTAGCTAATGGTTACGTAACTTAAATCACTCTTCTACCATACACAACTTCCTACACGCTACTAGCTAATGGTTACCTAACTTAAATCACTCTTCTACCATACACAACTTCCTACACGCTACTAGCTAATGGTTACCTAACTTAAATCACTCTTCTACCATACACAACTTCCTACACGCTACTAGCTAATGGTTACCTAACTTAAATCACTCTTCTACCATACACAACTTCCTACACGCTACTAGCTAATGGTTACCTAACTTAAATCACTCTTCTACCATACACAACTTCCTACACGCTACTAGCTAATGGTTACCTAACTTAAATCACTCTTCTACCATACACAACTTCCTACACGCTACTAGCTAATGGTTACCTAACTTAAATCACTCTTCTACCATACACAACTTCCTACACGCTACTAGCTAATGGTTACCTAACTTAAATCACTCTTCTACCATACACAACTTCCTACACGCTACTAGCTAATGGTTACCTAACTTAAATCACTCTTCTACCATACACAACTTCCTACACGCTACTAGCTAATGGTTACCTAACTTAAATCACTCTTCTACCATACACAACTTCCTACACGCTACTAGCTAATGGTTACCTAACTTAAATCACTCTTCTACCATACACAACTTCCTACACGCTACTAGCTAATGGTTACCTAACTTAAATCACTCTTCTACCATACACAACTTCCTACACGCTACTAGCTAATGGTTACCTAACTTAAATCACTCTTCTACCATACACAACTTCCTACACGCTACTAGCTAATGGTTACCTAACTTAAATCACTCTTCTACCATACACAACTTCCTACACGCTACTAGCTAATGGTTACCTAACTTAAATCACTCTTCTACCATACACAACTTCCTACACGCTACTAGCTAATGGTTACCTAACTTAAATCACTCTTCTACCATACACAACTTCCTACACGCTACTAGCTAATGGTTACCTAACTTAAATCACTCTTCTACCATACACAACTTCCTACACGCTACTAGCTAATGGTTACCTAACTTAAATCACTCTTCTACCATACACAACTTCCTACACGCTACTAGCTAATGGTTACCTAACTTAAATCACTCTTCTACCATACACAACTTCCTACACGCTACTAGCTAATGGTTACCTAACTTAAATCACTCTTCTACCATACACAACTTCCTACACGCTACTAGCTAATGGTTACCTAACTTAAATCACTCTTCTACCATACACAACTTCCTACACGCTACTAGCTAATGGTTACCTAACTTAAATCACTCTTCTACCATACACAACTTCCTACACGCTACTAGCTAATGGTTACCTAACTTAAATCACTCTTCTACCATACACAACTTCCTACACGCTACTAGCTAATGGTTACCTAACTTAAATCACTCTTCTACCATACACAACTTCCTACACGCTACTAGCTAATGGTTACCTAACTTAAATCACTCTTCTACCATACACAACTTCCTACACGCTACTAGCTAATGGTTACCTAACTTAAATCACTCTTCTACCATACACAACTTCCTACACGCTACTAGCTAATGGTTACCTAACTTAAATCACTCTTCTACCATACACAACTTCCTACACGCTACTAGCTAATGGTTACCTAACTTAAATCACTCTTCTACCATACACAACTTCCTACACGCTACTAGCTAATGGTTACCTAACTTAAATCACTCTTCTACCATACACAACTTCCTACACGCTACTAGCTAATGGTTACCTAACTTAAATCACTCTTCTACCATACACAACTTCCTACACGCTACTAGCTAATGGTTACGTAACTTAAATCACTCTTCTACCATACACAACTTCCTACACGCTACTAGCTAATGGTTACCTAACTTAAATCACTCTTCTACCATACACAACTTCCTACACGCTACTAGCTAATGGTTACCTAACTTAAATCACTCTTCTACCATACACAACTTCCTACACGCTACTAGCTAATGGTTACCTAACTTAAATCACTCTTCTACCATACACAACTTCCTACACGCTACTAGCTAATGGTTACCTAACTTAAATCACTCTTCTACCATACACAACTTCCTACACGCTACTAGCTAATGGTTACCTAACTTAAATCACTCTTCTACCATACACAACTTCCTACACGCTACTAGCTAATGGTTACCTAACTTAAATCACTCTTCTACCATACACAACTTCCTACACGCTACTAGCTAATGGTTACCTAACTTAAATCACTCTTCTACCATACACAACTTCCTACACGCTACTAGCTAATGGTTACCTAACTTAAATCACTCTTCTACCATACACAACTTCCTACACGCTACTAGCTAATGGTTACCTAACTTAAATCACTCTTCTACCATACACAACTTCCTACACGCTACTAGCTAATGGTTACCTAACTTAAATCACTCTTCTACCATACACAACTTCCTACACGCTACTAGCTAATGGTTACCTAACTTAAATCACTCTTCTACCATACACAACTTCCTACACGCTACTAGCTAATGGTTACCTAACTTAAATCACTCTTCTACCATACACAACTTCCTACACGCTACTAGCTAATGGTTACCTAACTTAAATCACTCTTCTACCATACACAACTTCCTACACGCTACTAGCTAATGGTTACCTAACTTAAATCACTCTTCTACCATACACAACTTCCTACACGCTACTAGCTAATGGTTACCTAACTTAAATCACTCTTCTACCATACACAACTTCCTACACGCTACTAGCTAATGGTTACCTAACTTAAATCACTCTTCTACCATACACAACTTCCTACACGCTACTAGCTAATGGTTACCTAACTTAAATCACTCTTCTACCATACACAACTTCCTACACGCTACTAGCTAATGGTTACCTAACTTAAATCACTCTTCTACCATACACAACTTCCTACACGCTACTAGCTAATGGTTACCTAACTTAAATCACTCTTCTACCATACACAACTTCCTACACGCTACTAGCTAATGGTTACCTAACTTAAATCACTCTTCTACCATACACAACTTCCTACACGCTACTAGCTAATGGTTACCTAACTTAAATCACTCTTCTACCATACACAACTTCCTACACGCTACTAGCTAATGGTTACCTAACTTAAATCACTCTTCTACCATACACAACTTCCTACACGCTACTAGCTAATGGTTAACTAACTTAAATCACTCTTCTACCATACACAACTTCCTACACGCTACTAGCTAATGGTTACCTAACTTAAATCACTCTTCTACCATACACAACTTCCTACACGCTACTAGCTAATGGTTACCTAACTTAAATCACTCTTCTACCATACACAACTTCCTACACGCTACTAGCTAATGGTTACCTAACTTAAATCACTCTTCTACCATACACAACTTCCTACACGCTACTAGCTAATGGTTACCTAACTTAAATCACTCTTCTACCATACACAACTTCCTACACGCTACTAGCTAATGGTTACCTAACTTAAATCACTCTTCTACCATACACAACTTCCTACACGCTACTAGCTAATGGTTACCTAACTTAAATCACTCTTCTACCATACACAACTTCCTACACGCTACTAGCTAATGGTTACCTAACTTAAATCACTCTTCTACCATACACAACTTCCTACACGCTACTAGCTAATGGTTACCTAACTTAAATCACTCTTCTACCATACACAACTTCCTACACGCTACTAGCTAATGGTTACCTAACTTAAATCACTCTTCTACCATACACAACTTCCTACACGCTACTAGCTAATGGTTACCTAACTTAAATCACTCTTCTACCATACACAACTTCCTACACGCTACTAGCTAATGGTTACCTAACTTAAATCACTCTTCTACCATACACAACTTCCTACACGCTACTAGCTAATGGTTACCTAACTTAAATCACTCTTCTACCATACACAACTTCCTACACGCTACTAGCTAATGGTTACCTAACTTAAATCACTCTTCTACCATACACAACTTCCTACACGCTACTAGCTAATGGTTACCTAACTTAAATCACTCTTCTACCATACACAACTTCCTACACGCTACTAGCTAATGGTTACCTAACTTAAATCACTCTTCTACCATACACAACTTCCTACACGCTACTAGCTAATGGTTACCTAACTTAAATCACTCTTCTACCATACACAACTTCCTACACGCTACTAGCTAATGGTTACCTAACTTAAATCACTCTTCTACCATACACAACTTCCTACACGCTACTAGCTAATGGTTACCTAACTTAAATCACTCTTCTACCATACACAACTTCCTACACGCTACTAGCTAATGGTTACCTAACTTAAATCACTCTTCTACCATACACAACTTCCTACACGCTACTAGCTAATGGTTACCTAACTTAAATCACTCTTCTACCATACACAACTTCCTACACGCTACTAGCTAATGGTTACCTAACTTAAATCACTCTTCTACCATACACAACTTCCTACACGCTACTAGCTAATGGTTACCTAACTTAAATCACTCTTCTACCATACACAACTTCCTACACGCTACTAGCTAATGGTTACCTAACTTAAATCACTCTTCTACCATACACAACTTCCTACACGCTACTAGCTAATGGTTACCTAACTTAAATCACTCTTCTACCATACACAACTTCCTACACGCTACTAGCTAATGGTTACCTAACTTAAATCACTCTTCTACCATACACAACTTCCTACACGCTACTAGCTAATGGTTACCTAACTTAAATCACTCTTCTACCATACACAACTTCCTACACGCTACTAGCTAATGGTTAACTAACTTAAATCACTCTTCTACCATACACAACTTCCTACACGCTACTAGCTAATGGTTACCTAACTTAAATCACTCTTCTACCATACACAACTTCCTACACGCTACTAGCTAATGGTTACCTAACTTAAATCACTCTTCTACCATACACAACTTCCTACACGCTACTAGCTAATGGTTAACTAACTTAAATCACTCTTCTACCATACACAACTTCCTACACGCTACTAGCTAATGGTTACCTAACTTAAATCACTCTTCTACCATACACAACTTCCTACACGCTACTAGCTAATGGTTACCTAACTTAAATCACTCTTCTACCATACACAACTTCCTACACGCTACTAGCTAATGGTTACCTAACTTAAATCACTCTTCTACCATACACAACTTCCTACACGCTACTAGCTAATGGTTACCTAACTTAAATCACTCTTCTACCATACACAACTTCCTACACGCTACTAGCTAATGGTTACCTAACTTAAATCACTCTTCTACCATACACAACTTCCTACACGCTACTAGCTAATGGTTACCTAACTTAAATCACTCTTCTACCATACACAACTTCCTACACGCTACTAGCTAATGGTTACCTAACTTAAATCACTCTTCTACCATACACAACTTCCTACACGCTACTAGCTAATGGTTACCTAACTTAAATCACTCTTCTACCATACACAACTTCCTACACGCTACTAGCTAATGGTTACCTAACTTAAATCACTCTTCTACCATACACAACTTCCTACACGCTACTAGCTAATGGTTACCTAACTTAAATCACTCTTCTACCATACACAACTTCCTACACGCTACTAGCTAATGGTTACCTAACTTAAATCACTCTTCTACCATACACAACTTCCTACACGCTACTAGCTAATGGTTACCTAACTTAAATCACTCTTCTACCATACACAACTTCCTACACGCTACTAGCTAATGGTTACCTAACTTAAATCACTCTTCTACCATACACAACTTCCTACACGCTACTAGCTAATGGTTACCTAACTTAAATCACTCTTCTACCATACACAACTTCCTACACGCTACTAGCTAATGGTTACCTAACTTAAATCACTCTTCTACCATACACAACTTCCTACACGCTACTAGCTAATGGTTACCTAACTTAAATCACTCTTCTACCATACACAACTTCCTACACGCTACTAGCTAATGGTTACCTAACTTAAATCACTCTTCTACCATACACAACTTCCTACACGCTACTAGCTAATGGTTACCTAACTTAAATCACTCTTCTACCATACACAACTTCCTACACGCTACTAGCTAATGGTTACCTAACTTAAATCACTCTTCTACCATACACAACTTCCTACACGCTACTAGCTAATGGTTACCTAACTTAAATCACTCTTCTACCATACACAACTTCCTACACGCTACTAGCTAATGGTTACCTAACTTAAATCACTCTTCTACCATACACAACTTCCTACACGCTACTAGCTAATGGTTACCTAACTTAAATCACTCTTCTACCATACACAACTTCCTACACGCTACTAGCTAATGGTTACCTAACTTAAATCACTCTTCTACCATACACAACTTCCTACACGCTACTAGCTAATGGTTACCTAACTTAAATCACTCTTCTACCATACACAACTTCCTACACGCTACTAGCTAATGGTTACCTAACTTAAATCACTCTTCTACCATACACAACTTCCTACACGCTACTAGCTAATGGTTACCTAACTTAAATCACTCTTCTACCATACACAACTTCCTACACGCTACTAGCTAATGGTTACCTAACTTAAATCACTCTTCTACCATACACAACTTCCTACACGCTACTAGCTAATGGTTACCTAACTTAAATCACTCTTCTACCATACACAACTTCCTACACGCTACTAGCTAATGGTTACCTAACTTAAATCACTCTTCTACCATACACAACTTCCTACACGCTACTAGCTAATGGTTACCTAACTTAAATCACTCTTCTACCATACACAACTTCCTACACGCTACTAGCTAATGGTTACCTAACTTAAATCACTCTTCTACCATACACAACTTCCTACACGCTACTAGCTAATGGTTACCTAACTTAAATCACTCTTCTACCATACACAACTTCCTACACGCTACTAGCTAATGGTTACCTAACTTAAATCACTCTTCTACCATACACAACTTCCTACACGCTACTAGCTAATGGTTACCTAACTTAAATCACTCTTCTACCATACACAACTTCCTACACGCTACTAGCTAATGGTTACCTAACTTAAATCACTCTTCTACCATACACAACTTCCTACACGCTACTAGCTAATGGTTACCTAACTTAAATCACTCTTCTACCATACACAACTTCCTACACGCTACTAGCTAATGGTTACCTAACTTAAATCACTCTTCTACCATACACAACTTCCTACACGCTACTAGCTAATGGTTACCTAACTTAAATCACTCTTCTACCATACACAACTTCCTACACGCTACTAGCTAATGGTTACCTAACTTAAATCACTCTTCTACCATACACAACTTCCTACACGCTACTAGCTAATGGTTACCTAACTTAAATCACTCTTCTACCATACACAACTTCCTACACGCTACTAGCTAATGGTTACCTAACTTAAATCACTCTTCTACCATACACAACTTCCTACACGCTACTAGCTAATGGTTACCTAACTTAAATCACTCTTCTACCATACACAACTTCCTACACGCTACTAGCTAATGGTTACCTAACTTAAATCACTCTTCTACCATACACAACTTCCTACACGCTACTAGCTAATGGTTACCTAACTTAAATCACTCTTCTACCATACACAACTTCCTACACGCTACTAGCTAATGGTTACCTAACTTAAATCACTCTTCTACCATACACAACTTCCTACACGCTACTAGCTAATGGTTACCTAACTTAAATCACTCTTCTACCATACACAACTTCCTACACGCTACTAGCTAATGGTTACCTAACTTAAATCACTCTTCTACCATACACAACTTCCTACACGCTACTAGCTAATGGTTACCTAACTTAAATCACTCTTCTACCATACACAACTTCCTACACGCTACTAGCTAATGGTTACCTAACTTAAATCACTCTTCTACCATACACAACTTCCTACACGCTACTAGCTAATGGTTACCTAACTTAAATCACTCTTCTACCATACACAACTTCCTACACGCTACTAGCTAATGGTTACCTAACTTAAATCACTCTTCTACCATACACAACTTCCTACACGCTACTAGCTAATGGTTACCTAACTTAAATCACTCTTCTACCATACACAACTTCCTACACGCTACTAGCTAATGGTTACCTAACTTAAATCACTCTTCTACCATACACAACTTCCTACACGCTACTAGCTAATGGTTACCTAACTTAAATCACTCTTCTACCATACACAACTTCCTACACGCTACTAGCTAATGGTTACCTAACTTAAATCACTCTTCTACCATACACAACTTCCTACACGCTACTAGCTAATGGTTACCTAACTTAAATCACTCTTCTACCATACACAACTTCCTACACGCTACTAGCTAATGGTTACCTAACTTAAATCACTCTTCTACCATACACAACTTCCTACACGCTACTAGCTAATGGTTACCTAACTTAAATCACTCTTCTACCATACACAACTTCCTACACGCTACTAGCTAATGGTTACCTAACTTAAATCACTCTTCTACCATACACAACTTCCTACACGCTACTAGCTAATGGTTACCTAACTTAAATCACTCTTCTACCATACACAACTTCCTACACGCTACTAGCTAATGGTTACCTAACTTAAATCACTCTTCTACCATACACAACTTCCTACACGCTACTAGCTAATGGTTACCTAACTTAAATCACTCTTCTACCATACACAACTTCCTACACGCTACTAGCTAATGGTTACCTAACTTAAATCACTCTTCTACCATACACAACTTCCTACACGCTACTAGCTAATGGTTACCTAACTTAAATCACTCTTCTACCATACACAACTTCCTACACGCTACTAGCTAATGGTTACCTAACTTAAATCACTCT